>VXAC01003377.1:182893-260207 GCA_013399225.1 Rhipidura dahli
GCCGCCGCTCCTCGCCGCCGCCGCGGGCCCCTGGGCCGGACCCGCGGCTCGGACCGGCGCGGCAGCTGCAGCCCGCTCTCCCTCTCTCCCTGCTGTGATCCCTCTCCCCGTCCATACCTGCCCTGTCCCGGGGGCACAGCTGGAAGGGGATGCGGAGATGCCCGCCGGCTGCTGCCCCGGTTTAAGGGATGCTCCCCCCGCCTCCCGCGTTCACAGAAAGCGGAGCCCGGTCGGGGCAGTGTGCGCAGAGCCGGTTTGGGTTTCTCCCTCGTTTCTATCTTCTTTTCGGTGTGATCCCGTGGTCTCCTGGCTCGGTTGTGAGCAGACACCTTCCCGACAGCCAGGCCGAGGGTTCCCGGGTGTTTACGCGGCCGCAGTTAGGAACTGAGACTTGACACTGCCCAGAGGCCCTGCTGGGGATGTGTGTAAACAATAATAAATCAAGCGCTGGTTTTATCCCCAAGTATTGCCTCAATGAGCCACATGTCCCAGGTCTCATGGAGCGGTCCATGGCTTTCCTTCATTCCCACCACGCTGGAGTCTGCCAATTAACAGTATAACAGTATAAATAGTTAACATGTTTGTGTGATAATTCTCTATATAGCTTATTGCTGTTTTTTGAAATATAATTTATTAAATATTTTCCATAGTGCTAAATGGTGATATGTAGTGTAATTTCAGAGACAGGTCATGGTATTCATTTATTATTTTATCTGCTGAAGTTTTTGGTCCCTTTTTGCAATTTTGTCTGAGTAAATGACTGGTGTGGTTTAGGGAGGGAGACTCACAGAGTGGTTTGGGTTGGAAGGGACCTTAAAATCATCTTGTTCCAACCTCCTGCCATGGGCAGGGACACCTTCCACTACCCCAGGCTGATCGATGCCCCAGTGTCCCGCCTGGCCTTGGACGCTGCTGGGATCCAGGGGCAGCCACAGCTTTTCTGGGCAACTTGTGCCAGGGCCTCTCCAGGCTCACAGTAAATAATTTCTTCCTAATACAAGACACTGGTGTGAAACCCTTAAAAGTGAATGAATTGCTGGTTTCTTGGCTCTTTTTTTTTTTTTTACCACATGCATTTGAGAGCTGCCTGGGGGCAAGATTCATTTTTGTTCTTACCCCTCTTTAGAATAGGTTCTGTGCATTCCATTAAACAGATCCCAGGAACAGGGAACATGGGCATTATGTTCCGTATGGTGGAAAGCACTTGGGCTAAGATCCCGTGGAGGATAGCAAGAGGGTGTAGGTCACTTTCAAAGTATGTTAAATACCTCATTAAATTTTTTTTACTTAAAAGAATTGCTTTCTTAGTTTTTACAAAAAACATGCACATACAGTTAATTTCTAATTTTATTCTCAAGCATGCTCTTGCACAAAGTTTCACTGTAGATTGTTTGATGAGGAGAATTGTTGCATCCGTGGCTTAGGGTATCCACACATTTTGCTGTTCTCTACACTGTGAATACACTCACAGGTTGTTCCCTGTCCTGTATGGGATATCATGTGTTCATGGTCTGCCTGTGCTATGGGGTTATATCCCTTCAGCTATATTTGTATGTGTGGTTGAAGTGAGATGGCTTCTGCAGCTGGATGGAGTCCTGGTCAGCCAGTCCCTGTTGGCTGCATGTGTGAATTTTATGGAATACACTGAACCAGGAAACAAATTGTTGTGATTGTATCAGAAATCCATCCTTACATGTATTTCCAGACAGTGTCATTGCTACAGTATCAAGAACAGCAAATGCATTTTGAGTGTGTTTTCTGTCAAGTAAAATTGCAGATTTATCCTTTTCTGAGTCTGTGTGTAGCCACTTATAGAATCATTGCATTCAAGTTTTCAAACATTTCTGAGGGGAAAAAAAAAATCCCCCAAACATTTTACATAATCTATTCAAAATAATTATAATTATTTTTTTTCATGTATGTTCTATCTTCAGGTTATTTTATGAACTGTACAGTATATTTTTACTTTTGACTGTCACCGCTTGACATATTTTGTGGTTATCTCATAATTAAAGCATCCACAGGAAAACTTCACTGTAGGTTTCACTGTGTTTTCTTTACATAATCTCCAGTTCAGTGGTGAAAGGCAGAGCTCAGTGTGCTTCAGCTACAGGGTAGAGATGGGAAGTGTAGGAACTGATGTGCTGCCCTGGGATTTTGGAGGCTCAGGTAATTTCTCATTGGTCTCCTCAAAGGATTTGGACCATACTTTTTTTTTTTTTTTTAATCTGTACTTGTGTGTTTTGCTGAGCTGCAATTTTTCTTGTTACCATTTTCCATGTGTTCATAGAAAACCCAAGAACTCTTCACATTTTGAGTACGTTGTTGTTTTTAGGGTTGGTGGAGATTTTATTTTGTATTTGCAAATTGCACTTTGGCATGTAAAAAGGCAAGCTCGTGTTAAGTAATTTACAGTCTTGATATGTACTCTTAATCTCAATAATTTGGAATATCTGAGTTAAATAAAAATAACATTTTAAAGCTAAGTCCTTGCAGTCTTCCATAACAGGACTGAAAGGAGTTTAGAATTAATGAAATATCAATTTAAATTTAAATTTTTTTAAAATGCTTTAGTCTTATAAAATGGATAGTCTTCTACAAGCTTTAATTCCTTCTTCAGAATTTTGCTTTCCAGCTGTATTTTTCTGTGCTGTAAATGCAGTGCTCTAATAAAGCCCTAATAATTCTGATTGCTACCACAGCTAGTTTAGAAGTGTTCAGAAGCAGTTCAATTTCCTGGGAAAGAGTAACTCTTTGGTGAAATTAAGCCCTGTATTAGTGGCCGAGGGTGAATGATCACAGAACCACCGCTGTGGCAGTGGAACTGCCTGTTCTAATGGCCATGTTAATGTCCTGAATGAAGCAGTCCAAATTGTATTTCAGAATATTATGTTGTGTTGTGGGAGCCAAATGTTGCCTCTGCAAAACTGGCACATATGTGAAAGCTAACAGTAAAGCAGATTAATATATTTTTTTTTGTGTAAGTAAGACCAAATGCATTTTTTTTGTGTGTGAAATTAAAAACGTTGCAAATGTTACTTCTCTCTCTCTCTCTCTCTTGCAACAGCTGGTTACTTCAGTCTAACTTGTTCAAAGAGTCTGTAGGTTTCAAAATGAGAAGTCTCAGAGGGGTTTATTTTGCTACAGCTCAGTGCTGTGCAAAATGTAAAACAACTTACTGCTCTTCTAAGCAAGAAGATTCCAAGAGCAAGGAGAAAAAGATGCTGATGGAGTTCTTTCATTTGCTTACTTGGTGCCAGATGTTGCCAAAATCTTTTACCCAGACCATTCTAGATCTCCCAAAGGGAACTGAACGCTGAAATATTCACGCCTGTAGCAGGTTCTTCCCTTTGTTCACTGAGGTGGTTTCATGCCAGAACTGTGGAACTGAGGGTGGGGTGGAAAATAAAATAATGGCACCACGGATCTGGAAATGCCAATTTTGTTGTTACAGAGCTGTGACACATATTTATGAAGTTGGTCAGTAACTTGGTTCCCCTGCCAGCAGCAAGGGGATACCATGGCATGTATGGCACTGAGAGGCAAAAGTTGGTGTTAGAAAGGGAATTAAAATTTAAGATCTTATTCTCACATGGTTGGTTCTCACGCTTCACAGGAACACATTGTTTGGGGTTTGATGTGGCAGCTTGATCCAGGCTGTGGTGTTCTCAGTTTTTAGTACCTAGGTGTACAAAAGAGGTATTTGCTGTTAAACCTGAGGGCCATTTAAGTACACAGAGAGCCAAAAGGTGATTTTTAAAAATGCGAGTTGAGTGTGATAATCACAGACTGTCCTTTACCCTGCTATAACCAGAGATCTGCAGCTCTCTCACTTCTGCAGCTGAAGGGAAATTCAGGCAAAAAAAGTAGAATATGGCAGCTTACTTCTGATCTCCTGAAAGAGGGATCAATTTCTTTTAAACCTCCAAATTCCAATTTATATGTTATTGGTGAGCTTTTGAAATTGCCAGAGTTTTTTCTTGAGGGCAGAAGAAGCTAGGAAGTGTGGCTGTACTTCACATCCTGCTTGGCTTTTTATGAGTTACATAGCAAACAAAGCAAAGGGAAAAGGATATTATCACATTTACTGAAAAATAAAGTCCAAGTCTTTTATATTCCAAGAAAACAGAGGCAATTAGAGAACAGAAATTGGAGCTTTGTTCATGTTCAACGTGCCTAGAGAACAGGGGAAGGAAAATGTGTGTGCTGTGTTGTATGCTTTTGTAATTAAAGAACTTCTGGGTCAGTTTGTGATCACTTAATTTATGTGTTCTAGCGCAGTTTTCTGCATTCTAGGCCATGTTAGCAGCAATATCAGAAAGATGATTACCTGGTTATCTTTATTATTAGAGGTGTTGTTCTCAGTAGCTTAATTCTTAGTCCTACTGAAATTTGCCATGATGAATATGTTTGAGCAGGGTTATTCTGCCAACTTTAAAATAACTCAGCATCTTGAAAATGACTCTAAGAGATAGTAAATGTGTTAATTTAAAAGGAAGGAGGGATTCTTCTTATTTAAGAGCATATCAGCAGTTGAATTGTGGGTTTTAGTGTTGCAGAGGGGAAAGGAGCATAAGCATTCACATGGAGCATATGGCTGTTCCTTGAGAAACTTCAATAGACCATGAGCTCTGGGAAAACATGGCTTATATATGTTTCTGGGCAAATATTTATTAACTAAATTATCTGAATATTCCATGTGACGTGAGTGTCTTCCTGTCTGTTGGTCCTTGCATGTCATCTGACTGTGTGGTCATCACTTGGACCAAGTAGTTCAGCATGATGCAGCTCACAGCAGTAGGTGATGGGTAAGTTTAATCCTAAATAGGCTTTCTTTACCCCAGAACTCTTAGGCAGCAGTCATAAACTCCTGGAGGGATGGAGGCTTGTGTTTCGGAGAGGTGGGAAACAAGAGTTGAGCAGGAAAGGAAGAGTTTTTATTTAATCATCATTTTGAAAAGAAAATAATAGTTAATTTTAAGGCCTACACTTAATAGCAAAACCAAGTTAGTTGTTCAGGTCTGACCCAATGTAAGAGTCAAAACAGGGTGGATTCTGGGAAAGTTAGTGATGGATTGGAACTGGGTTTGACAGAGAGTTGCAGGACCAGGATTTTGCGTCACTTGCGGGTTTTTTGGCTAGTCCAAGTTAATGCTCGATTCATTAATGGGGTTGTTATTCCAGAAATCATAAAAGACATTAAAATGAAATAATTGATAAGGGAACATCTTGATCTTGATGAATTGTTTAAATGCCAAAAATGTGTAGAGGGCATTTTCTTACCCGTTCAACATCCAAAGTCCATTTTAAATTCAGTTATTATTTAAATAAAACTCCTCTTCACCCTTCAACTGTACTTCAATAGCATCAGGAATTCAGCCCTTCATAGAATAATTGGAAACTTTTATGGTTTTATAATAAAAATGTTGGAAAACATAACATATGCTTACACAAACTGCTCACATTGTAAAGTATTCAATAGCAATAAAGGCAGAGAGACTGGTGGTTATTCTGTGTCTTCTTTATGAAACCACAAAGTATAAACACACAACAAGATTCATTTCAGTCACAGTTTATTGGGTGCTGATGCAAATCATAATGAAAATAGGATTTCCTGTTGCTTTGGTTTAATTTGCCTGGAAGGATATGGTTCTCTGAGTGTCTCCAAAAGTAAGAGATTCGGGACGTGCTGGTGGGGATATTCCAAAGGCTTCTGTGGCAAAGGGATGGAGTTGTGTCTAGGACATAAGCAACCCTGTTTATCCATGTGGGGAACGCCAGGAAAATGGGGAGGGTGGTGGAGTTCTCACCTTTTTTTCTGTTTATTGATATGTTTTTTTTTTAATGAAGTTGTGTTTGAAGAAATAATTGGATATCAGTAAGCAGTTAAGTTGTACAGGATCAGTTCCAGCTGCGGAAGTGCTGATAAACATCCTCTGATCTGTCAGGAGTGTTTGTAGTTTTTCCAGTGCCACCCTCTTGCCACGAGAGCAGCAAGGCAGATGTGACACCATCTTCCTGGGGTTTGGGTCCAACGTGTTATGACAGCACATAAAAGGCAAAGCCATCCTTCTCTGTCCTTTAACAAAAATATGTGTGAGGATTCATGATGTGTGTGTGTGTGAGGATTCTCATGCTGGAACCATAAAAAGTCCTCCAGTTTGTAGTGTTAAAAATACAGAAAAAAAAGGAATCTTCATTTATTATGTGAATATTGGCGGTGGATGAGGGAGTGATGGGAAATATTTTTGCTCCCTCATACCCTAATCCCTTAGGAATCCTAGAATAATTAAAGAGGGAGTTTTCCTTTCCCCCCAGTTTTGTTTTTCTCTTGCCAAAATTGCTGTTTAGTCCCCTAAAGTCCTTACTACTACTTTATGGGACTAATAAAGCAGGGTCGAATGACAGTGTGAATTGGGTAGGAGAAATGAGATGCTACAGGAAGTTCCTTGAACTTGAGGATCTTTACATAGTCAGAAGAATGAGGATCCTGTTTTGCAGGAGGTAGGAGAGCAACCTGATGATTTCCTTCTGGAATTCCAAGAGCTATGTGGGGCAGGATACCTGGCATACTGAGGTGACATCATTTTATAACTGGATTGGGTAGAATTCCTCATCTTTCTCATCCTTGTTAAGAAGGACTGTGGTTAATTGGTGATGACCTGAATCAGGAATGTGACCCATGATTATGCACCTTTCCCAGGAAATACACTGGTGTACACACCAAGGATGTGTGCAGAATTAGGAGCTGGAGTTCTTCACAAGACCCAGATCCCCTCAGTTTTACTTCTGTTGTTGTGCCTGCAGGAATTCCTATGATTTATGCATCCTTAATATTCATTTTATCAGTTAACTGCATATGCAATTTTAGCTTATAAAGTGTCACATTTTTTATATTTTTTTCCTATTTGGTACTTGCTAATAGGAGATTTTACAGAATTAAATGTACCAAAAGCAGAGTTTAAACAAAGCGTGAGTTGCTAAAGGAACACAGATCTGTTAGTGAGGTGGTTTGTTGTTGGTCATGCTGTGTGACAGTGTGAGGTGGTGCTTGGAAGGTGGTCTGTGATTTGAATACTTTGTATGGCTTGTTAAGATCTGAAATGGAGGGATATGAAAAGAGGATGCTGTGAAAGATGAATGGGACAACAAAGCTGTAGGTACACTGTTGGAGAGGGCTCGCTGAATAAAGTCAGTGCTGCATAATACATGTGTTAAAAATCCTACATGCAAAGCCATGTTCATGGTAGCTTGGAGTGTAGCCTGTGTTTCTGCAGAAATTCAACTTTAGTTGTGTATTTTAATTTATTTTTAATTTTCAGTTTTTTAAAGTATCATTTGCATTCCTCTTTTTAATGTAATCTCATATTCATCAAGATTAACATAAAAATAACTCTGTTGCACCACCAAACAATAAAGGGAACAAAGTGACACAAAATAAATCTCATTTTACTGCAGCCAAAAATTGATTTTGTGCCTTTTTAGGGCTTGACTCCCAGGGCAATTGACAGCATAGCTGTTGGAGAGTAACTGAGTGGCTGTATCTGTGTGATGGAACTCCCTGTGGCTGGTATTATGTTCCTGAGCAGGAACATTGTCTTTCTTAAAAGTATAATGTTCTAAATAACGACTGTACTTTGTAAGTACATGAGATAGAGGAAATGGAAGCCACCTTGGTGCTGAATGAGGAGAACATCCTCACTGAGCACAGCTTTAATAAACTTGTCTGCATCAACTTCATATTGATTTGTTTATCTTAATTTCGCTGAATGACTCTGCGTGGGCAGGTCGGTGGAGATGGATAACCACTGAAGCAAAGGTGGAATGAATCCTGGTATGGGCACTCTGCTTACTGCTTCATTATTGGAATCAATTATTACTGTCATTATTGGAACCTATAAAAACACATTGATCTTAATGTCTGCTTGTATTTGTACATGTGAATGTACACACAGGTCTCTGCTTCCTGCGAGCTGAAATGCAGAATGAGAGGATGACTCAAACGAGCGTTCTTGGACACTTGAATGAACAAGTTCCTATTTTACTTTGTAGTGAAAACCCCAGTGGTGATTCACTTTCTGGGAGACAAAGTTGCCCTTCATTTTGGTTTCATGGTTAGGTATTTTTATTATGATGGCATTACTTTAAAGCTTGTCTGCAAGAGGAATAAAAGGAAAACAGAAATTGGCAATAGCAAGTCCCGGTTAAGACTCCAGAGTGCCTTGGTGTTGTCTCCACCCTTGAACAAGTGTATCTGCTCCCTCTTCTTGCCCCCACTGAGATGTGCAAGAAGACATGAGCTGCAAACTCAGATCTCTCTTGCTGATATGTTTTAGGGTAGATAGCAGTATTAAATGTTGTCCAGTGTCTCTTGGAAGAGGGCAATATCCTCTGGCTCCTTCTCAGCCACATCCTTCCCTCTGTAGCATCTTTCAGCTGGGCCTGCATTTCTTTAGCACCTCTTTGTTCCTGCCCTCGATATCTCTCCCAAGCTGTCTGGAAACTTGTTATTTTCAAAGTTTCAGCTGGAGGCTTTGCAGGCAAGGGCTATTAATGGATACACTGAATATTTTTGACTGACCAGATCTGGCAGCAGTGGCACCATAGGTTCTTGGCTGCAGTTGTTTCTGAATGGAGGAGCAGGATTTTCAGATTTGCAAATTCCTCCTTATGTCTGACCAGAGACAAGGAATGGATAATTTCTCTATTTATCTATCCCAATTAATCTGTCAGTGACCTCCATTCTGAAGATGCCATGAATAGTGAGAAGTCTTTTATTTGAAAGCAGCCCAGTAAATTGAAGGGAGAACGAGTACCAAATGCATGTTGTGTGAAGAAGGGAATAAGAAGGTTACTACACTGTCCTCAGAACAGAATTAAGAAGCTGCAAAAATGAGAGAAGCCCATTTTCTGAAGGCATAGATCTTTGACAGTTTAAGGAAAAGTGGTAAGAACTCTTAATGTGCCATCTGCTCCCTGAGCCATCAAGACCAGGTGTATCACTTTGGACTAAAACTCCTTCTTGATCAGTGTTCAATCTCTAACCAAAGGCTGAAATTTAAACTGCCTTAAAACTTCTCAGATATCTTTCCTGCTCCTGGTTTCATGAACCAGAGATGGCATCTAGATTGAGTGGCCTTTCACATTTTGTTTTTCTGTGAACTTGTCTGAAAACCATCACTTTTTGAAAAACAATCCGTGCATAAATTTTGGTTCTCAAATCCAAAGACCAATTTCATCTTTCCTTCAAACATGTTGGAGTTACTTTCTCTCCAGTTCTTATTGCAAACTTTGTCTATGTGAGAAACAGAGATAATCTGGTTCAAGATCTCAGCTGTGTTTTAGCCATCATATAATTTCTGGTGGCCTCTGTGCTACTTTAGTGTCTGGAACTTCCCCTGAGATGGCTTTTTTTTTTAATGCTTTTCAGCAGTTGTGTTTTCTAAGTATGTTTTCACAATCTTTGCTACTTTGCTTTCACAATCCTTTCTACTTTTTAAAAGTAGCTTCAGTGTATCAAATGGGTGCTATTAAATATAATTAAAGTAATTTTAAGTGGTAATTTTTGGAAAGCTTCTTAAAATTGCCAAATAATCCTGTAGCAGAACCTGTCTTCACAGAACACAGGATCCTAACAATGGCCCATTTCTAGCATCATGCTTTGATTTTACCATGGATTGTATTTAAATGATGATGGAGATTTAAATGGGGGAAAAAGAATCTCTCACCTTTCTTGATTTCAAGCTTAGTTTTCACAACAGTGGCAAGTTATTCCTATTTGCATTTTGTAGTTTTATTTTTGGGATATGTCTTGTCTAGTCTTGGCAGACAGACACCAAGCCAGAGAGTAAAATATGAAGGTTGAACAGTAAGTTATTATCCAAATGGAGCCCTCTGTTAGAGGTGTCAGCAAAGGTGAATGTAGAGAATGAATGGAGTAAGATGAGAGAAAGATCAAATAATGGGATAAGAAGTTCAAGCGTGGGATAATGGGTGTGATTAGAGATTATTAACAATGCAAAAATTTGCAAAATGTGCAGAAAAAAATCCTGTCTGTTCATTTAAACTGGATGAGGGAACCACATAATAAAACAATTTAAAAAAAAATCATATTCAGTGTTAGAATGTGTGTTCTATAGTGTTGTTTTCTTCTGACTATTTCTCTCTTGGGTTTTAGGTTTCTGTCTTCCACAAGGTACATCAGTGGGATCTCTCTGCTGGAACAAGATAATGTCTTCTTCAACTCATTGAAGGAAAGGGGTGAGCAGCTTTCTCACAGCCAATATTTTATCTCCTTTAGAAAACAGCATGCCCTGGAAACAACTATCACCATGTATTGTGTTGAAAAGGAAGCCAGTTCTGGATGTTTTTCATGTGTCAGAGAGAATTGATTTTTGTTTTGTTTTTTTTTTAACTTGGTGTCTGAGTGTAAGGATGTAATGTTATATAGCAAGTGCCAGGACTAAAGTTAAATGAGAATGAACAAAGAGCCATGCTGAATCTGCCAGTCATGCATTTCTCTCTGAAGGACTTCAAAGAAACCTGTACGAGGGAAAATTAGAAGGAATGATTACTTGTTAACAAGTCTGTTGGGCAGTTCCCTCACAACCCTGAGAGGGTTGGTGGTTAGTTCCTAGCCTGAAGCATAACTATTTATATCTCTTACAAACATCTGTTGTAGCTTGTATATGTTAAAAATGATACCACTGATCTCCACCAGCTCACTTGCACCTTCTGTTAACGTTACTGGGTGGTCCCTGTGCCCTTAATTATAAAGGAGTAAGTGGAACAAGTGAGGAGTGATGTGTGTTAAGTGATCACTTTGTGTGTGTGTTTCAGCTCAGCTTTAATCTCTTCTCTTACACACGCAACTTGCACAAAGTCTCCACACTTCTAATTATGATTACCCCTGCTCATTTAGCTTCCTTTCTGCTTTATGTTTTCCCTTCATATCTCAATTTATTTAAGGCTTCCCTTTTTTTTCCCCTTTGCTTTGTAGACCACGATGCTTTTATGAATTCCCTTTCACCACAGGTATCAGTGAAGTTTCTGACTGCAGTTCATGCATCAGCTTCCAGTTGCATGACCTTAAGTTTTTCTTTGGGTTTTCCACATGCTTTGCTTTCAAAATAAATAGAATGAGAGTTAGTTCTTTTCTGTGTGAAGCAGACTGGCAGACTCACCCTCAGGTTATTTTTGCCATTTGTAAGTCTTTGAATATAACACAAATGCACAGTTTTCCCTCTGCTCTCAGTTTCTTTCACAGAGAATAATTGGCATTTGAAAGCTAAGTTGTTCTGAAGTCATGTATCCTTGGGTTCACCTCAGATAACCAAATACTCAGTGTCCTAAGGCACAATGTGCTGGTTAGAGATGGTCCTGCTGTGAGCTGAGAATTGACACACATGAGCCAGAAATTACCACACGAGTAGGTCAGCCAAGAGCAGGGGTTGTACGAGTGCACCACAACCAAGTCAGCTGCTTTCCATCATAGCCACCTCTAACAGGGAGAGGCCTGAACTAGCCTGGCTGACTAGATGTGAACAGGATCAGAAGCCATCCATGTGTTGTGTGAGCTCGATGCTGGTGCTGTGGAAGTAATTAGCTGTGGCAGGGTGGCAGTGATGAACATCTGGGAGCGATAGCAGCCCCATCGCTGTCTGCAGCCTGAGCATCTGCTGAGGCTGTGCCTGCTACGGAGCCCTGGGTGCTGCATCCCAAATGAGGTTATAAAAGCCAAATCTGTAAATACCTCTGCAGTTACTTTTCTTAAAGTTTAACATAGTTTGTTTCTTGCCTCTACTGAGTAATGAGAATATGTTTCTTTTTAGTGAACCGAAGTAATTCCTCAGTTAATTGCCTCAATTTAAGTGTGTGATTAGCTCAATTTGTTCTTCTTGATTTGCAGTGGTTGTCTTCACTAAATCTCATCAGTTCCTATCTTGCCTAATAGCTTAATCTTTTTCCACTGTAATTATAAGTCAGAGGGAAAGCTCTTGTGGGAAATAAAGGATGTACCCATGTAGAATCTTTTCCAGTCTTTCCTTTGGGAGAAAATAGGGCAAAAGCCCTTCTAAATGAATTATCTATGGATCTAGCTCAAAGCTGTGCACCTCCTTTCTTCTTTTGTGTGGCCTGAGGGCCTTCCAGATGTGGAACATCTCTTCCTTAAGGAAATCTGGAAGGAGGGGTTGGTCCAGTTTGTCTTGTTCTCCAGAAATTCTTGCCATGTCCTGCTGTCTTTACTAGTTTACACGTATGATCTCTGCGGCTTCCCTCTCCAGGTTTTTCTTCGTGCCACTAACATGGTCTCACATCCCTGTGAACTCTAAGACCTTCTTCTTCTTCTACAACTGTTTTACTTCTTATTTTCTCATTTTTGCCTAAGAACTTCATCTTTCCCCCACAGCCAGTTTCTTTCTTTAGCAGTGTTTTGTGTGGAACTTATTCAGCTTTACAACAATCATTAAATAGTTTTTGCTCTTTCTTTGTTGATCATTTCAACTATTCTGCTTTTATTTTGAGGATAGTCTGGTCCATGCTTTGGATGTCACAGTCATAAATTAAATATATGTCTTTTGAGAAGGAAGAAAAGCAGCATTTTCTATGTGCCTGTTCAGTCTATCAATACAGACAGACACTTGCCCTGGCTGTCAGCTGCCATTTATGAAAGAAAATAAATGTTTAAACATAAGGCAAATGCTTACAGGGCTGATGTTTTAGAATGTGTTCCCTTAAAGTATTTTGAGAGGTATCTCACTTACTGTGTCTCACTAAATGATTCATAACTGTAAAAAAGATTTTTAAAATCTGAAGTACTTCTACCAGTGAGTGCACTTATGTTGTTCCCTTTGTGGTTTTAATTTAGGTGGAGAAATCAGTAACGTTTTTGGCGTTTCGAAGAAAGAATACTGATACAGTATAACCTCAATATAACCTAGTTTGTAGAGAAAGCCATGCTTACATCATCCTGGTGAACTTCTCTGGTCTTTGGAGCTGTTTAAAAAAAAGATTTTAAAAATTGCACTCATACTGCAACTACACTGAGGGAATCTGATGCAAAGTAAGGCTTTCTGAGGTTTCTCCTGAGGAGTTTGGTTTCTTTCTGTGCCTGGAAGTGTTATCAAAGGAAGGGAACCTTGAAATTTGTCCTGTGTTTCCAAAATGAAATGCTCACTTGAGGCTGTTATCATCTGTAGGGGAAGATGGCCAGAAATGTAAAAATTGCTCTTAAAAATGGCCATATGCAGTAGTAGTAGGGAATAGTAAGGGAACGACTTAAAAATAATTGAAAAAATTGTAGTGATGGAACACATTAAAAAAAGAAAACATTATGTTTCAGATCTTTAACTGGTGAAAATTTTAAAACTTAGTTTTTTCAATATTGACATAAGTGGAAAAGAGCAGAAAACGTGGAATTTATACCTGGGTGTAATTTTTTTCAAGACATAAGCTGTGACTTCTTTTTTAATATGGATTTTTTTAATAATAGTTAAACATTAGGACTCCTATGTGTCAAGGAAAATTGACTTCTCTGTTAGTAGTTACTGGTAATAGCTTAATGAGTTATGTGATTTCAGTTGTAATGGCTGCAAATCTGACAAGAAAATGAAAAGTGAAGTAGTAATTTGACGGGTGCACTCTATCCAATGGTGGTGCTTTGCTAATTTATCTTTTTTTAATTACTGTATTTTTTAATTACTTAACTTAAAAATGTTTAACTCATCAGGGCACCAAACTCCAGCTAATGGCTAGAGGGAATAACATGATGTACTTGTGTTTAATCCTGTTGCAATTAATATTTCCCAAAGTATCAAGTGTCTCTGAAATGGAGACTTCTGAAGTCCTCGGTCACTTTTGAAACTTTATAATCACGTGGGCCCAATTGTTTAAAAATTGTTAGATATTGTTTCATTCTTTGTTGAACCTTAAATGGCTTGGATGGCAAATTCCTGGTGTTCGAAGTGATTTGAGCCTTGGGTCTCTGAAAGTAGTTTCAGTGCTTACTTAAAATGTGGGATTCACACTCATAAGTGAACAGGGTATTCCTTAGCACTTTGCATTTGGCTCATCATTTTTAACTTTTTATTATTTCAGCAATGCTCAATGGGTTGGTAGCCTTTTCAAAACACAAAAACATAAACGTGCCTGTTTCTAGATTGCATGTTTTATCCTAGAATGTCAGTTAAGTAGTGCAGAAATAAATGCTAAAGTTTACTTGAAGTTTGTGAGTGTAAAAGAACCTCGGCCTCTTATTAAAAATTTTACTTTAAAATATAAAAGGATGCTATGAACTTTTTGCTGATAAAAGCTGTTGTGTCTCCAAACTGAATTTTTTTGTTGTTTGAATATGCACATGGCCATTATTATCCATAAACTCTCTGGGAGGTGTGCATAAGTCTTAAGTTTTACCTTTATTATTTCTTCATCCTTTAGAACTGGATTCTAAGTGGCCACTTTTGTAACTGACTATTTTTTTTTTCCTTTAAAGAATATTTGTTCACGCTTATGATGATTTGACATAATTAATGTCTTAATAACCATGATGGCAACACAGACATTAAGTATAGACAACTATCAAGATGGACAACAGGTAGGTGTGTTTTCATCTCTCTGGGAGCTAAATACAGTTAGGAAGAGGAGAAAAAAAAAATAGTGACTTTGTCTTTAGTGCCTGCTTTGGCATTGTTTAAGCTGGAATAGTGAAACATACTCATGTTGTGTCTGGTTATGATGTTTCTTTTTTTTTTGTACAATAGGCTGTGTATTTGTACACTTTAAATTGCTTTATTAAAGTGTTGCTAACTGGAGACAAGTCATGAGGTGGCCTGTACTCTGAAGACCCATTTTTCTGTTACTCTGTCTCAGCCCTAAGCAATAAATTCAAGTACTTCTGTCAGCAGGTGGCAAAAACAGGGAACATTCATAAGAAAACCACCAACTTTCCACATCTCTTACAAAATGTTAATCTGAATGCAGTCAGCTTTTTGATTTTTGGTTTTATTGTTTGTGTCTTTAATTGCAATTGTAATTTCTCTCTCTCCTCTTACCTACCTTACATATTTGGCTTTATTTCCCCAGTAAATACATACCATCCTGTGGCAGTGAAAGTCAAATATGTGTTTTTCTAAATAACAGATTGGGAGAGAGCTTTTTCTTCCTATTTGTTGTGTATTTCAAGCTCTTGGTGTCCAAGGTAAACAGGTAATTTGTGTGCCTGCTGTTTTTCTACTTTGGAGATGGCCCACAGAGAAAACCTTGCAGTTTTAAGTGAGTTGTTTCCTCCTCCTCCTAGGGAGATAGAACCCTAACAGACCACACTCCCTCCCTTCAAACTCTGCAGATGTATGGCCAACATTTATAATCACTTGTCTGAGTCATCCCCTTTTCATTTGCTCCTCCTTCCTGTCATTAGCCAAGAAATTAGTCCATTAGTTGCAATTTTTTTTTTTTTTTGCAAGCATTCTGGCTTGAAAATCATTTTTGCTTGCAAAGGGAGCTCTTTGGAAGGCAGGCTGCTCTGTTGGGTGAGAGATGCTGTATTTTCTCAGTTTCTGACTTTGCTAGGAGGTGACTTGGGCCCAACAGGTCATACAGCACAAACCTTTTGGTTCTCCCAGACTGTCTTCAGAATACTATAATTTTTTCTGCTCCTATTGTGTGGAAATAAATTAAATTCTGTTAAAGTCAGGTTCTCTAATAGTTTCTGGAGGGCTTCCTCTCTGCAGCTGTCAGTTCTGGCTGCCTGGAGATACCTAGAACAGCATCTGTTGTCTACTTGAGATGAAAGAGAAGTATGAGAAAAGATTGCAGTGGTTTCATGTCTTTGTGCAGATGCTCAAATGGGAGAAAACCAGAATTCGGGCTGAGGAGTGAAAACTGAGACTTTCACAGTTCAGGTTTCTGTAAGACTTTGTAGTCTGAAAGATATTTAGCTGGAGGTGAAGGAAAAACCACTTTCAGCCCCTTCAAAGAACCCCAAAGGTGTGCTCAGCCTCCTAATGCTATTTAGGAGGTGCTTAGTGGAGCTGTGGCTCTGTGTTGCTTTTCCATGGTATAAATATGTGTTAAATGGATGTGGAGAAGGAGTTACTGCTGTTTTCCTGTAGTTTGATAGTCCTAAAATACTTGGTTATTACAATATGTGAAATGGAATGCTAAAGGTTGTGGGAGATTATGTTCCTGTAATTGAAGGACTTGAGGGACAGAGAATATTTCAGATCTTTTTAAGAAAATGTGGATTTTAATGGACAAAAAACCCAAGAAGAACCTTTTCCTCAGTATCCTGATACAAGGCACAGTAAGAAATAAGAAATAAAACTTAAGAGGATAAACTTCTTTACATTTTTTTCATCCTAAAGGATTTTTGTGCAGACATTCCCATAAATTTCTTGGAGCAGTGTACTGTAGGCTGTTCCAAAACCAGCCACTTCAGAAACCAAATGCTTCAACATTTTACTAATATCTGTCATTCCCATTTTAAAGCCAAATGCTAAAGCTTGCAGTGACCTTTATCCATCAAAAAGTGTCAGGGATTAAAAGAGGGGTTTTGTTACTGCTACAACTTGTTCAGTCACTGCCAAGTCACACCAACCTTCTGGTAATTTGGGAGCCCTTTGCACTGCTCTTCCCTTAGAACACAGTACTTTTATTTTACATCAGGGCTACAGATTTACTTAGAACTTACCCTTTTCTCTACAGATGCAAGTGGTAACAGAGTTAAAAACTGAACAAGATCCCAACTGCTCTGAAACTGATGCCGAAGGGGTGAGTCCTGCCCCTGTAGAATCTCAGACTCCAATGGATGCAGACAAGCAGGCCATTTACAGGTAGTGATGGACTCGTGTTCTGTCTTTTGAAGGGTAGAGGACAGGGTAGAGGATTTTTTTTTTAATAAATAAATAAATAATAAGTAGTTTAAAAATCAGGTGATCTCTTGACTGTCTCTGTAGTTTGTAGGGAAAGAATGAGATCACAAAAGCTTCACTGTCAGTCATCAGCCAAGGAAAAACCTCCTGAGATTGTGGGATTCTTCAATTTCAACAGAGTTTTAAAGGGTATCCCAAGGGTGGCTGCAAAATTTACCAAGCTACCTTAGACTTTAAACTGTGGTCACTATTTGTCATATTGTAGCTTTTATCTTTAATACAGGTTTTTACTTTTATTGTAATTAGGTCAATCTTTACTCCTTTTTCTCTAGGGATAACAATCTATTCCCCAGTAATTAGCTCAAAATTGATTAAATATTGATGTATGAACACACTAATTTGAGATTTTTCAGTGTTAAGTGCTGTGCTAAGCAGTTTGCTCAGTTTTGATGGGGTTGAGTGTTCTTTCACTTTAACTACTTTATAAAGACAGAATTATTACTGGTTTTCAGGTTAAAGAAAAAAAAAAGGAAAAAGCTAAACAAAACACCAAAAAACCCCCAGCCTGAGGCAGAAGGATGTATCCATTCATTTACAGACTTGTGCTAACTAAATCATCTTCTCCTCAGAGCATGATTTCACAGGAGGCCTCTGAGCACAGCCTGAATGCTCTTCTCAATTTTTTAAAGTTATTTCATGATGTATAAGTATGGCTCACATCAAAGAATAAATGAATTTTATTAGGCTTCATTTAAATCTGCATTCATCCTATTTGTAGATCCTAAATCTCATTTCTAGTGCACTGTATGAATCTATCTCAATGCCACTCAGTTACAGTGAATTAAACAGTCAGAGCTTTTTTGCTTGTGATTGTTCTGTTTAATTATATTTTACTGCTGTATTTGCCTCTGGAGTGTGGTAAATCAAAATGAAAATAAACTCATATCTTAGTTTGCTCTAGCCAGGGGTGTTATATTCAGTCTCTTCCAGAATTTGTCACACTCACATGAGTAACTGTGAGCTTTTCTGAGCTAGATATCTTTAATTTTCACATAAGTGAAAATACTTACTCATGTATTTAAACTTTTTCTTTCTAGGCACCCACTATTTCCCTTGTTAGCACTATTATTTGAAAAATGTGAACAATCTACACAGGGCTCAGAAGGCACAACTTCTGCCAGTTTTGATGTAGATATCGAAAACTTTGTAAGGAAGCAGGAGAAAGAAGGAAAACCTTTTTTCTGTGAAGATCCAGAAACCGATAATTTGGTAAGTGTTAGCTGTTTGTTTCATTTCTGAAACAATCATCACATTTGCAGCTTCTTCCTAATTTCTGATCTCAGCTGGTTCTCATAGTTTCTCCTCACATTTTTCTGCCTGTGAGAGATTCTTCCTTATATTCATGCTTTAAGATAATTTTTTTTCAATTTCTTCTTACTCCCTTTTATCTGTAAATTTACATCAGGGTCTTCACAGTTGTTTCCTATTTTCAGCTGGCTGACATGAGTGTGCTGGAGACAAAAAGAAACAAATCCTTTCCATAGCCAGATTGACTCTGCAAATTAATTTTATAGTGTTGGGTGTTTCATATATTTATCAAAAACATGTAATTGATATAATTTTTTTCCAATTTTATTTAAATCATGGTTCGCCTAGTTAATGTGAGAGAAGAGCTGTTATGAGCTTAGAAAGTCTTTAACATAAGCAGTTTTTTTCTTTCATGTCATTGACTGCTTTAGGCTTTCTGAAAGTCCTTCCTTTGATGAAGCTGTGATTTCCCCATTTTGGATATACTTGCCTTCAATATTTTACTCAAAAATGAGAGTTAGTTCTGTTCTGCATGAGGCAGGTCTGCTGACTCACTAAGCCTCAGGTTATTTTCTTAATTTGTAACTCTGTGAATTCAACACAAAACCACTGTTTTCCTGCATCTCTCTAATCACAGTTTCTTTTCAGAAGCTCATCTGAAATCTAACAATTGGAATGTAGTAGCTGTGGCTCAGTGGGTGAGCAAAGAGCAGTGGTTGTGGTTTATCTTGACTTCGGATGTCCCTTACAATGTTCCCATAGACAAACTGATAAGACATGGACAAGATAAATGAGCAGTGAGAGGGACTGAGAACTGGGTGAACCCCTGGGCTCAAGGGATTCTGGTCAGCAGCATCAAGTCCAGTTGAGGGCTACTCTCAGAAGTGCTGCTCTCCAGGGACTGATTGTGGAACCAGAACTGTTTAACATCTCCTTTAGTGACTGGGGTGGTGGGGCAGAGTGAATCCTCAGCAGGTTTGCAGGTGTTGAGGGGCTGATCCACAGGTGGCTCTGCCACCATTCAGAGGTACTTTGTTGCTTTTGGAGAAGCAGCAAAATGGGAATCTTGTGGAATTCAGCAAAGGGAAATGCCAAGTCCTAACAGGGGAATAAAAAGACAGACTGACTCTTCTCAGTGGTGCCCAGTAAAAGGGCAGTAGGAAATGGGCATAAATTGATGCATGGGAAGTTCCATTAAACCTTTTTACTGTGAGGGTGACTGAGTACTGCCCAGAGAGTTGTGGAGTCTCCATCCTTGGACACAGTCAAACTCAGCTGGACATGGCTCTGAGGAGCCTGCCCTAGCTGACCTTGTTCTGAGCAGGGGGTTGGATTCAACAATCTCCAGAGGTCCCTTCCAACCTCAGCTATTCTGTGGCTTCTGTGAGCCTTCAAAGATTGGTTTCCCAAAGATCCTGCTTGCCTTGGCCAGTTCCCTGTGCTTTTGGTCATACATAAACATTCTCTCAGATCCAGCTTGCTTTGGTTGTAGTTGTGTCTGGTGTGTTCAAATAGTCCTTCCTGCCACTGACCTGGTTGTGGTTTTAGTGAGAAAGCCTCTTGGTTTCTGTGGTGTTCCCCTTTGCCAACGGGCTGCACAAACCTGGCTGGTTTTGCTTGAGGTGGGTGAGGAAGTGTTTGTTTATGTCCTGGATTCAGTGGCTGCTGAGGTCAGTAGTGGCCTAAAGTGGAACCACGTTGCAAAATGAAAAGCCTTTGGCATTGAACTCCTGTCCTGTGGTCATATTGTTAGCTGTGACTTTCTGTTACTGGATACCAAATGAAACCTGAGGTGTCCTCTGCCTGTCCTGGAGGCTGGGAGCTCTGAACAGCTAACGTTCCTACAGGCTCTTGGTTTTGTCTGGGGCAGTGAGCACGAGTTTCTGTCAAGTTGTGAAGTGGCTAACGTGGCTTTCAGTCTCTTTCCAGCTAGAAAGATTGGTGCTTGCCACAGGGGAGGCTGCAGATGGGCAGTTTTTTCTGCCTTGTGTCACATATGTATTTATAGAGATTATAAGTCTCTCTTTAGTAGAGAGAAACACTATTATTGTGCACCTTTGTTACATCTTCTGCTCTTGCTGTCCTTCCCTTTTTAACTCCAATGTTAATTCAACCATTCATCTGAAAGGAGAAGCTGTTAAGACTGATTATTAGACTGGGCTAGAAGGGTGGAGCAGAGTCAAACAAATAAGGTATAAATGCTTGCTCAGTAGGATCAACTTTGAGCCAGAGCTAAACCGAGATGAATTGAGCATCACAACACTCCAAAGAGCCAAATTCAAGTCCTGTCTGAGAGTCACAGCCCTGCCACACTAAGGAAATTGGTCAGCCATTTCATTTTTTTTCCTTTAACCTCTTTGGGAAGTGGCATGCAGAACTCAGACAGACTGCAATTTCTGTGACAGAGCTTCCACTGACAGCTCCAAGACAGCAGAATATAATTCCATGCTCCCTGCTGCCTGTGGGGATTACAAAGGGTCACAAATAGTGATTGTAGGGTCACTTACAGTCCTGGCAGGGTTCCACATTGTGCACTCACTTGAAACGTCTTGAATACTCCACAAGAGGAGTTTGGAGTTCATCCAGAGGACCACAGAATGTTAATCTGGGTGGCACAGGCATTAGATCAGTTTGACCAGAAAGGAAGTTCATTAAGAGCAGTGGATGCTTGTTCCAATTTGAGTAGCTCTTACTAAGCTATGCTCTAGATTATCTCATTACTTTGCATTATAATTCCCATTCTGAATTAATTGGTGGCTTCCTGCATTAGTATTAAGTAGGATTTCAGCACTGGGAAATGCAGGTAGCATCCACTTGAAACTTAACTTTAAGGATATTCATAAATTGCTAAGCCTGGTTTGTAAGCCAGGTTTCAAACCCTAGTTACTATCTAGATGGAGGGATGCTGTTCTAGAGGTTCTGTTCTTCCCAGTTAAGCTGTCCAACAGCATCACTTGGTGATCTTGAAGCAGCAGGGCAAAGGGTCATGGTCAGTCCAGGAGAATTGTTCCAGGCCTTTTACTTCTGCAGTGTCCTTCCTAAGGCTGGGTGCAATCCTGTGCCATGTGCTCCAGGATGACTCTGTGATTCTGTGCTGCAGATCTCCTGTTCCCAAATCCTGTGGCAAGGAAGTGGAAGCTGAAGGTTGTGCTCATGTTCTTACTACATTGGAAATGTGCTTTCCTAGAGCTTTAGCTTCCTCCATATCTTCTTGGAGTGTTATTTACATTCCCCCTTAGTCCTTACATCAAGCATCAGTGTCAGATGTGTTTTTGCTGTCAATAACCAGATTTTGGTGGTCTCTAGAGGTTCTGAAGTGCACATGCTTTCTGGAAGTGTGCTCAGCTGTATCCACATAACATGGAGTATCATCTGTCAGAGCTCCACACCTTTTGCCCCTTACCCTTTGCTATCTCTACCTCATTTTCACAGATAAAACAGATCCTGGATTGAAAAGGCACCAACTGCTCTTCATTCTCCATTAGTCTCCTTTTGTGCATAGGACATACACATATTCCTTCATGTCCGAGGAATTGTTCAGCATGAGTGCTTGCAAAGAGTTTTTTTAGACCTTTCACAGATTATTTTATGTTTTAAGACATTCATTGCTTGACACATTTTTGTTGCTCACTGCTAACCCTGATGCTGCAGAAATACCACGTTGCCTCAGGGTGGTTCCTGCCTCTCATGTTGCTCCTGTTCAGAGTAAACTCTTCCCACATGTGGGTGGATTTTTTAATTTCCCCACATTCATGGGACCACAGGATGGTTTGGGCTGGACTAAAAGCTCGAGAGGTTTGTAGTCCAACCTCCTGCACAGAGTAGAGTCAGCTGTGAAGTCAGAGCAGATTGCTTACAGCTTTGTCAATTCTAGGCACAATACAAAAAAAAGGAGTGTTAAATACACTCTCCCTTTTGTATTTGAACAGGACACTGCCTTTTTTGAAGACCCCTGAGGTTTTTGTTTCGTTTGGGGTAAGGGTTTTTGGTTCAGTACCCTCTTCTCAATTCTGTTGAATTTTTAGTTCTGTCAAGAAGAGTTGTAGTGGTGAAGCCAGCTGACGTCATTTGAATATTGACTGAACAAGCCTTTCTGAATAGTGTTTTTGCTGTTTTAATTTGCAGAACTCTCCCATAAACCTCTAGCTGTGCCTTTTCTAGCCATGTCTCGTAGCTGGAGACTCAAAATAGAGAAGTTATCAAATCAAAACAAACAGAAGCAAAATACCCCTTTTCCCAGAGTTTGTGTTATTCCCCTGATTTAGGTCAGGAAGGTAGGTGAGCTGCAAATGTACATCTTTTCATTGGGTTTTTTGCAAATGAAAACAGTCATTTGCATGAGAAGATTACATCTCAGTATATGGAGATTCTTTCCTGTATGTTGCCCACATATATAGTTGCTGTGTGCCCTGAAATCTGTAAAAAGCTGTGGCTCTGTGTTTCACACCAGTAAAGGTGAGCTGGGGATCGTGACCAGGGCAGGGCACGCTGTGCCTGTGCCTTTGCACCACAGGATTGAGGCACTGAATGCAGGACACAGCCCCAATCTGAGGCATATTTAGGGCTAAAGATACCATTTCTTAAATTTGGAGACATATTTATATATGACTAGGCTCTGGATAGCAAGAACTGAAGTTTTTCAGTAACTTTTCTTTCTCTGTTTCATAGTTTACCATTCTTTTTACTTAAAGCAATTGCAAGGATAGTGGAAGGTGTCCCTGCCCATGGCAGGGGTTGGAACAGGATGGTCTTTAAGATCCTGTCCAACCCAAACCATTCTAGGATTCTGTGAGTATACACAAATCTCATGGTTACTTCATCTTTGTGCATTTCTCTGAAATGATATTCCAGGTTTATTTTGACAGCTGAAAACACTAAATCAACTTGGTTATAAAAATACATTATTCTGTGGCATATTCTATGCAGCAGCACTGAATAAATGAAATATTACTGATGCTGTGGCTTGTCTGAAAACACTTCCTTGTCTTACTTCTGTCCAACATGAGTGATTTTATCAGGAGTTCTTGATTTTTGTAGTTTTAAGGAAAAAGTGAACTTCTGCTAACATTAAGTTCAGTCCACCCATGCTGCAAAAGAGCAGGAGCCATATGGCCACAATTAATGTAGCTGTAAATGAATTAATAAGTCCTGGTGACAGGCATGGCATATTTACAAAGTTTTGTTTTCCTCCTAACTGCAGTAGCACAGCTTCCTGCAGGAGCAGTGTGATGGAGCGGGGCTCTGCAGAAACCTGCCTTGTGTCACTGAGCCTGGGTTTGTGGTTAATTTTGACTTTAATTCAATTTTCACCTCAAGTATCAACCATCAATTTTTAAACTAAGTCTAAGCTGAAGAAAGGACTTTCATTTTTCCTCTAAGCACAGGCTGATAAATAAATAATACAAATGTGGCTAATGTTTAAAAAAACCCAACTCTCTTGACTAAGCAAAAATAAACTAATCTCTAGCCTGGTTAAATACTGTGTGTCCAAAAGCATATTTTGTTATCTCAATTTTCACTGAATGTTTAAAGCACTCACTGATGTTATGTGCAATTTGTTGATCTGTCACACATGAAGAATTTTCTATTTTAAGCTTTTTTATCTCTGAAACAGAAACAGAATTTCTTGAAACACAGATGAGCTTTGTTTCTTGTTAAAATTTATTTAAATTTGCATGCTTTAACTTTGCTGTGTTTAAAGGTGCTTAAGCACAGTTTAAACAGCAACCTGGGCTGGGTTAGATCACTGGTTTGTGTCTCAGTGCTGGGTCATTGCTCTTACTGTTTCAAAGGCTTTCAGTGTCATAGGTTGAAAGAGTTACCAGATATTAATTTGGATCAACTCCCTCAAATCTACAGCTCAGGTTTTTCTGCAGCTCTTTTTCGAAAAATATATGGGAGGTTTTTTTTCTTTTTGGCCCTGAGAAGAAACACAATCTCTTTTTTTTTTTTTAATTCACTTAATTTCTTAATTTTTTTTCATTTTGTTTGTTTTAACACACCATTGTCTACACTGAGTGGGTGTCCTAGAACTGGAATATCTTCTGAAAAAACAAGGAAAAGATGTGTCTCAGTGAAAGATGAAGTGTCATGGTGGAGAGGGGAGCACACCCTGAAGTTTTCCTGCCTTGATCTCCTTTGGGTGACTTGAGCGAAGGCATCTTCAGCTTCCAACTTGAGCTGGAAGTGATGGGTAGATTAGTTTGGAAGATATAATTTCTTTCACTGGGTTCAGTGGTCTGCCCAGGTAAATAAACCCTTGTATAGGACAGATTTTTCCAAATAATTGTAAAGTCAAGCTCTGGGGTTTCATAAAACTGAAGGGTATTTTTCTCAGAGATCCAGCACAGCACAGAAACGTTGGGGGTGGCATATTGTCTAAAAAATAATTCCTTTGCTGGTGTGTTGTGTACATATCTGAATGTCCTGGATTTCCTACTGCTTTTAGACCATCTGGATTTGGTTTTAGCTTCTGATCTTCTGCCATGACCCTTACAATCACCTAAGCTATTTTTATGCAGTATGTAATACCACTGGTTATCCGGGCTTACAGTGTGTTTTTCAGACTAAGCATGGCAAGGATTCTCCTCTCACACCTATCTCCTGTACTTGGATTTTCATTTAAACATGGATTTTTTTTTTAAATTTGGTTTAGTGCTTTGTATTTAATGTTTTGTATTTCAGAATCAGTCTCCTCACCTGAAAGTTCTTACAAAGATTTTATCTGAGAGTTGTTCATCTTTCACACACAATCACAGAGGGACTTGAAAGCTGTAGCACTGAAGAACTGTTTGATTACTTTAGGCTTTGTTCAACAGTGTGACTAAATTTGGGACCTCTTAATTCTAATTTTATGGAAAAATAAAAGCTTTCATCCTTCCTAACAATCTGTGTGGCAAATTTATGCTTAATCACAGGAGAGTCTTCCTTCTCACTGTGTCTCAAACTCATCTGTACCCTTCTGGTTTCCTTGTGTCAGGGTGTAATGTGCAGCTGAACCTGGTATTTCTGATTTATAGAGCTCAAGAGAAATGCTGCTGGCCGAGCCTGTCCCAGCCCTGCTTTCCAGATAATTTGTGTGGATGGGATTGCTTTCCATCCCTTCAGTCTTGTGTGGTCTGTGACCCAGAGCTGTACGAGGGGGTTAAAAACCACATGGACGTCCAGGCTCATCCTGTGCCCTGTGACACCTGAACTGCTCTGTCTTCCTGATGTGTCACATGTGACAAAGATCACTTTGTTTTCCTGTTTTGTTTTCCCTGTGTGGCAGTTAACTTGTGTTCCTTTCATATTCCAGGACCTAGCAATTAGTACCTCTGCTTTAATTGGGTGATCTTTGCTACTGGAAAGTCGTGTTTGCTTAAATCTCACATTAAATATTTTTTTTTAATGAACAGTTATTTTGGCTCTGATTTTTTTTTTCCAATTCTCTCCCTCAGATGGTAAAAGCAATCCAAGTTCTACGTATCCATCTGCTGGAGCTAGAAAAGGTTAATGAACTCTGCAAGGATTTCTGTAGTCGTTACATTGCCTGCCTGAAGACAAAAATGAACAGTGAGACTTTATTAAGTGGAGAGCCTGGAAGTCCTTACTCACCTGTGCAATCTCAGGTGTGTTTCAAATACTGTTCAGTGGATTTTTGCTTAGCTATCCTTAGGAACCTGTAGCTACACTTGTATTGCTGTCAGTTTACAAACAGAGGTTCTGCAGTTTCCTGTATTTCCTCAAATCAGTTACTAAGAATAGAAAGAGTTGTTATTTTGATTTGTGTGTTTTTGTGCACACCTGTGTGCCACTGCCTGATGGACAAATTTGTTGAAATGTGCCAGAACACAGAGTCTTTTTTTTTATTGTCTGTCTTCCTTTTATGATCTTCTCTCAGTTCAGGAAGTGGAGATATTCAGAAGAGCCTGGGTTTGCTATTTTGTTGGAAGGAGGTTAGGAAACAGAATAAACAAAGAAGGAAAATTTTCCTTGTTAAGGCCTCCTTGGTCTGCCTCTTTCATTAAAATATTGGGATGACTGATACATTTTATACACAAAGTCTGATGGATTAAAGTTGCAATATTGCATTTTCTGTATTAAATGGAGCACAGTTAATTACCAGCAGTTAATAGGTTGTGGTTGATATTTTTGCTGTCGGCTGCTGCAAAATGAGCCCTGACACCCCAGTACCCTCTGGATCCTGAGTCTTAGGGCATGGCCCTTCTCTGAATTACTCATGTCTCTGATGCTCTGTATTAAAAAAAAAACCCAATGATTTTTAAACTTCACTTTCTGGACTCCTTATTTAGGTTTTGGTGTCTGGAAGAGTGGAAAGGAGATTCTAAAATCAGGCAAAACCAGCTTTTAAAAGCGTTTTTCTGTGTATCTCTTACAGTTTTCTGTAGAGAAATGAGGGATCCATTTTGCATTTGCTATCAAAAGAGATTATTCATACATACTAAGGAAATGTGTAAGAGTTCAGTTCAGAGTTGAGTAAGAGCTATCTTGAGCAGAATAAAACATATTGAATATTTAATACATTATGTTGCAATTGAAGGAATTAAGGTAATAACTAAAATTCTAAAGCTTTGATGCTTGTACTAAGAGCATCAAGGGTCATTTCATTTGTCCTTTTTCCCTCTTGCCTTTGGAAACTGTTTCTCTTATTCTTTATAGACCTAGAACTAAAATTTCTCAGGATAGTTTTACATCTTTTCTAACAGTTGCTTTCAGGAGGGTTTTCAAAGGTAATGGTTGGTGCTAATGAGGAAGTTAATGTAGATAATGATGAACCCCTAATGAAGTGTCTTTCTCTTTGAAGGTAATCCTGTGATTAAACTCCAAATGTATTTTAGAGCCAAAAAAACATAATAGAAATTATAAAAATATACAAGCATGCTTGATCTCTTTACATTAAAAAAAAAAGTTAATAAAAAAAGTAAGCAACTAATTGTTTTATTTTTCTAGCAAATTCCAAGTGCCATTGCAGGCACACTCAGTCCCCAAGGGATCATGGTGCCAGCATCAGCATTGCAGCAGGGAAATGTAACTATGGCAACAGTAGCAGGTAGGACACACAAAAAACAACTGGCACCTTGCTCTTCATCTTGGTTGCTTTTATAGCTGTTCCAAAAACTACACACATACTTTATAAATGCATTTTAATACCTGAAAAGTTGTTGTAATACAGTCAAGTGCTCTATTGGTTTATGAATGTTTGTTTCATATATGTGTATACCAAGTATGCCTATGGGAGTGGCAGTTATATAATATTAAGAGAACTTTCTGTGCAACACCACATTTGTTAAAAGACATTCCACAGATTGTGGTGTTTTACTTTTTTTTTTTTCTCCTTTAAAAAGAATAATACTATTTGACAAAAACATGCATTTCCTAAACCACTGCACTTGTTGGCTGCCTCATGCTCCCTGGAGTTTGGAACCACACCTGCAAGTCTGAGACATCTTCAATGTCCTTGTTATATGGAAATGACATTTGAGCTGAAATGTTTTACCTTACTGCTCAGCAAGGTTTTAAATCAAACTCAGCTGCCTGCCCTAAGCACTGGCCACACATAGGTGTGATTTTGGTGTTGTGACCCTTGTTGGTTGAAGACCTTACTCAGTTAAAATAACGTGATGAACTGCTTTATGGCCTGATAATCATGGCATTTTCCTTTCAAAATAGATTGGAATGCCTAAAATACAGGGAAATAAAATCAAAACTTTTGGTGGATGGAAGAAAATTGTAGTGTAGCAAAGAGCACGTCTTGCATGCTGACTAGAAGAGAATAATTGATATATTATCAAAAGGCTTGGATGGTGTGCAGTGCTGATGTGTTTAAAGAGAATAATACTTGAAGGGCTTTTTCTTCCCCATAATCTGTGTTTCTGTTCTGCTTCAAGGGGGGACAGTGTATCAGCCAGTCACTGTGGTCACTCCACAAGGACAAGTGGTGACACAGGCACTGTCACCTGGGACTATTCGGATCCAGAACTCTCAGGTTTGTTTCCTGGGCTCCACAGAATGGTGTTCTGGGTGGAAATACATCTCAGGGCTTTGAGAGTTTGGTTTCAGTTTGACACACTGGCAGAAAGAGTAATGAATGGTAAATTAGTGCAGCCACTGCTGTGGGTGTTAGAGGTTGTGTAATATGGCATAAGGTCTCCCTTGCCACAACAGGCCATCAGAGTCCCTCCCTGTTAATTGTCTTCCTTCACTGATGCCAGAAGAGTGTAGGGACATGGAATTAAAAAAAACCCTAAAATGGAAAAAAACCCACCCTTAAACCAAACAAATAAAAGTCCCCCCTCACTAACACAAACCAAAAACCCCTCTGAACTAAATGAACACTTTTTCCATGATGAAAACTTTTCTAATCATCGAGCTGTGTTTATGCCTGGTGAGATTTAATGTGTTGCATTAAGGTGCTACACTGCTGCTGTGAGAAATTTGACTTTTTATCACAATGACAACCACTAGTACTGTGAAACTGTATGTATTTCAGAGTTTATCTGCTTTGAGAAGCATTTTTCTATAAAACCTTCAAAATACTCAGTTAAGACTTTGGGAGATCCTCCATTTTGGCTTCTTATACCCCAAAATTTAAGGACCAGCACTCTTTTGAAGGAGGCTCTAAAGAGTTGAATCTGAGGAGTTCAAAGAAACAGCTAAACAAAAAGAAGCATGAAAACTAGACCATCTTCTTTTACAGAAAACCCTGCTAGCTTTCTCTGGAAGTGGTAAATCAAACCTTCCTGAAATCCGGATTTAATTTAAAAAGTGAATGAGGAGCTCCCATCTCCACAGCATAAAATCTGTTGGTAATCACTGACTCACTGGCTTCTCTTTTTTCTTATTCTGTCCTTCCAACCAAAAAAGTGTGCACAGAGTGTTCTTTTAATTGGCAGGAGCATATCTGTTCCCATGTTCTCCCCTGGAATACAGACAGCTCTGTGTTCTGATACATCTCAGAAAGAAATGTGTGAAATTACTCTCCTGGACTGAAGGGATTTTGAAAAAAATGGGGTTTTTTACTTTTTATGAAAAAAAAAAATACTGAGAGTAAAATAATGCCTCTGGCCTATCAATAAAAAAAGGACTTGACCTTCTGTATATATCTATGAGTACTCCTGATGTTTGTAGGAGTCTCCAAACCCACCTATGCAAAGGTCACCCATAGAAAATCTTTCAATGTCTTCTTTTTCAGTGTTTTAGAATGCTGTGGAGGTAGGGAAAAATACTGTGGAAAAGCTATTGAAAGTACATTATAAACCTTCCATAGACAAGCAGGTTATTCAGAATGTAAGACATTACTTTGGAAATTAAAATGTGCTCCAAATATATATTTGTGGTAATTTGATAGCCTAAACCTTGTTTAAAACTCATTTCCTACATATTGATTGGCTTAAGAAATTGCTCCAATTTGTCTGGAAAACCTGATTTAGAATTATTTCAGTTAAAATTGTCTGAAATAGAATCTTATATGCAATTTATGTTATGTTTCTATTTACGTGTAAGCATTTAAGAATGTATTCCCAAACGTTGAGATAACCAATGTGCAAATGATTTGCTGAATCCATAGGAAGTGAAAAACAAAGAGAAAGAAACATGAATATTTAGGAAGTAGTATGAGTTTTGTAAAGTGAATTATAGGTTCTACTGTATAGATCTTAATGCTCTTTGAGAATTTAATTCATATTTTTTATCAGGACCTTTAGCATCTTTGTTTGCAACTCCAGCATAATAATTAATTTTACTTTATCCTTCATTTAAGTCTTAAATCAGTAATATTTTACAGCTTCCATAGTTATTTGTGTTTGCACCCAGTAAGTATGTTCAAGATATTCAAGCCTAATTTCTTTTCATTCCTTCTATAAATGAGTTGTTCATTCATTGATACAGAACTGCCATTACTGTGTTAACTGCCTTGTTTCTTCTCAAATTACATGTGCAGCTCCAGTTGCAATTAAACCAAGATCTAGGCATCTTGCATCAAGATGATGGCTCATCAAAAAATAAGAGAGGAGTTCTTCCCAAGCACGCTACAAATGTGATGAGATCTTGGCTCTTTCAGCACATAGGGGTAAGGACTGAGCATGGTCAGATTTTTGTGTAGCTCTTTCATGTGGTCTCTTACAATTTTGCTTCATAAAAAAGGTGAATTCATTCTGTTATCAGTTAAACTGAATCTCAGTTCAGTTTTCCCTGGAGTCATTTGGAGTAGTTCCACAGTCCAATGCTAACTGACTCTTATTAATATTTTAATAAATATGTTATGTTTGTATTTCATGGTCTCAATAAATATTGTTACAAGGAGCCTTTCTTCATTTCACTGTGTTGGGAACTTAATGCTCTCTACACCCTGGTTCATGGCACAAGGAAAAGAAACTCCACCTGTATTTTTGTGCTGTTTTAGCAGTATTTTTGACAGAGGAAAATTTCAGATTTTCTGTCTTTATCTCCTTTCCAATCCTTCTGATGTGTACCAAGCATGTCACTATCTGCTTGTGCTTTCAGCTGTCTTTCCTTTGCCTGAATACTTTGCAAGGATAAATGGGTCTCAAGCTATTACAATGTTTAGTTGATTGATATTTTGCAGCAGAGAGCTGATCCAGGGAAACTGCGTGTGCACTTCTTGTGTTACTTCCCATCCTCATCTGCTCAGTTCAGAGCAGCTTTATTTAACTCCAGAGTGCTCCTCAATTCTCTCATATGACACTGCCCTGGCCAGCAGAACTAATCAGAGCTGCTCACATGCTGTGCTGCCCAGGGATCACGCTCTTTAATAAAGACTGTCAGCCATGAGAAGCTTTTTCTTCTGAATTACACAGGGTGCCATAGACACTCTCAAGGATAAAATCTGGTTTTGTGTAGTAAAGCACTCTTTGTTAAATTATTTTTGTCTATAAAAGTTGGTGAGGTTTCTAAGGCTTGTGTTTTAATGAGTCAGATGGCCTTAATCCACCATCTTCAATCAGATGTAATAAAGGACTTCTGATTTTTGATGAGGAGATGAAAAACAAGCTTATGCCTTTTTTGTTTGCTTTTTTTTGGCCTCTTTAGCATCCATATCCAACAGAGGATGAGAAGAAGCAGATTGCAGCACAAACAAATCTGACACTACTCCAGGTTAACAACTGGTAAGAGCAAAGCCCTTACTAAGTATCTGACCTTGTCTCCACGTACTTAGCTTAGAAATAGTGAGGAGTAGAACTTGGACATCTGGAGTTGAACTTAAATATTCTACATATGTTAAAAAATATGTGTAGAGATACAAGAGTTAAGCACTGGCACACAAGCATGTTATTTTTATAAAGTACAATAATGCTCATGCCATTTAAATTATATGAGGACTCCAGAAAACATTGCAGCATTAAGGAATTGTGTTCTGTTCTACTGCTGAGAGAGATGGAAGTACTCCCATGTCTCTTCTGCAAGTAAAGAAATTGAAGACTAAAGGCATTTAGTGGCCTGATGGCTGCAGATGTTTAAGAAGTTACTGCTAACAGATTCTGCTCTTGTATCAAAGGATGCCTTCCTGAGCAGTGATATCTGAATGGAGAGGCAGCTCCTCAACTACACCAGTTCATGGTTCAGCATGTTTTGTCATGTCTGATCTTCCCTGGAGGTGTAAGATAAGACACCTGCCCTGCAGAAGAGAGGAGGGAAGGTGCTGACATGTGTCCTATTCACCTTGTGGCATCAGTTCCTAAAATTGCTGCAGCAAAGTCCCACAGGGATCTGCCTCAGATTTCAAAGATGACACTGGCTGTGAGGCTGTGGGGGGCTCCAGGAGGGAAATAGTCAAGATAGTGACAGAACACTGGTTCCAAAAGTGGAACAGGGTGACCATGCCTGTGCTCTGACTGCTTTCTTTGCAGAGCACTGTATTACAGCTTAGGAACCTACCAGCTGCACCTGGTTTCTCCCATTGCAGGTAAAGGATATGTTCTGTGAGATTTAGGGATAATGTCCTCAGACCCAGCTTCTTGCCACAGCTCACTATGTTGAAGTTGATTCAGTTTAAGTATTTTCTTGTTCACCAGCAGAGAAGGAGGAGGGACAGCAATTAGCATGCTAAAGTAGGCAAGTGAAAATCAGAGAATTAAAAGGAATTGGGACAGATCTGAAAAAAATGTGTTTGCTGTTGTCTCCTGGATCAAGAGCCAGCTCTTAGAAAGCCAGGGAGCCTGTAAAATAAGTAATACAGAAGCTTAAGGGAGTAAATTAAACCAGACCAAACAAACCAGGTTGGACAGGGGCTAGATTTTAGGTGAACCCTAATGAGAGGAGTATCAGCTTTCTGAGCTGGGCTGTCAGCAAGTTTTCTGGTGCTTAGTTTTTAATGAGATCCTGAAGTGTACAGCTGTTGTGCTGTCTGGAGGATTTTTCCTTCTGAGGTGGGGGAAAAAAATGCTGTTAGCTGCAAAATGACAGAAGTGCTTTCTTAGCTAGTTTACCATAATCAAAGGATGCTGGTGTTCTAGGAGTGGTTCTACACTTTAAAAAGAATGTGAAGCCCAGCTGATGGATTTTATATGCCTAGTTTGTTTTTTCCTGCTGCATACTTTGTGAATGTCTGATAGAGGGAATTTACACCCAACTGGTCTTAAGTTTACCTTGCCCTCGATTGTATTTAGGTTTATCAATGCTAGAAGGCGAATTCTTCAGCCAATGCTGGATTCCAGTTGTTCTGAAACTCCAAAAACAAAGAAGAAAACAGCCCAGAACAGACCAGTCCAGAGGTTCTGGCCTGACTCCATTGCCTCAGGAGTTGCTCAGCAGCAATCGAACGAGCTCACGATGTCAGACGGTGAGGAGAGCTGCCTGAACATGGATAATAAAGTTTAATTCCTCTCTGACAGGGAAATGGAGGGTTTGATGTCTCTGGGTGGAGGGGAACTTCTGGATCTTTCAGTATAAATGTGGTTTTAATCTGGGAAAACTAATAGAAGTGTGTCACTTTTCCTCTAACAATTTTCTGTGGTTTAAGGAAGCACATTGTATTGGAATTTATGTTGAGAAACTGTTGCTGTTGTTTCAAAAGTTATGAAATGACAGAACAAAGGATGTACAACTGTGATGTGCAGCTAAATTCTTTCAGAGTGTGTGTGCACATGGGGAACAAGGAGAGGCAGAAAAATGTCATAGAGCCTCCAAAGACTTTGACTGAAGTTACTTCCTCAGTGTCAGATCAAACAAAAAGATTTAATTTAAGAAAGATAAAGAACTGCTTTAATCTCAGGATCATCCTTTCTGTCCTGCTGCCTGGTGCTTTATTCTTTCCAATTTGTAACAACTTTTCCCTCAGCCTCTGCTGGATCTGACAACAGTTTTATCCACTGAAGTCACCTTGAATCTCTATGAAAACTCGAAATTAACGAATTAAGCTGGAATGCTTTGCAGAAATGGCCTTGTGATGACTTCACTGGAGAATTGCTGTAAACACAGATTTAAGATTCACAACACAAAGTTTAAGATTCCTGACCAACCTCATTCTGGCATTTCCTGATGTTTGACAACCCATAGAACTTCAATATTAACACAGCTCCTTAAGTTTCCTTACTGTTGATTAGAAACGAGTTTTGTTGGGTATAAGCAGAAGGCAGGAAAGGTGCTGAAGTGCTGTGCCTGTGCTTCTGCAGGTGCTGTGGTGACCATCACGGCCCCAGTGAACATGAACGTGGACAGTCTGCAGTCGTTGTCGTCCGACGGGGCCACCCTGGCCGTGCAGCAGGTGATGATGGCGGGGCAGAGCGAGGACGAGTCCGTGGACAGCGGCGACGACGACGGGGGAGACCTCTCCACAACAAATATCAGCGGGCTGGTCTTGGATAACAGCGATTCTCTGCAGTAGGAAACAAGAGGGAGTGGAGAAAAACACTTAGGGAAAAAAAAAAAAAAATGGACTGACTGACTGACTTTTTATAGTTTGCACAGCAAACATTTTACACAAGTTTTATTTCTAATATGTTTTATATGTAGATATAGAAGGGTGCACTTTTTTGTATTTCATAGTAAGCTTAAAGAGTGTTTTTGCAGGTGCAGCAACTTCTTTCAAATGTGGGGGGGGTTTTTTGTTTGTTTCTTTTCCTTTCCTTATTTCAGAAAATTATATCTAGTAATATAAAGAACCACGTAAGCACCCCTTTGTTCTCTGAATTGGAAGTGCTGCAGTTTCTGATGAATTATGCAGTTTCAATTAGTGCTGTTATTTAACACAGCTTTTGATGGGCAGGTGATGTAAATTTAAAGCATGTGACACTAGTGTGTGAAACTTGATTATTGAGTTAGATGCATATATTTGAAAGATGCTTCTGCACCTTAAAAACTGCTAGTCTGAGGTGGACAGCAACACATAAAAAGAAACTGTTGATGTGTGATTCAGTAGAGAATGTATGGCAATTTAAATAAGTTTAGTTTCTCTCATAGTCCGTGAGCCTGTTTATCATTTGCTATAAAAACTCCTATTTTTACCTTGCTGGGGTTATTGGATAAAAAAAAGTATTTTTATAAATTCACTAGAAATTGGGATGACAACTGTATTAAGCAGGAGGAAAAAAAAAAAAAGAATTTCCAGAGGGGAAAAATAAATGTTTAGTATTCCTATTTGGAAGGTCTGAAAATTGACCCAATTTAATAAACAAGCCTACAGTAGCATTCTATGATTCTCAGCTATCCCACGGTGATATACTATATTTGATAATAGCATAAGAAGGGCCCACTGTTTGATGGGATTTTGATATTGTCAAACATTGATTTATATTATGTGTAAACTAATATTCAAATTGCATAACTCTGTATCTAGACTTGTATCTGAAAATATTTGCTAAATGAGTATTCAGGTAAGTAAGTTCAAATACCCACAACTTTTCCAATTATTAGAGAAATTTAACCATTTATAGTTTGTACAACTGAATCTAAAAAAAATGAAAAGTTGCCTACTATACAGCCATGAATTCTGCTATTTTATTGCATTTGAAATATTTTCCCCTAATACAAAAAGAAGAATATAACATGGATTTATATAATATTTCTTCAGATCTGAAGTTTACTACCAGAACATACAGCAGGCTTTGTTAGAGTAGGAAATCCTTGTGTGTCATTTAAAAAACAAAGAGCTGGTGATGAAAACAGCTGGGTTTTGGTTTGGTTTTGTTTTGGGTTTTTTTTTTGTTTGTTTTGTTTTGGTTTTTGTTTTTTTTTGTTGTGGTAACAGTTCATTTCTTTTATTTTCCCAAAGTTTGAAGTCTGTGATTTGTCTATCCATGAACACTTGCTTTTGGAACTTTGTATTTCCCATTGTTGAGTACGAATAAGAGACTCAAGAGCCTCATGGTATGATCAACACCCTCATTTGTCCCTGTCTATTTGTCACAGCGTTGGCTTGGATCAAAGCCTTCTGGTTTAGACAGAGTCTGGGCATCTTTCTAACACCCAGGGAGAAAGGTGGTGGCTTTTGGACTCTTTAGACACTGTATTTGAACAAAGCCCTTTGGCAGATGCAAATATTTAATGGAATACTTAATTTCTGCTTCTCAGAACACTCAGGCATGTGCTTAGGTCCCCTCGATTTCAGGAGGATGAAGGAATGTACTGCTGGACATGCCTAAGTGGTTGGAAGCTGAACATGGCAGATTGTCTTCCAAGGCAAGGTTGAGGTGGTAGGAAGAAGAACTTCAGGAAGAATTGTCAGTGGCATTGCCATACATACATGGAGAATAACAGGAGGTTCAGTGACTGGTAGTTTTTGGGTTTTTTTAAAATGGTACTTACTCAACACAAGAGGTGTTTCTGCTCTGGCTCTCACCTAGTCCTGGCTGAGGATCTTCCTTAGTTCAAATGCTGTAATGATCTGCTCCACTGGACTGGTGATTTCTAAAGAATTTGTTTTCTTCTGACTTCTCTGCTTTGCCACTAATGAGCCATGTTTGTTAAACAGCACAGTGAATTAATAATGAAAGGTTTAGTTAGGGAGGCTTTGACACAGCATAACTATCTCAAAGGCTGTTGTCAAATCCAGTTTGATTCCAAAACACCTTAAAAGACAAACCATGGACAAATCCTGCTCCTTTGGAAACACTCAGCCTACTGCCCCTACAAAAGATAGCTCAGATTGCTGGAACTCAGACATTCTGTATTTTTGTTCTTAATTGTTTCTAACTCCAAGAGTGCTTCATCACCCCCACAGTTTCCATTCTGTAGCAGGTTATATTGGTTGGTTTGTTTGGGGTTTTTAGTGGAAACTCAACTGGAAACAACCAGGCCTCAGGGTTTGCAAACTTCTGAAAGTTTATTTCTCAGAAAGAAGCCATTTTCTAGTTAGCTTTTTTTTTTCCTAATTATTATTCCCCCCACCTTACATGCAGCAGAAGTTTTATTCTTTCAAAACATCTGTGACCTTGTCTTCAGTTATTTTATCAATACCTGGAGACTGAAGTTGACAGAGTTTACTACAAAATGGGAATATGGAATAGTTTTACTGTCAGATTAGAAACATTAAAAAAAATAGGGACGTGAATTCCTAAAACTGAAAAGCCTTCACCAGTATAAAAGGATTGCTTAACATATGAAACTCAAACCTTTTAATTTAGTTAGAGTTCTGTAGTGGGTGTGAACTGCAGGGAAGTGTTTGTTCTTTTCATGACTTAAGAGAAGAAAAAACAAGTAGCGTCCTTCATTTTTTTTTCTTTCTTCTGTGTAAGAAAGATTGCTGCTTTCAGCAAAGCATCACCATTCAGGAAAGGTACATGTTTACATTAGTTAAAAAGTCTTTATAGGGGACCTAACTCCAAGTCCATGTATAATTCCCTTCCTGCCCCCAGATAAAGTCATATTCATATGCAATAGAACTAATTTGTTTTTCGAATCAATGTGATTCTTCTGCAAATACAATTATTGAAACTTTTAATTTCCTTTTTTTTTCAATCTAACCCAAAACAGGGTTCTCAGTCCATTTTTTTTCAGTATTTCTGGAACAGGCAAGGCAATTTTCTGTTGTTTGGGGTTTTTTTTTTTAACTTTGGAAGCATTGCAGTTCAGGAAACCAATTCCAAAACGATCAGGATAAGTTTCTGAATGACTGTTACAAAGAAATAATCACGTTGGAAAATACTCAGAATTAGCTCTGGCTCTGCAGAAGGTTTTCTACATCTGGATATTGTGTCACAGTGGAGTCCTGCTGACCTCAGGGTAGCTCCAGACGGATCCATGTCAGGCTGCATTTACCTGCCAGGGAACTGGTTCCTTTTTCTGGTACCTGATCTCTGGCAGGAATCTTTTGGGGAGCCCTCCAGCCCTACCTTGCCTGCATACCTGGGTCTTCTTCCAGTGGAAACCTGGCTATGGATGAAGGGCTTGGCAGGGCAGGATTTCATGTTGACCTGGGGTGCAACAAATCTTTTTTTTTTATGTTCAAAATGCGGCCAGAAGGGAAACCCACAGTGAGGAATTGCAGTTCCCAGTTCCTGGGCTTTCAAAGTGGCTTTGGGTTTATGGAAATTCGAGTGGAATAGGAGCACATGTGGCTCAAACCCCACCTCCTGGCCTGAGATTGGCTCAGATGGTCAGAGCATGGCACAGCTTTGATCCTCTCGTGGGCCTTTCACTGGAGAGTTGGACTCATTATGGGTCCCTTCCAGCTCTAGAGTGTTCTGTGAAATCTGTGAAATAATATATGGATTTGTTTCTGGAAGAATCAATTCACCTTCCTGACTTCAGGAACTTGGCAGCCCACAGGATGAAACAAAGCCTTTCCAAGGGATGATAGTTTGCACTTAAACAAACAAAAATCCAGAACACCCCGGTGTTTTGAAAAATCAGAACACGTGCGTTTAATTGTAATTAAAGTTGATTTAACATTTTATTTTCTGAAGCTGAGTCATCTTGGGAGAAAAAAAATGAATAAGTATTTGTCTATGCAAGACACAAATGTCAAAAATGTGTGAATTACCCATTTTTAGGTACTGTATTGTTATTGTCTTTCTGACTTCTGTTCCTTTGATTAGTCTCTTCAACCTTTCAGCCTCACATCTGGCATAGAGTTGAATAGGCAAAATGTAGTTTTGAAATCCTGTTGGAAATGTAATTAACCTTCGTTCCCTCATGAAAATCTCGCATGTTAAACAATTAAGTGAAATGTTTTGGTTTCCTGATAATAAATTCAAACTCTCACCACCTCCTGAAAACAGCATATCCATGAACATGCACGTTTAATTGTGGTGTGCAAACCATCCAGGCATCAGCTGGACGCTCTTCACTCTGGAGCTGAGGACAAAAGCAGCTTCATTTTGCCAGACTCAAACTCAGCGTGGATTCCTTTCCCCCCTTCCCCTGCCTTTGCCATGCTAAACTCCTTCAAAGACCTTCTGGGTTGTTGAATTTTCAAGTGCTGCAGTAACCTGATGGTGCAGTGCAAAGTGCAGTGAAAGTGGCACTGATGTGCTTTTTGGTGCTTGCCCAAATCAGGGGATTTGTTCATTCCTGTCACATGCAAATATAAAATCCTGACTTAGTTCTTCAGGACCTGCTGAGTGGTCACAGTTGGTTTTGCCAGAGAAAAGCAAAGTGTGAGAAGGCAGGGAAATGCCTTTCCAGCCTTGTAGACACCCAAAAAGATTCATAGTTGGTGTGAATAGAATCCAGTGTTTGAGGTCCTGATGGGAGAGGCTCACGATCTGCCCCTGGATTAGCAGCACTGGGTCTGGACAATCGACAATCTTTAAAATGTGAACCCTGTAACTTTTCTTTCCTTGGTTGTTAAGGGGTTTCGAAGCAACTGATCTATCAAGGGATAAAATTAAAAATGAGAATATGCTTCATGGATGATTTAGTTTTACACTGCTGCTCTCTGTGAACAGAAAAAGCACATTTTGGTAGCAAATCATTTACATTGCTTTAACAGTATTGTTTGGCTGAAAGACAAAATACATTTTCAGGAGATCTTGAGCATAGTATTAAGCTATTTAACCAGTTCTTGGCCAGGGAAAGTCCTTGGCCATTGTATTTGTTTGGGGTTTCTTGTTTATGCAAATGAAGAAAAATGTTTACTAGTTCTTACCAGTGTGGGGATTTTTATTACACTTTTGTAATGCAGGAGCAGCTTTGATGAAAGAAAGAATTAGCAGGTAAATAGTCCATAATGTTTGTGACTTTGGGTGGGGTTTTTTTTGCATTTTTTTGGTGGTTGTTTCAAAATTATTAATTAAAATGGCATGGACATCAAACTTCCAGCAATGGTTCTAAGCATACATGGTAGTGACTTATTGAAAACACTTCCCCTCTGCAAATCCCATGTGTTAACTTGTTCAGCCAGATTGTAATGCATTTCTAAAATTGCCATGTTCTCCTAAATCAGAAATCTTCAGGAAATGAGCAGCTCCTTTATTACAACATTCTTCTCAAGCAAGGATCTCAAACTCCTTTCATCCAACGTGCGAATCCTGCTCAGCAGAGATGAAATCAGTCGTGGGTGCTCTTGGATTTGCTTCTGCTGGAGCATTATTTGTTCCTGCTGTCTCTTCCCCAGCATCTGGCATGGTGACACCCATGTGTGCCTGCAGAAGGGAAGAGGGCAGATTTTGGATCGTATTTTGTGGTTAGAGGGTTAATCTGTGCATAGCTGAGTAGTTTGTGTTCTAGACAAAGAAGTATTTATCATTTCTTTGTCTGACCTTAGAAGAGTGTCTGAGAGTAGTGCCAGTAACTCCTGGAGATATAAATGGGAATAATTTTAACTCCACTGCTTCCAGGGAGCAATTTTTCCTTAATCTTAAATGAATAAACAGCCTAACAAACAAAAAAATCTCCCTCCTGTAAAGGATGAGGGGGAATGGCTTCAATTGAGGGAGAACAGGCTTAGATTGGATATCAGAAAAAAATTCTTCCCTGTGAGGGTGGGGAGGCCCTGGCACAGGCTGCCCAGAGAAGCTGTGGCTGCCCCATCCCTGGCAGTGCCCAAGGCCAGGTTGGATGGGGCTTGGAGCAACCTGGGACAGTGGAAGGTGTCCCTGCCCATGGCAGGGGATGTTGGAATTGGATGATCTTTAAGGTCCCTTCCAAGCCAAACTATTCAGTGATTACATCACCTAAATTAGGTCCCATATGGAGTATTTTTAATTGGATGGTTTCAAACTCCCCTGAGAGATAAATCCCCTCTTCAAGAAGCCATTACAGGAATCAGAAGCTTAGTTGTAAATAACTGGTGAGCTAGTTTGCTTTTGTGGAGTGCCAGCTTACAAAGTCCTTTAGTCTGCAACTTGGGGCTGTTCCTAAATAACTCTTTGTAAAAACCAGAGCAATATCATCAAGGCTAAAACAAGGAAAAATAAATTACACACACAGTGTGAAATGAGAATTCTGAAAAAAAAAAACCAAAAAAACCCAACAATAAGGCTGGGAGACATATTAGGTATTTATTTATTTAACCATATATAAATTCATGCAAGTTCAGAGTGTGTGAGGTATGTGGGATTACATCTATCATGTATTTAAAGCACACAGTGAAAAATCACCATTTAGATATCCTCCTAAAATCTGAAAGCACTGTGACCTTTGCAGGTGAAGTTTGGTTTGTTTTCCTGATGCAGCTAAGGTGTGCTCCAGGGCTTGTGAAGGAATCAGGGAAAATCTGTGGATATTTACCTTCTCTGCTGGACTTTGGCGTCACCACTGGCACAAGGCAGGGGCTGAGGCCCTTGGACCTACTCCTGAAAATTATTCCTTGCACATTTTTTGTTAAGTTGATCCTGAATCCTAAACACAAACTGATGCATATACTAAATGGGACAGCAGTAATAAAAATTAATTTAGATAATTTTTTGCTAAGATCCAAGAATTTTTCAAGTTAGATTTTTAGTAGTCATGAAGAAATATGCTGATCATACTGGGCAGGGATTGTCCCTCTGTGCTGGGCACTGAGAGGCCCCTGGAGGGCTGTGTCCAGTTGTGGCTCCTGCAGGAGAGCCCTGGAGGGGCTGGAGCGTGTCCAGGGCAGGGAAGGGAGCTGGGAAGGGGCTGGAGCCCCAGGAGAGGCTGAGGGAGCTGGGAAAGGGGCTCAGCCTGGAGCAAAGGAGGCTCAGGGGGGACCTTGTGGCTCTGCACAGCTCCCTGACAGGAGGGGGCAGCCGGGGGGGGTCGGGCTCTGCTGCCAGGGAACAGGGACAGGAGGAGAGGGAACGGCCTCAGGCTGGGCCAGGGGAGGCTCAGGTTGGACAGCAGCAGGAATTTCCTCATGGAAAGGGAGCTCAGGCCTTGGCAAGAGCTGCCCAGGGAGGTTTGGAGTGCCCATCCCTGGAGGTGTCCAAGGAAGGGCTGGAGGTGGCACTCAGTGCTCTGGGCTGGGGACAAGGTGGGCATCAGGCACAGCTGGGACTCAGTCTCAGAGGACTTTTCCAACCTTGATGATTCTGTGATTAAGAAACTGGTGATTGACTTCTGTGCCACTTTTTTCTTGGAAGGTTCATGTGTCCCTCCCCCTGCAACCTCTCACTGTGAGCTACAAACTGTGGACACTTTCCTTAATTCCTTAAAGTCCATCAAATTACGTTTCCTGGCCCTTCTGCATAGCTCAGCTCATGGCCCTATTTGGTCTTTAAGGTTCAAACTCCTTGCTTTCAGCAGGGGCTGGCACACAGAACAGACAAAGGGACTTATTAATATATGCAATTATAATAATTACAAATTCAATTACTGTGCAGGTACTGATTTTTCTAAGATATTTAGCAGTATAAATGGTTCCACGGGCAGGATACAAATTAAAGCCTGGAAGAAGAGAGAATATTTCTGTTGTTTTGGGGGGTTTTTAATACAGAAAAAACACTATTTTGCACAGCTGATTCTGATTAAGTTTCTTAACTCAGCACTGTAGCTGGATAGAGACCTGAAACCATCTTGAAAATTTTGAGCATCATCATCATCAAATGGAACTCAGAATGGCAAAATTCCAGAGATTATGAGGAACTGGGTTGGCATTTGTTAGGTAATGCCTGTGCTGCTCTCCCAGATTTTCAGGTGCTGGGGGGAAACAATGCTCCTGACTCACTTGTACACACAGGGACACTTTCAGCAGCTACAGAAATAATAATTTTCCTCTAAGATCCTCCATTCTGCTTTAAAACAACTGGTTTTGAATTCTTATCCTGTTGGTTTTTTTTTTTCCCTTCCCTCTTCCTTTCTTTGGAAACTGGCAACAATTAATCTTTGATTACATACCCCAGACTCTTTTTGTGTCTCTTGAACTTCTGAACTGTGAATAGCCATGAATAATGATTCTACAAATCATTCCAGGATTCAAAGCCAGCTGCTGGAAAAATCCCAACAGCCTTAGAGAACTGAGTTGTGGATGCTGCTATGGATGCAGCATCAGAATGATTAAAGGAAAGCTGTCTTCAGTGCAGATGCACAGTGTTAGAGCTAAATCATAGAACAGCATCACAGAATCAACTCAGTAGAAAAAACCTCCAAGATCATGGAGGTTTCACCAATCCCCACCTTGTGTGCAGCCCAGAGCACTGAGTGCTACATCCAGACACCTCCAGGGATGGGGACTCCAAATCTCCCTGGGCAACCCCTTTCCAATACTTGAGTACCCTTTCCATGAAGAAATTCCTCCTGATGTCCTGAACCTCCCCTGACACAGCTCGAGGCCATTTCCTCTTGTCCCATTGAAATCACTTCAGCCTTAGAACAGTTTGTACATTATTGTCCCAAATGAATGTGTGTCACTTTTGCCACATACAGCCTTTATTACGATGTGTTGCACCAATAAAAGATTTTAGGCTTAGAAATGCATATTTCAGTATTCTCCATCACCGAGTGTGCCCACTTTAGGGAAACATGCAGCACCCCTCCCTGTTAAATCATGAAAACCCAAATGAGTCTGTACACAAATTTGTGTGTGTTTATCTCCCATCCTTGTGCCATTTGCTGGTAAATAAATGCATTGCACCTTTGGCAGGTCAGGGCGGCTTAGAATTTCCTATAATGAACACATTCAAAAGTGTCAAATGCTGCCTCTCCCCCTTCCCCCGAGGTCTAAAGAGAAACTATTTCCAGGGGGATGTAGTCACTCCATTACCAGCTCTGAGTGGGTACGTTCTAATTAAATTAGGGGGTCCTCTAGAAAACCTCTGTCACATTGTTCTCACCCTGATCAGAAATCACCAGTGCAGAACCTATAACACCTAGGGAAAAACAAATGGCAAGGAGCCATCCCCCCACACCTGAGCTCTGCAAATGTAGTCTGGGCTGCTAAAGTTGTTGGGTGAACCACACCTGAGGAATTCACTTTTGGTCGTTGGAAAAGGTAGAAGGACTTGGGCAAACACTTCTTGACATAGTTGTGCCCAAAGGAAGCCTCCTGGTGGGCTTCCATTTGTGAGTATTTTGATGTTTTACAGCCTCCTGGGGCAGGAACCAGCAGGGCACATTGAAGGGCTGAGAGCCAAAGCATGCTTCTACTTAAATCACTCTTTTCACGATTAAAACAGCAAAGAAAGTCCCTGTCCCTTCCACAACTAAGCATCAGTAATTATCTTTTACAAACCATCCCCCTCAAACTTGACTGCATTTCACGCAAAATGAGTTCTTTTCAGGTGCTGCCAATTTCAGCTTTTGTTCCAGTTTTCAGGGCTCATTTAGGGATGCCCAGGAGTTTGTGTGTTGCTTTGCTCTTGAGGAGCGTGTTCAGCTCCTTCCCTGCACACACGTGCCTGGCTGTGATGCAAAGTGACAGTGACCATGTGAAGGAGGAGCCAAAAAGCTACACCCTTGCCCAGACCGGGGAAAATCTGACCTGAAAAAATACAAATAATACCAGCAAATACTGTGTCCAAATTTTAGACAGGCACAGGGGTGATTAATACTGCAGAATCCAGGACAAAACCCATTCAAACAAAGCATGCCAAACCCCAGGACATTCAATTTAATAAATTCTGAAAACTGATCATTCTGGGGTTTTTTTTTTTTTTTAAATTTTCTCCCTGTGCTGGTGCTGTTCATGGTGAAAGCAAAATAATGCAGCTGCTGCTTTCAGTGGGAGGAAATGCAGACAGAGATCCTGGAGGCAGAAGGTATCTTCACCTCAGAGGTGGGGGCAGAGCAGAGAAACTCGGCACCACCTCCAAGGAGCAGCTTGCAAAGGAGCCGACAGGGAGCTTTTTGCAGAGATATTTGAACAATAACTCTTTCGTTGTGCCCGTGCTGACACCGGATGGAGAAGACAAACCCAATATAATGCAGGGGCTGCCCATCTGTCGGCCATTCCCCCCTGCTCAAAGGTTATCAGTCACACAAAGCAGGGAGCAGTGAGACAGATAAGGTTCCTGACAAAGCACAAATAACCCCGGCAGCCCACCACCCTCCCCAGGCAGCCAGGAGTCTTTCCAAATCCCTCGGGAGACTCCCTCTGAATAATCCCTGTGCTTGCAAACTCATCCTGATCCCCTTAAATCCTTGGCAGACACACAAGAGAGCCGACCCCATGGACTCAGCCACTCTCACCCTGCAAGGGCATACAGGAGGTGGGTTCCTTCTGCTGTTTGGAAATACCTGGGCAGCAAGTCATGAGAAAAATTTCTTGTGCTGCTGGCAGACATGGGATGTCTGGTGTCTGTCTGGAGGGTGGACAGTGAGCTTTAACCTTACTAAAAATTAAGATTTTTACACTGAATGGGGAAGAGCAGAGGGGAAAGTGTTGTCAGGTCAAACCCCCTTCCCTACAGCAGAACCACGGAGCAGCTCTCTTGTGAGGAAAGGCTGAGAGAATTGGGACTGCTCAGCCAGAGGAGAGGAGGCTTTGGGGTGACCTAATCCTGGCCTTCCTGTGCCTGAAGGGTTCTACAAAAAACATGGAGAGAGACCATTTCCAAGGGTCTGCAGTGACAGGACAAGGGGGAATGACTTCAAACTGAAAAAGAGGAAATTTAGGTTAGATATATGGAAGAAATTTTTCCCTGTGAGGGTGGGCAGACCCTGGCACAAGGTGCCCAGAGAAGCTGTGGCTGCCCCATCCCTGGAAGTGTCCAAGGCCAGGCTGGATGGGGCTTGGAGCAACCTGGGACAGTGGAAGGTGTCCCTGCCCATGGTGGGGGAGTTGGAACTGGATGATCTTTAAGGTCCCTTCCCCAGCTGATGGAGATTTTCTGCATCCCAAAAGCCAAATTCACCTCCTTCCTCCAACCTTTTCCTGACTCTCCATATGAATCCCATCTGCTCACTGTTTTGTTTTGGGTTTTGTTGGGTTTTTTTTGTTTGTTTGTTTGTTTGTTTTTGCAGTCAAACAGGATCAGACAGAGCAGCAAAGAGGAAAATTAAAACAATCCAGGGGTCCAGGTACACCTGGAGCCAAGGTGGTTGCAGAGAGCCTTTTGTGGCCCAAGTACCACCAGCCAACACAAAAGGAAAGCATGTTTCCTTATCAGTAAAGTCTTTCAAGGATTCATTGGTAACACTGATTTTATTCAATCCTTCAACAGTGAACATGTGTTAATAACTCAGCCTGATGAAGCTGTGGTTTTTATACAGAGATATATTTCTATGTGTGTGCATATTTATATATGTCAAAGCATTCAGAGGATGCAGTTCTCCTTTATCCTGTGTTTGTCTCCAGAGGATGCAGTCACTGATGCAAATTTTGGGGCATTCCTGCTGAACTGGGACACAGCTGGGACTGACAATGGGGTCAACCCTGGGTAACATCAAGGTGGCTGTGGAGAGCTGAGCTTTGACTGCCGCCACCCTCGTGTGAGTCAAAGCTTTGCTCCAGAGGGTGGGGACAGGAGAGGGGTTTGCCTCCTAAGAACACAGCCCTGTGCCAACCCACCTACTCCTCCCCTCTGCTGAAAAGGCTGGAGAGAAGGTGTCAGCCAGCCTTCTGGTCCTGGTCCCACCACTTGGAACCCGATGGGTCTGCAGGAAGCAAAAGCCTGTAATATATACAGGAAGTTTATCCAGTGAGTTTAATATAAACAGCCTATCTAAACACAAACACTTACAAAAGCAGAATCGTCTTCCAAATAAATAAATAGCTGCATTTGCCCCAGTTACATGCCAGCAGCACTCAGCCTAAGCCCTGTGGGACAAACCTCACAACCAAGCAAGCTCACCCCCCACAGACTCCCTGCCCTGGCTTACAAATAAATGACAGAGAAAGTGGCCTTTCCCCAGCGCTCCGTGGCACGGCTCCGACAACCCTCGGGTCCTCGAGGTCTCCCGGGAGCTTCTCGGCGAGGATGCCCCAGGGCAGGCTGCCCAGCAGGGAGGAGAGCTTCACAGCTGGCTGCCGGCAGAGCCGCACTGCAGCTGCCCGCCGTGCTCGGGGCAGGTACAGGTTTGGGAGCCGCGCTTGGTGACGGTGCCGGCGGGCACTGCCATCTCCTCCTCCCGGTCGTAGCAGACGCAGCGGGGACAGCCATCGGCCACCGGGCTGCCCACGGCGCGGCAGGCGGGGGACAGGCGGGGGCACAGCGGGGCGCAGGTGATGTCCCCGCCGGGCTGGCAGGTGCACAGCTTGCGGGCGAAGTCGATGTAGAAGGAGAGGCCGGCGGGGACGCGGCCGCCGGCGAAGCCCTGCATCTCGCAGTCGCTCTGCAGGTAGGGCGGGCAGGCGCAGGGCGGGGGGCACGGGGGGCAGCAGCCACCGGCCGTGGGGGTGGCTGTCACCTCCGGGTGCTCCTCGGGGCACGGGGCGCAGGCGCTGGGGTCACAGGTGGGTTTTGGGGCCGCACCGCAGAGCAGGAGGCAGGCGAGAGACAGGCGCAGGGCGCTGGCGAGGGCCATGGTTCTGGGGGAGAAAAGGGGGACATGGGAGCGGGTGTCACACTGGACATGGGCACATTGAACCCCCAGCGTCTGGGCTGGCCTCTCCGTGGTTTAAAGCGAAAGGGATGCTGCCATATCTGGTTTAAAGGGAAGAGGATGCAGCCCCATCTCCCTGATGTGCCCACAGCTGGAGTTTGGATCACCCACATCTCCCTGATGTGCCCACAGCTGGAGTTTGGACCACCCACAGCTGGCTGGCACCACGGGGGTTTGCTCTAAAACAGGATCTGTCGTCCCCAAAAGCTCATCCTGGCTCGACCACAGCATCCTCCTCCCCTGGGTGTTCAGATGGCTGCAATGAGGGCACCGGTGGGCAAAGTTCACATTGCAGCACTCACGGAGCTTTGGCAGGGTTGCCCTATGGGACTTGTTCACCCTCATACCGATGCTAATAATCTACATTTAAATGGCTAATTAATTGTTCCTAGAAGGCCTTCAGGCACGGACAGAAGAAGGGCTCACAAAAGCACTGTGTGTTTTGGTGGCTTGTCCTGCAGTTGGGATCTGGCTGCTCCAGGCACCAGGGCTGGGTGTCAGCTCCCAGCCTGTCCTGCTGTGCCACTCACTGCCTGCCCTTTCCAGCCACCTCACCCCTGCAAAAGAAGCCAGGGGGGTCACCCCATCTTTATTTCTACTGGAAAATCCTTTTTTTTTTTTTTTTCTTAAAGAAGATGTTTCCAATTATGGGAACTCCTGGGGGACTCTGCCTTCTCCATTTTTTGGCCAGCCTGTTTTCAGAGAGTCATTCCTGGCATGAAATTCCCTCCCTGTGCCTGCTCCCCTCCTCCTTCTCCACTCACAGCTTGGATGCACAGCACCTGGCAGCCCATGCTGAAGCCTTTTCCTGTTTAAAGGCTAAGGACTCACTCCTCTTTTTCTCAGCTTTTCAAGACCCAGCATTTCCTTTAAGTGCACTTTTGGATCCCTTCCCTCTGTCTGAGATCCCTTGCATTCTGCTGTGTTGAATACACCTTCCTTTCTGCACTGTGTCCTTCCAGCTGTGGTCTCTTCTCCTATTGCCCCAGTGCCACCTTTGATTACATTTATATCATCACCATTTGCTAGCCCAAATTTCCTACTCTTGCAGACACACAACTCCTCACAGTTATTTCTTCACACCTCTTTCAACCAAAAGATTTGCAAACTGTGTAACCATATGTGTAACCATAAAGAAAAGACTTGAAAGCACGGACTCCATCCATTATTAATTTGGAAAAAAGAAAAGCTTCAAAGCTTTTTCTGGTTTTAAAGCAAATTCTTGCCAGTTTAATTTACTTACACCTGCTGTATCTTTGATGGAGTTTTTACTGTTCTGCCCCTTCCTTTCATTCACACATTTTAATCTAGGGGTTGTTTTACTGTCATTCCCAGAGGACTGATGGCTGTGCCGAGCAGCACGGAGCCCAGACATGCTCCCCATGGAAAAGCTGGAAAGGATCTCCCATCCCCAAGCCAGGAGCTCCCTCCTGGCTGCCCCGGCTTCAGCTGCCCCACGCAGACAGAGCAGGTCACCACCATCACCAAACATCATTAACTCGAAGGTTTCTCACACCCCAACCTCATCAGTCCCATCCATTGCCAAAACATCCGACCCCACCCAGCAATGGAATTGGGCGCCTTAAACAGAGCCAGTTCCCAGCGAATTTCTGTCACTGACCAGCGGCAGCATCAGCAGCCTCCTGCTATTTCCTAGGGAAATGCTCATCCTCCCCCTCACTTCTGGGGACCCCCTGGCCCGTGCCAAGTCCCCGCGGTTCCCGGGTTACCTGCAGGGTGGCCGGGCAGGAGGGACGGGCTCTGGGATGCGGTGCAAGACCTTGGGAGAGGCGTCCCCGCTCTTGCCCCGCAGCCCGCCCGGCACCTCTATTTATGTGGCTCCACGGTGAAACCCTGGCGGGGGGAAAGGGGAGGCGGAGGAGCCTCCAAAGTGCTGGGCAGGGCCAGCAAGATGCTTATCTTGCTCGCGGTGTTGGTTTAGTCTGAGCGCAGACTAACCCGGCGTGTCCCAGCGTCTGCAGGTCTGTCCTCGCTCCCCAAGCCCCTCTGTGCAGATCTCGCCAGGGTTTCTGAAGCATCAGCAGCCCCCTGTGCTTCACAGACCGCCTGATGCCTTTTCCTGGTCTTAAAATCAAGAGTCAAACACAGTTCGAAGGGAAAAAGGGATTTTACTTTGGGATTTATTTTAAGGATCCTCAGGTGCACCACGTCCAGGTCGAATGCACCTCCATGCACCCCGCAGTGCCCACCCACAGTAGATCTGGTATCACATTGTAGGTGTTACTAATTAGCACATCTATCAAAGATTCACCAATGAGAGGCTCCAGTGAGCCCCCCTCCCCAAGGAACCTTCCCCTGGATGGTTCTGTCTCAGGTTACAAAATGTGTTCTGGAGAGGCCCTTGGGCTCTGGGCACACTGATCCCTCACTGCGAAGCTGCTGAAATGTTCAGTCTCCCAGCCTGACAAACCAGCCCAAGGATGGAGGCAAAAAAGCACCAAGAATACAGAAACTGTAAAAAGGTATAGCAGGGGTATAAAAGAAAAGACAAAAGTCATCCTGGCATCAGCTGGGGACCACAGGGTGCTGGGGTCCACAGGGAGAGCAAAATGAGTTAAAAGCTCTAGCAAGGCAGCACAGGTGAAATGCAGCCCACTCTGGGGTGATGCACCCCAAAATACAGGAGCAGGTGGTGGGCATGGACCTTCTCAGAGCACACATCCTTGTCTCCCAGAGCTTCCCAGGACAGGCAGCCTTCCCGTGCTTCACGTGCATCCTTTTGAGCACTTGGGGTGTGTTTTCCTCTGGGTTAAGGGAGCCCATCTCAGCAGAGAAGGGGTGCACGAGTTTCATGTGGCCTGACCAGTACAGGCAGCCTGAGCTTCCTCCCTGGGCCATTTTATCCCTGGTGTGGCAATGCCTTACCCTGATGTATTTCATGGAAAGTGTGCCCCCCAGCCTGGAAGAGCAGAGGGATGAGGAGCAGAGGCATCTTGCAGCAGATGGGACTGGAAAGCAGGGAGGGTTTTGGGAGCACACACTTTCCCTGTTCACCCTGTGGAGCAGGAGGTGTTGGGAGAGGAGCAGGGGCTGGAGCTGCAGCTCGAGGGAGCACTGCAGCTGGGCACTGCACTCAGGACACTGGGCTGGCCCTCACCCACCTCCTGCTTCCCTCTCACAGCTCCTGAAGCCTGGAAACCCCCATCCCTCCGGTAGGGATGCAGAGCTGAAGAGCACTGAGAGTTGGGCAGCTGCCTCTCAGTGGATACATAAAATATCCTCACTGGGAAGGGAAAGGAACTCGAAAGACCATTTATCCAGAGGGGGTCAGAGGGCAGCCCTGGGGGTGTGTGAGAAGAGCCAGAGGGTGGTGGGAGGGACACTGGGACATGCTGCTCCTGCCAGTGATGCTGCTGGGTATGGGCACGTGTTCATAGGTCCCACAGGGATTTCTGCAGACAAGTCTAATGAAACCTCCTGCCCTGCTTCCAGAGGCCTTTTCCACCCCAGAGACAGGGCAGGCAGGATGCTGCCAGCCAGTTCCTCTCGCTCCCAGTGCAGTACCTCACAGTGCTGGTGGGACAGGGCTGTGTCTGCATCCTTGGGGTCACAGCCTGGCAAAGGACAGGTGACACCACCCCAACATCCCCGGCCATGGCAATGCCACCGTTGGATGTGCCTGCAAAGAGCAGCCCCCAGGGACACTGGAAGGGGCCCTGGGAGTGCCTTGGTGAACTTGGCTCCAGCCCAGGTGGAGCAATCCTGAAAGATCTGGAGCTCACACCCAGCTTTATCAGCTCCCACACTCATAGCTAACATACAGAAGCAGTTGTAAATATTCGAGGTTAAATACTCAGCGGGTTACATCACCTTTGCTGGGGTGCATCTGCCTGTCCTGGAGCCTGTCTGCAGCTGGCAGCCACTGCCCTGCAGCCCTCCTGCTGCTGCTGCTGCTGCTGGAAGCACTGGGCTTTGAGCTATCCAGCTATAACAGGCAGGCTGATCCAGATTCAGACTCAGTCCTGGGCTTCATGGAGTTATGGGGCACTTTCAGACTTACTCATGTGAGTTTGGAATACATGCATGGACTGACATCCTTCACTTTGCAACAGAATTGCTGAAATAAACACAGTATGATGGGTTTGAGCTAATCAGATACTGTTTTCCTGGACAAAGATGGTTACTGCTCAAGCAAAAACTCCCAGAAAATCTGATAATAGCTCGTGTCACTCAGGAAACAACAGACAATTTTCCTAAATATAATTCAGCATTCTGTAACTTAATAAAAGTCTCATACAAACTAGGTTAGATTGGGAATATGGAGTAGCCACTTAGCAGCAAGCTGCAATTGAAATTGGTTGTTGCCATCTTGCAGCAGCTCCTGAAACTTACAGAAAGACTGGAAACATCTCTGGGTTTTCTGAGAGCAGCTTCCCCAGACTGGGTTTCACTGGCACTTCAGTTTGGTCCTGAAGCCCACTTTTGACGTTTGCTTTCATTTATGTTTTTGGCAGCCGTGGCAAATGGCTCTTCTGACCTTCATTGTCAGTTCCTTGAACACGATGGCCTGATGCAAAATCAGGACAGAGCCTTGCCTTCCCCCCCAGCCCTTGGTAAGGAGCTCTCAGGACACACACCCGGGGGTGAAGCCGTGTCCCCTCTCGCAGTCACTGCGCCCTGGGTGAGGCTTTGCTTCCTGGGGTTCCCATCTCTGTCCCCTCTCGTGGGGCCATGCAGGACACACCTGGTGCCACCAACTCCCCCAGAGCTCAGGAAGGGGCTTTCCAAAGCCCAGCTGCCACCACAGGGCTGACCCTTCACCACCAGCCCAGGACCTCATCCCCTCTGCTCATCCCAGCCCTGGGCTTTTCCTTCCCACCCCTCCTGCTGGCACCTTTCACATTCTGGGGCTCCCACCAGTCCCTCCCTCCTTGTCAGACCTCTCCCACTGCCTCCTTGGAGCCAAACACAGCCAGGGATGAGGAGGGATGGCTCCTGGGGGTGCCTGCAGCCCTGCCTGGGGTGGCTGGAGAGGGGCACAGGGGTGCAGCTGTGAGGTGACTTGCCCCCAGCCCTGCTCCTCTTGTGGCAGAGATCTGGCCCCAAGGGACCAGGGCAACCCTCAGCAGCTGCAACACTGCAGTGCACAGGAACCTGCAGCTGGCAAACACACCCAACCTCCTCCTGCCTAAGTCTGGGCAGTAACAACCATCCCCTGCCATCCTCACCTCCCCACGCTCCCTGCCCAGCCCCAGGAAGCTCCGTGTAACCACACATGGCTGCCAAACACAATTCCTTTAGTTATCTCTTCTTTAGTGGGTGGCATTTGGCAGACAAATATTATACATTACAATTTTCACCTAGGCATTTTGCCAAACTATTGGCAGGATTGGGCCAGGGGCTCCCTTGCCCAGGGGCTCTGGGCTCGGGGGCACACCTGGATTTGCTGGAGGAGGTGGGGGCAGCTGGGCTGCTCTGCTACTTCTTGTCATTCCTGCTGACAAAGGTGAGGAGGTCCATGGCTGTGACCACACCAAACACCATCTGCTTCATGAAGGAGCTGCCGTTCCCACTGACTGGAAGCACAGAAAATTCCAGCTCAGTGGCAAAAAAAGTGAAAGAGAACTTCCCACCCACTCCAGCAGCCCCCTCACCCCTGGCACCTTCCAGCAGTGCAGAGGCTGCTGCTCATTTATTAAAAGAAAACCTTTACAGGGACAGTGTCTGTCTGAGCTCTACCTCCACAGAAATGACTGATGGAGCCTCAGTCAGGTTACTGGGATCACACCAGAGAGGTTTCTGCTACAAATAATGCACCTTTCCCAGAGCAGGAAACTTAATTTCCCAGTTGTTTTTAGCCAACCTCTGTTCCAGTCCTGCTCCTATCACCACAAAACTTTTCAGAGCAAACTAATGAGACTCTCTAAAAGCAGCAGTGAGGCACTTTTCCACTCTGTTCTCATAACATCCTACACCACCACTAATGAAACAGCACTTCAGTAATTGTTTTAACTGTCTGATAAATGTTTTCTTAAATAAAAATAAAACTAGCCACCAGAGTCCAAACACGAGATGAAATGCAAGTTCCAAAGCTGTGGGAAGAAAGTAATAAATAAGGGGGTAACTGTGACAGCATTAAAACAGCAGCTCTGGAAAAGAAGGTGGGTGTTGTTTGAAAACCAGAGCAAGAGGTGCTGCAGACAGCTGGCTGAAAATTTTTGGTGGATGCCATTTAATTTGCTGATACCTTTAAATTTACATCAAAACTTGATACAAAAGAGATATTCCTTATTTTATGATAACCTAGCTGAGAAAGGGAACTCTGCCTGTAATTAATTTTGGTGACTGCATTGGAAACGTGCATCAGAGGCAATTTAGAGTGGCAGGTTTTTGTTTGCAACCTGCTCTGGGAATGTGGATGGACCTGCAAGCTTTAGAGCTGATGGGGCTCTGGGGAAGCAGGCCCTGGAGATGAAGGTTTGGGATGTTTGGGCATGGTGGATTTTGGAGGGCCCAAGTTGAGCAGGCAGCCCCTTGCTGGCAGTGTCACCCCCCTGCTCACCCGAGGGATGCTTTGCACGCCCGGTGTGTAATCCCATCCAATCAGCATAATTACACCCTTCAGCTCTAATTTACAAGGCCCAAACTTGGGTATTCTGACTGCTTTTTCATGCTGCTCACTTTTCCCAGCCAAGGTCAAATCTGGAAGTCTTTGGGTGTAATCGTGCTGGAAAGGTGTGTCAGGTCAGGCTTGCTGAGCAGCAGCGCCTGCCATCCACACCTTTTTTGGGTCAGAGGAGGAGCAAGGGGTGATCCCTGCTGCCACTGATGTGCCACAGCAGGGCTGGTGCTGCTGCAGGTGACTCTCCTGGGCTGGTTTGCTACGCTGAGGGGAAGGTGGCTGTGCAGCGGGTTGAGAATAAACCAAACCTGCTTTAATGGTGCTCCCAGACTGGCAGAGCATCCCTACACCCAGCCATGGCCCAGGCAAAATTCACACATCAGTGCCCCCATGCCCCGTGGGGCACAGGGCTTTGTCTCAGCTTTCTCACCTCACGTGCCTGAATTCCACCCAGGCTTTACCAAATGTGCCCAAATGCTCCTTCCTGACCTTGCCCCTGGGCATCAGGAGCCTACAGAGATTCCTAATTCCCCCCTTGCTTGTTTTGCCCCCCTCCCCTCATCCCTGTGGTGTCAGGAAGAGCCATGGGTGGGGAGTGGGCAGCTCCAGGGCTTTGCAGAGCAGAAATCCCTCCTGCAGAGGCTCAGGGGCTGCACAGGTGCAGCAGCTGCACTGGCACCTGCCACGCTGGGCTGGAGAATTCCCCTGTCCCCTCTCAGACATTTGTGCCAAGCCCATGGAGAGTCCCTGCAGACACCTACCCTGCATCTGCTCGTGCACCACGATAGCAAAGTGGTCATTCTCCAGGATGCAGGAAAGCTTCCCAAGGCTGTCCTCCAGGCCGATCTAAACGGGGCAAAAAGTGACATTTAACCTTTTACTTCACCTGGTGATGCTTGGGCTCTGATTTGGGAGGGTGCTGGGTGGTTCCCCAGCTGGATGAAATGCCCTGTCAGTGCAGGATTGCGGGGAGACATTGCCACCCCTGGCTCCTGGTGTGAAAGCTCCCTGCTGGCTCAGCAGGGTTTTTACAGGTGCTTGTTCTTACTCTCATCTCCAAGATGTCACCATCGCCCTCCCCACCTCTCTCTGCCTTCTCAGCGACCTCCCAGCTCCCCTCACACCCCAGGGTGGTGGTGGTGGTGCCCCTGTCCCTCTCTCCTGTGCCTGGACAGAGGCTGACACCAGCCCCAGCCTCGGGGGTACCTTTGAGAACTGGTCATAGGTGACTTTCGTGACGGGGTCCGAGAACTCCGCGCTCCCAGCCAGCACCGAGGTGAGGGTGTTGCTCAGGGTCACCATGCCCAAAATAAGCCTGTAAGGGAACAGGGAGTTTTCCAGAAGGTCAGACCTGAGGTAGGACACACGTTCTATGGAGGGGCTGAACTGCTGTGGTTGAAGTCAGTGACTAAATTGTTGCTGCAGTTCAGTGGGAGGCACCAGGTTTCTCCTCGCTTGAGCAGGACAAGAAAGTCTTTGTCCTCATCAAGCTGTTGGTTGCACAGCAGTTAAAATGTTCTATTGCAGTCCAGGACTCAGCAGCTGGCAGCAGGAAAACCTGTGGGCTCCCCAGTTGCTTATTTGTGTGGGTTTCCCCCCAGCCCTCACTGCTCCTCTGGGCTCCCCTTGCCTGTGCACTGATCCAGCATCTTCTGAGTTTGGTGGGCACTGGACTGGGCTTTAACTGGCTCGTTTACAGGAGTTTTATTGATGAATCTTCACAAAGAGACATGAGCTTTTTAAAAATATGCATCAGAGTCCAACACAGGAGCCCCAGCTCTGAATCAGTAAATGGGACTTTAGCTTCATCACGAGTGATTTTTCTGTGTGAATGCCCCTCTCTGTAGTGAGCAAAAATAGTTACCCTGACTCAGCAACAACAGGAGCTTGGTCATATCCCTTCTCCTGGAGGATCTCAATTGCCTTTTGACAGCTGACTTCTGGGAGGAGAATGAGAGGGGCTGAGAGATTCAGTTTCTGCACCTTGATGTTCCACCACCTGTTGAGAGACAAATGGCAGCGCCGAGCTGTGGCTCTGCTGCACAGCTGTGGCCTTGAGCAGGGGGGGCAAGGCCAGAGGAGACGAGGGATATTCTGCCTGCCTGAAAAGCCAGCCCCACTCCTAAGCCCAGAGCAGAAATGGCCCCGTGGCCAGGTCTTGCTGAAGCCAAGCTTTCCCTACGTGTGGTGTTCATGCAGGGCTGAGAGCAGCAGCTGGCCAGGTGCTGAGCTGTCCTGAATCCAGGGAAGCTACTGAGGGCTTCCCACCAAGCTCATAGATGGGTGACCTCCCAGTTCTTCTCCTGTGCTCTGTATCCTTGGTCCTCACAAGGCAGCATCTGCAGCTCCTGGCAGAGATGCTCGTGAGGGACAAGCTGAGCTTGCTTGTGGGGGAACACAAGCACCTCCCAAACATCTCAGACCCAAGTCCTTGCAGGAAAGGCAGGGCAATGCTAGAGCCTGGAAGGGCCAAGAGCAGCTCTAACCAGACACAAGAGGCCTTGGAAAGATGTGTTAAGTTTTTAGGAAATATTTTACAATAACCTTTGGTAAAGGAGCAGGTGATATCAGTAATACCTGCTGTCTTTGAAGTGAAACTCAGAGCTTTTCTGAACACCTGGGATTTGCCCAGTCACATATCAGCTGGCATCAGCACTTTGCCTGTGATTCCCTGCCTTGAGAGGACTCTTTCCCCATGGTGTCCAAGGGACAGCAGAGTTGGTCATCTTTTGTGGCCAGCAGCTCTGGAAGGTGAAAATGTCCTGTCCCCTGCCTGAAAAGACCTGCAGAGCTGTTTAAAAGGGGGCTTGCTGCAACAGGGACCCACTTCCCCAGCAGCCTGATGGTCCTTTGAACATCAGATGTGGAGTAGAGGGAGGTTTTCAGAGAGATTAGGTGGCCTGGGCTACTTTGGGACAGAAATGGCTCCTTTATAGACTTTGGTTGGAGAGCTGAGAGATAACCACTCAAAAGAGAGGAGCTGACATTACAGCTTCCCCAGAGGGGTCTGGACTTAACTGTGTTTTTTCTAAACACTAAAAGAGAACACTTTCCTTTGAAGATAATAATTTCCAGACTCAGAAAGCTGATTCCCTTAGCACAGTTTATCCCAGCAGAATCTGTCTTACCAAGGCTTGTGCTCCTGGATGTCATTTAGGAACCCATTTTTTATCATCCACTTATCATTCACAAATTTGGACCTGGAAATCACCAACAAAGAATGAGTCTGTGAGGCTTCCAGAAGAAGTCGTGCTTTGTTTCATGCCCCAGACCACAGCACTGCCCCCGGGGCTCCCATGATTTTGCAGCTGGCTGCTCTCAGCCCCTTTTAAGGTCAACAGGAGCACCGGGTGCTCAGTAACTCTTCGAAGCACGCCAGCTATTTGCCTTCCTAACTTTAGGCATGCACGTTCAGAAAGTGCAGCTTGGCTGAGTCCTGCTCCGTGCAGGGAGTCAGTGACAAGAGGAAACAAACCCTGAGTGTCCCAACACCCAGCCCCTGATGATTGCCACGGTGATGTGCTGTTTCTCCCTGTTGTTTGTTTTGCTTTTTCCTCCAAGATCTGCCCGAGAGAGACTCCCAGCTCTGGGCTCTCTCTGTGTGCCTTGCAATCAGAATTATTGGGGTGGTTCTCCAGAATCCTGAGAATCCCCTGGGTTCAGCTCCTGCCACAGAAGGCCATGGGAGCTCCCAGCCCGCTGCTGGAAAGCAGGGGAGGAAGCAGGGCACTCACATGTAGTTCCGGACGGAGTCGGGCAGGATGACCACGCAGCGCTGACCTTCCTCCAGGTCCTGGGCAGCTCTCACAGCCACGGACATGGCACTGCCCGAGCTGCCACCTGGATGGGTACCAAGGAGAGGCAGACAAGTGACAGGGCTGCCCCAGGGTGCAGGGCCACCATGCTGGTGTGGGGAGCACAGGCTGCCCCAGCTAAGGGTGCAGAGGTGGCACCTCGTGGGATGGGAGGGATGCCGGGGTGGGAGGACTATCAACCCCGAAGCCTTGCAGGCTTTAGGGTCAGGCAGAGGCAGGGGTTGGTGGGACTGGTTCATATGGTGGCTCTTGGGCTTTTGAGGCAGCATAAAAGCCACCTCATGAACTACATGAACCACTTCTTGTGGTGACTCTGTGGGCAGACCAAGGGCTGGAAGGCCCCACGCAGGGACATTCAGAACACGCTGCCCTTTGCGTGAGCAGAAGACCACGCCAGTTCCAGAGCTTCTGGCTGACATACTTGGCAGCCAAAAGATTGGCTTTAAATGCACTGTGAAGACCGAAAAAAACCATAAACATTACATTCATGCTTGGAATACCAGGCCAGTGTGATGGGAAGGCTGAAGTGCTGCCCGTGTCCGTGTGCACGCATGTGGCTTGCTGCACGTAGGGAGAGCAGGTCCCTGCTTTACAGAGGCAATTCTTCCACCACTCATCTGAGTACTGGAAGTCGAGCACATTCCACTATCTGTGTGCCAATTACACACTGCATTCGAGGCAGCACGTATTTTACAGCAGGTTAATTATCCCTGGGTCACATTTTTCAAACAAACGAGGAACGGCCCTGAAAGATGCAGTGCAGGGAACATGAAGCTGTTCACAAATTATGGTTGTGTTCAAACAAGTGGTTTCTGTTGAAACACGGTGACTCCATGCCTGCTAGGTTATATCAACATTTAAGTGTTTCATTACATATATATAGCCTGATCTTTTCCAAAACTCCCTGGATATGAGTGCTCGGGGCTTTTATCAGCTCTAACTACAAGCCTACGTAGTGTCTGGTCCTGGATGCAAACCTGTGTCTGTCTGCTTGGTGTCTGCTTGGTGTCAGGGAAGGCTGAAAGCACGCTGATGCTGTGTGGAGGCTCCTAGGGTACAGGCAGGGTATGTGTGAGGGCACTTGTTCATTTTGGGAAGCCAGTGGGATCACTTACAGCTTGTTGGCACGGGGAGAAATACTCAGTAAGAACATCTCACACTTTCTTCACTTTCAAACCCTCCTGGTTCCAAAGCTGGCACCTCTGGTGTGGCAGTGACCCCGAGCACAGCCTCGCAGAGCTGCTGGCAGAGCCCACCTGTCCTGCCCCCAGCCCCACTAATCCTCCCTCCAGCCTGTGTAACTCTACACTGCCTGAAGATCCAGTTCCACTGCAAAAGTGCTCCAGCAAGAGGAGAATTATTGCTTCTATAATTATTGTGGCCCATGAGTCAGACCCCAGACCAGACTCAGGGACACACCTCTGAAGTCTGCAGTGACCTGTGCACAGCCCTCAGAGGCTCAGCCTTTCAGCCCTGCTGACCCAGCAGGCACCAAATGCAGAGGGCACCTATCCTGGAGTGATTTGGTCCCCAGAAGGATGAGGTTCAGAGGGTTTGTCAAGAGAACAAACTGCTGTGGCTGGTGCTTACCACACAACAGCCCCTCCTCTCTGATCAGCCTGCGGGACATGAGGAACGAGTCTCTGTCGTTGCTTTTGTACCACTGATCGACCACCTGAAAGGAAAGCAAGGAGGATGAGTCCTGGCAATGTCATTTTGGGCTGCCCTGACCCTCTGAGGTACACTGTGGTGCTGATGCCCACAAGATCTGGCAGCTCTGAGCTGCCTTCCACGCTTGTTGAAGGCATTTGTCAGGGCATCCATGGTCTGGGGGGTGTGCTGCTCTTGCAAACACCCACACCTTTCCAGCCAGCACCCTTTCCTTGAAGAGTTAGGGATGCCTGACAGGTCCAGAGTCAGGATGTGGAAGGGAAAGTGGTGTTCACGATGTCCCAGGCCAGACTACACTAATGGTTGAGATTTTGCCAAAATGAGATCCAGCTATAAGAATCAGTGTGGGATATTATAGGTGACAGCTCTGCAGGCGTGTGCTGACAGCAGGGATGCAGTTAACACCTGGAAGCAGAAAGGATCTGGGGTCTGAGGCTGTGAGAGACCTTTCTAGGATGAGGCCAGGGCAACACAGGCAGCCTGTGTTAGGGATTTAAAGCTCTGTGCCTGGTGGCAGCTGACACACTGGGAGGGAACTTGACAACAAGAGGTATGAAGTTCACGATCTGCTGTCTCACAAAGGGTTTGGACCTTGTCTTCCAGCCTGTGCATGGTGCAGGATTTCTGCTCTCTGTGTGTGGTGCCTGAGGCAGAGAAGGCTCAGGAACAGCAGGGTGATGAGGAGCAGCCTCAGTGCAGACAAATGTGTGATCACAGCCAAAGGGGCACGCTCTGAACCTTGGCGAGGCTGAGCAGAGGAGGCTCACACTGAGTTAAGTGCCTGCTTTTCTCCTCTGTTTACCTGCTCCCTGCGGGCCAGTTGTAACCAGAGTTTCTCAGAGAGATGCTCCATGCTGGGGTCCCAATCCCACCACTGCAGCTTTGTTGTGCACTGGGGAAGATGTGTCAGGGCCACCACACCCCTGGGCTGGGCAGTGGGCTGGATGCAAGGCCAGAGGTCAGGCAGAGGCCCCTGGCCATGTGGTCACTCACGGATCTGTCGAGGACGGTGGGGATGAAGTCGTGCCCGATGCCCTCCACCTCGATGGCTGTGGTGCTGCTGCTGTTCATCTCGCTGGGAAGGGCCACGATGGAGCCGTCGGGGTCCACGCCGATGACCTTTGAGGGAAGGACATTCCATCCAACCAAAAGGGGGAATCCAGGAATGGCCAAACACAAAACCCAAAGGAAAAGTTACCCACGCCCTTATCAGCGTTTTCCTTCCCATAACATTCATTAATATTCCTGATCACTAGCAGCTTCCAGTGGAGAGCTTCCAGGATAAAAGGGTGCTGTTTTTCACTGTCTGTTTAAATAGATCCTAGGTAGCCTTCAGCTGTTGCAGAAGTGACTGGTGGCTTAAAATGTTATCACTCTCAAGGTGTTTGTCATCACCCCTTTGGCAGAGCCTGCTGCTTGCACAGCCCAACCCTTAGGACACTGCCAATGCTCCTCAATCTGCTCTGGGGGAAGCCAGCCAGCGAGCTCCAACCTGTGGAAACCCATGCACACAGACATCCTTTCTGGATCTGGTTGTGCTGGCTGATGGTGACACCTCCCTGGTTACCTGCAGCTTTGTGTCTGGGGCTCAGGTTGCCTCCCTCAGCACGCAGCTTAGGAAGGGATGGTGACACTGCTCTGCACGCAGCCAGGGAGGCAACCTCACACCCCAGCCCTCCAGTGGAGGGTCCACACCTCTCTGGTGGGTCTGGGATCACTCACACACTGACCAGACCAGAGAGGCAGCGACTGTCACACCTCCAGTGTGCCTTGAAGCACGAGCTCTGCAGGATGAGCATTGTGACTGATGTCAACCCTAAGGCATGGAGGGTTTTGCAGTGGCAGAGGAGAAGCATTTGCAGGCTGTGTTCCCCACAGTGTCCTGCACAGGGCAAGGCACCACGAGGGGGAGATTTTACTGTGGAAGCTTTGGTCTCTAAGGCATTTGGATGGGTCTAGGTCAACCTAAGCATCACCAAATTGCTTCCAACAAAAGCCACGATTGCTGTGAACAAACAAATAGGTGGAGACAACAACTTTTCCCTCAGGTGAGCCGTGGGGTTAGGCAGGAAATGGCACGCAGTGACAGGACAAGGGGGAATGGCCTTGAGCTGAAGGAGAGCAGATTTAGATTGGAATATTAGGAAAGAATTCCTTATTGTAAGGGTGGTGAGTCCCTGGAAGCGTGGAGAGCCCAGAGAAGCTGTGGATGTCCCATCCCTGGAAGGGTTCAAGGCCAGCTCTGAGCAACCTGGTCTGGTGGAAGGTGTCCCTGCCCATGGCAGGAGGGTGGAATGAGATGACCTTTGATGCCCTTTCCTACTCAAACCCTTCTTTGATCCCATGAAAGCCCCAGCAGTCCTGTCCCCTGCCTTACCTTGCACTCTGGGCACTTCTCCTTCAGCTTCCTGGCGACACCAGTGATGGTGCCTCCTGTGCCAGACCCAATCACCACCATGTGCACCTTGCCTGCGGGTCAGGGGAGAGAGAGAGGCTTGCAGGGACTCAGCACAGCTCCCAGCACCATCTCCCCTGTATTCAGGCCCCTGTGCAGGTGCAGAGCCTGGGTCCACCAGAACCCCACGTGAGGAAAGGTCAGGCAGAGGCTGTGCTGGTGGCCAAAGCCTGGTCCTGTGCAGAAGTTAGGATGAGCTTGCACAACCTGAGGGCAGCTGATCCTGCCTCAGCACAGGGAGATAAAGGTGACCTCCAGATCTCCCATTGCAGCACTCCATGATTTCTGCACCTTTGGCACCTACTGAGCAGAGGGAGCAGCATGAAGCTGTGTCAGGGGAGGTCTAGGTTGGATACCAGAAAAAGGTTCTTCCCCCAGAAGGTGGCTGGGCACTGGGACAGTTCCCCAGGGAATGGTCACAGCACCAAGCCTGACAGAGCTCAAGGAGTATTTGGACAACACTCTCAGACACATGGTGTGACTTTTTGGGTGTCCTGTGCAGGACCAGAAGCTGGACTTTGATGATCCTTGTGTGTCCCCTCCAACTCAGGACATTCTGTGATTCTGTGGCTTAAGGCAGAGGGAATATCTCAGCACACCCAGCCCTTTCAAACCACACAAGGTAAAAGCAAATCACACATGTGACTATCACTAGCAGGGACAACTTTTCAGCCTGTCTTGGCATTCACAGTGCAGGGATGGCTGAGCTCTGCCTCTGTCAGACGTAGCCCCACTGGCATTGCTGAAATTATACAGATTTAGGGCTGGTAGGAGCAGAACTGGAGCCTGGCCTTCAAAACCTGAAGCTGCAGCTGCACTGGGAGAAGGGGACCTACAATCCATGGCTGGCATCCAGCTGGAGCAAATCCTAACACTGCAGTGGAGGGAAGGCTGGGACTCTCTTGTTCCTGTCGATACCTGACTGCTTCACTGCTCTGGTAACTGCTCTCCAGTCAAAACCCTGGAGCCCTGTTCTCCTTTCACAGTGCTCCCAGAACTGGCAATAAATTTCACTTCCATCTGCACAGACGTGGTCTGGGATAGCCCTTTATCCTCCCCCAGCCCTCGCTTCCAATGTCACCAGTTTGGGAAGTTTTGGTCTGTTTGGGTTTGCAAATGAGTGTCCTGGATCAGATGCGCCCTGCCACACCCTGGTGGATTCCTATTCCCCTGTAAAGCCTCATCTGTGGGACATCTTGTGCTCCCAGCTGGCAGGTCACAGCGGTGCTGTGGCCACCAAGAGACGTGTTCTTTCCCCTTTAGGTACAGCCTGAATTTCTCAAGCCTCTGGTCTCCTCCCCGCCTGGCTTTTGCAATGGGAGGGGAGAGCCGGGAAGCCCTGCAGGCTGAGGTGTATCTGGAGTGGATTAGGAGAGCTTGCTACACCCTGCGTGTCAGTGTTACTGAGATAATACTGCCTGCCCCTACAGAGCCCCTTTGGGCTGTTTCTAGACATTCAGGTCAATAAATGATGTAAATGAAGCCTCTCAGAGAGGGTTACAGCCCTCTGCACGTAGAGGCAGCAGCACGGACAGTACCTTCGCACTGCTCCAGGATCTCCTCAGCCGTGGTGTCGTAATGAGCCAGGGGGTTGCTCGGATTTCTGTACTGTTTATTCCAACAGAGAACAGCAGGAATTACCGTGTGAAGAGCAGGTCAAATACCAAACCAGCAATAGCTCCTGGCAGAGCTGTGCCCAAAACAAGCAGCTGTTGTTCCCTCCCCGCCGAGGGGGAAAGTGCCACCCCACCAGAACAGCTCACAGGTATTGCCCCTGCTTGTCACTTTGGGACAGGTTGCCATGCACACTTGGGGTTTTTCCACACTGGAAGGTTAAATGTGCCCTCCAACCTGGTGCCCATGAGGTGTGGGGATGGTTTGGAGGCTGGGAGCTGTGGGCTGGAGTGGCTGCCCTGACCATCAGCTCTCCCGCACAGAGGGATTTTGCAGCACTGATGTTTGTGCACCCCACGTTCACACCCATGGACCAGGCTGCTTCTGAAAAGCTTATTCAGTCTTTAACTCTCTTTTTCCTTAGAAGAAAGGAGCTTCCCTGACTTTCCTGCACTCCAGGGAGTCCTTACTCAGGGGTCAGACCAAATGCCCTCCTGCCCAAGACCCAGCACTGCAGGAACCTCTGGCATGGGTCGCCAGGGTTCACCCTTTACAGCATGAGGTTTATTTTTGAGGCAGAACAAAGGCTGCTAGCTAGGCATAAAACTGGGGTTTTTTTTTTCAGGTCAAAGTTAAATCTGAAGCAATTTGAGGAGTCTTTGAATTGTGCAAGAAAACCCAGCCTCACCCACATCCAGGCTTTGGCAGAAGTGTCCCAGGTTTGGAAGTGTCCCTTATTTTGTTTCTGCCCCCTGTGTTTTGCAGAGGAGTGATTAAGTTTCAAGTGCCATAAAACACTGACTAAATCTGCCTGTGGTGCCAGCTTGAATGAAGCCCCCAAGCACAGGCACACTTGGAGAACACCCCATAAACTGTGTTTGGGAAAAAGTCAGTGGTGGGATGGCATTTACCTGATCCAGGATGTGAGAGTTTGGGATTTCACTTTTCAGCTTCCAGGCGACACGAATGTTGGACTCGGGGGCATCAAAGCGGGTGCACGGGGTCCTCACAATTTCAACCCCCAGTGCCTTCAGAATATCGACCTTTGGGAGGGAAAAGAGGAGATGCAGCACCTCGGATCCCCCACAGGGGCCGTAACCCAAACCTGCGGGCTCAGGGCAGCGCCAGATGCCAGGGCAGCTCTGCATGCGGGAGACATTCATCACTGGGAGATACAATGCCCAATTCGGGACTGTGCTATCTCTGACACGCTCCTGGCACCCCAGGGCCTCCTGCCTGAAGCTGGCACATGGATTCAAGCCTGGCCTCTTGCCCTGTCCTACTTGGAGGGCAGGCTGGGGACAGGGCGGAGGGAGGTGACGCTGTGCTGCTCCTTGGTGCCAGGGGAAAAGGGCACAGAGCGGGCTGGACAGGGAACAGTGTCTCCTGTGTGCTGGGATCTGAGCCCCAGCATGCAAAGGGGGGATCAGAAAGCTGGTTTTGCCCAAAAGTCCCTTCTCTTCTCTCACCAAGCACAGGGAAGGAGCAAATCAGCCTTCCTCTGGGAGGTGTGGCTGTCAGTGGGAGAGGGGCAGTGTCAGGGCACCTGGAGATGAATCCCATGGCAGCTGGAGGTGGCATCTGATCCAGACTGAGCTTAAGTGAGATTTAGGTTGAAATCAGGGTGACACTTTGGAGAAGGGCTCATTCTTGAGCCAGGTCAGGGTCCAGGTCTGGCTTCACTGGCATGAGCTCAGCTGAGCAGACTGTGAGGCTCTTGGCTTGCCAAGGAGGGGTTTCTGCCATCTCCAGGACAGTGATTTTACCAGATCATCGCCTCTCATGCAAGTAAATCTACTCCCACCACCTTGAAAAAGCAGCTCAGGCAACTCTAAGTGTCTCCAGGTTAAAGAAAACCATAAAGACACAGTGAGGCCAAGTGACCTGTCAGATGTCAAAGGGGAAGTGAGCAGGACTGGCAGGAGAGCCCTGGCACCTGCCTGCCTCTCCTTCTGTCCCTTCCCATGCAGCAGATCCTGTTCCATTTCTCTGCAGCCACCCCCCGTGTTTGGCTTTCCCCCCACCCCAGCTGCACTCCTGACACCAGACAGTCACCAGGCCATCCCAGGCTGCTTTTTTTCCCCTCCAGAGGCACCTTCTGCACAGCAGCTGTGGCACTGGGTGTGCAAGGCTCGATGGCCTTTAAAGGAGAGGGCTCCAGCAAGGGAGAGGCAGAGAGAGAGAGGGGGAAGGAGATGCTCCCCAGCTGTGGGGTAAAACCACACAGAGCTCTGACCTTCTCCATGCTCATTTTCTCTGGCAAGACGATGATGCAGCGATAACCCTTCAGTGCAGCCACCAGCGCCAGCCCAATCCCTGCGGGGTGGGGACAAAAGGGAGCCGGGTCACAACAGCCACCGACGTGGTGCTTCCCACCTTCCTCTGTCCTGAGTGGAGCCAGGAAATGCCCTCTGACAAACCACGGGTGAGGGCATCCTCCAGGAGCCTCTGGGGATGTGCTGGGAGCACCGGGAAGTGTGGGAGGGAGGATGTGCTGGCAGGCACAGGTGGAGCTGCAGCATCCAGGTGTGGCACAGAGAGAATGGCAGGGCTGGGGACAGCTTCCCTCCCCTCAGCGAGGCTCAGGCCTCTTCCTGTGCTTTTGGAAACACTGGGGAGAGGTGATTTTACTCTCCCCCTCCTCCCCCTCAAGCACTGTCAGCCGTGGGGGGACGGACACACAGCACGCTGCAGGCAAAGGGTACCTCTGCTCTGATTTCAGCGGGGTGATGGATGGAGCCAGCTGCTCCCAGCTAGGGCAGGAAGGTGAGGCAGCAGTGTGTCACTGCCAAGGGCTGTAGGGAGCCTGGTGCCATTCCAGCTGCCCCAGGCAGGCTGGGAGCCAGCTGGATCCACCTGGGACACGGCTCTGCCCTTGCCTCATGTCTGCTGGTGGCTGGGGTGACATAGTGTGGTGGGGTAACAAGTGACAGTGACAAGGGCAAGAATCGCATGATTTCTCTTCCAACCCATCAGGGGAATGGTCTCTGGGAACCTCTGAGAATTCAATAGCTTCCCACCCTGAAAACACCCAGGGGTGCCCCAGCTCCTGATGCTGTCTGCCTTGCCACAAGAGGACCTTCCAGGCACACCTGTGCAGCTGTGGGACCCTCGCAGGACCCTCAGGAATTTCAGCAAGGAGGCATGCCAGCATCCCAGGATGCCCGTGGCCACCAGGACGGGAGCTGAGGGGAGGATGGAGCCAGAGCCCACCTTGTAACTGCAAGTGCAAGAGCTCCTCAAAATCCCTGCCCCTCAGAAACGCCACCCAGCCCAGTGCCCAGGGCATCCCTGCCCTTCCCACCTGTGTTTCCTGAAGTGGGTTCAATCAGGGTGTCTCCTGGTTTGATAATCCCAGCTCTCTCAGCATCCTCCACCATCCTGAGGCTGATGCGGTCCTTCACGCTGCCCCCGGCATTGAAGTACTCACACTTGGCCACTGGAAAGGGAAAAAAAGGGGAGAGGTGCCTCCATCAGGGAGCTCTTTGCTCCCCCAGGCCTCACTGCAGTTTTAGGACACCTGTTCCTCCTCTTCAGGATGTTCCTTTGCTCAGGGGAATGCATCCATCATCTGCTTTCCTGGGATTACCCATCAGCATAACCTGCTCAGAGTCCTTCTTTCCCCCAAATTTCCTCCACCCTGGATGGGTTTGTAGTCAATCTGATCAGCCCAGGATGGGTTTAAGATCAACTGGACATAGTCATTGGAAGGTGGGAGGTCTCACACAGGCACAACACTCCTTGTTGCCCAGCCCTGAGGATTCCTCTGTGAGCAAGGCACTGTCAGGGTTAGCAGCAAGGCAAGAATAAGCCTTGTCAGAATGCTTCTTTTGGAATGAAAACTTTTGAAGACAAGGCTGGTGTAGGTATTAGCACAGGGGTGACTTTACCTTTGGTCTTTTTGCAATAAACCAACTCTCTGGAAAACATTGCCAGAGGTAATCCATTGCAGAAAACTCTTGTGGGCTATCTGATGTGACAGAGAACATGCAGGTCTCCCATGGAGAGGCTGCAAATAACCCCAACCCCAGCAAGAATTGTGTTTTCTGGGCATTGCAGTTACAGAATAACCCAGCCACCCCTTCCTGGTTGTCTCCTGCAGCAGCGTGTGCTCAAAAACAAGATTCTTCCCTTCAAACTGCAAGAAATGGGGATATTTTCAACCTGAAAGGAAGCAATATTTAGATGGGTATTGAAGGGACAATGGCTGGCTATCCTGGGGCATTCAAGTTTTGAATAGATATCTAAAATATCCCCTTTCACAGGGGATAGTAGTCCTGACTGGGGTGCCATAAAGAAAAAAAAAACCACAAACAATTGAAAGAACATTTTCAAGTGTCAGACAAAATTATATTTTTTTTTTCACTGAGCTAGCAACAAACCAAGTAAATTTCCAAGGCACGTTCAGATTGCAAGGCACATCTTGATCCTAATCAGGGTCTCCACACCACAGGATTCTTTTTACCAAGGCTTTGATGACCATCTGCAACTGAACTGGTGCTACTGAGCTCTTTTACCGACAACAGGGAGAAATGGGGACTTCCAGGGGTCATTCACTTCATCCTACCAGAGACAGCAGCCTGAGGCTGAGAAATCAACCCAATACCCGAGCAGCCTGAATGGGAAAAGAAGTCTTGTGCTCATCATTACATTTCATAACGCACAGTGCCACAACTCCAGCTGTACAGGGATCCCCGGAGGCACGGAGAATAGCAGGCAACCCCATCCAGCTGTGGCTGCTTCCCTGGGGCAGCTGTGCTGCGAGCACTCCTGTGTTTGCTTGGGAGGAGGCTCTGTGCTGGCACATCCCAGGCTGCTCTGCCTGCCCTGCTCTCCTCTCCTTCCCCTCCTGTGCCAGGGGAGGGAGACACCATCCCAGAAAATGGGATCTGCCCGGCTCTCCCCGCACCTGGAGCGCCTGCCCCAGCCGGACATCCTCCAAGGGACTGCTCAGGCTGCTCCAGAGGTGCGCCAGGCACTGCACATCTGTCCTCCCACCTCCACCGCGGTCTCCTGCCGTCCCCTCAGCTCCCACCCTGGGCAGCGTGGGGCAGGGCAGTGGAGAGGTTGCAGGGCTGGGATCCCAGATGCTGAGATGGGAGAGCCCCCGGTGCTCAGTGGGCTCTGGCTGCCCTGTGGGTTCCCAGCTGCCAGACAGGACCACGAGGTTCTGCTGTGCCCTTCCATCGAGGGTGAGTGCCCAGCAAGTCTCTCCTTACTCAGCTGGGGTGTGACACCCATGGCACTTTCTGCCTCTGAGAATCTGCCTTTCTGCCCAGCTTGGATTAAATTAATTATTAGGGTTGGAAGTTACAGGAAAGGAGAGTGAAAAGCCCACATGCAGAGATCTGATTTTGTCATCCTTGTGATTGCAGGGGACCAGCCTAAAACCAGCCCTTCCACGAGACAACACAAATGCTGTGGTAACATCTCCCTGGGGAGAGGACTTGGATCCATCTCCAAATTTAGCCCAGCTCTGAGCTTATGCTGCTGTTCTCTGGGAGGAGAGATACCTCACCACCATTACCCCCCTGCTCACTGCTGCTTGAAACCTCCTGTTTGGTCCAAGAAATGACTGCAGTGGAGTCTGATGAGCAGGAGAGCCCAGCATGAGCCACATCTGGCCCTCCCCATCTGTGCTTCCTCTCACAGAGCCTCTCCTCTTCAGAACCACCCCTCACCCTCACCTCGTGGCATGCAAAACCCTGCTGGGAAGGGGACACTCACAGAGCTCACACTTGAGCCCAAAGGACTTCCCAATCTTGTTGATTCGGACCATTGGGGTGCAGCCAATTTTCTTGAGGATATTGGGCAAGATCTTCTTTTCTTCTGTCCTGGAACAATGCAGGAAAAAAAAAAAAAAGGTCAAATCAGAGCTATTGTTATGCCACGTGAACCAAGAGAAAATCTGAGTGAGGTTTCAGCAACTTTATCAAGGCCACCAAAAGACACCCCAACTCCAAGGCAAAAAGTCCCCATCAACAATTAGTGGCACCAGGAGTTAGTTGCTATTTTTCATCATGAGTTGTTAGCTCTTTTACATAAAAAAAAAAAAAGAAGCTAATTAATTTTAAGGGTTGTTCTGAAATGCCTTGTTCTGCAAGGCCCTAGGCCAGGTCTAAGAGTAAACAAGAGGATGCTGGCAAGCCTTTGGATTTTACGCTGTGGATAAGAAAACCAGGAGACACAGCACAAGGCTCCTCCTCTCTCCTCCATCCTACCCAGCCCCACCGCTGCTTCCCACATTTTCAGCTGCCTCTGGGCCAAATGCTGCTGGCCAGGACTCCTAAACTTGCAAGGAGGGCTCTGAGCCATCAGAGAAGCCCAAACCAAAGAGGTTTCTGGAGGTTTTTCTGCCAACAATTGAAGGCAGCTCTGTGATCAGTGAAATCCAGCTGCCTGGATTTGCCAGTCACTGTCAGACTCCAGCAGGAGCCAAGAACCACATCACAGCAACTGCAACCTGAAAAGGGCTTATGTGCCCAAAACATCTGGCCAGGCAGCCAGGGGATTCATATCCTGGAGCTCTTTCAAAGACACAGGGGAAAGACTGATGAAGATCACTGGTGCCTTAGGTTGTAACTTTTCTATTTTCCAAGCCCTGCAGTGCCCAGTGTGTAACTCTGGAGTTGCCTGTTCCCTGTTCAGTGCTGCTCTCTGTGCTGGGCACACACAACAAAGCCTCTCCGGGGCTGCTCTCCAAGGACACCCAGCCCAAACTGGGCCCAAAAAGCATCAACCAAAGAGCCTCTGAGGGGGGCAAGCTGAGGGCAATTCCATCATTAACTGCAGCTTTCATTGGAGAATCAACCCTGAGATGCAAATGAACCAAACCCAGAAAAGTGGGAAGAACTCGTGGCCTCTCAGGGTCCATCTCGGGGCCCATCTGGGCAGCACCTCTGGCTCCCCAGGGGTACCTTTGGAGGCCTTTCCAAGAAATCCCCACCTTTATTCCCTTTACTCCTGTCTGGGCTCTGTTTCTAGGAGGCCTCTTAAGGCATCATCACAAGCAGCACATCTCTCTCCCAGTGGGGTGGCACCCCCCATCCCTCACTGCTCAGCTCTGCTTTGCACAGCTCTCACCTCCTACCATCCTTTGTCCCCTGAGCTGGAGCTCTCCTGTCTCCTGTCACAGCCAGGCAGGTGGCTGTGTGCTGGCAGGAAGCTCTCGTGGTGCAGGGGTGACACGCTGGGTTATTTAGAGATCTCGCACCCCTCCCTCCCTCCAGGTTTGGCCAGTGTGATACAAACACCTCTTGCCACTCTGCAGGAGCACAGGGGTTTAGTGAAGGTCTTTGCTGCCAGGAGGAACCAGCCTCCTTGCATCTCGAGCCCAGAAATGATGGGATGTGCTGTTACCTCTCCCTCTGTGGGAAGTGTTTGCAGAGACATCACAGCCTCCACAGGGTGAGGCATTGCAACAACACAGCAAAGGAACCTCCCTGACAGCTGCAGCCATTGCCCATCCAAAAACCACTGAAATGCGTGGGGATTTCAGTGGGGCTGAGCCATGGGGAAGCTCCAGCTCCTTTAACTAGAGCCTGTGTTCCATCTGGATGGCATTCTGCAGATGCTGGTATCAGTTCAGGACAGTGAGCAAGGATGGTTTTCCCCTAAGATTCCAGCTTTTAGTCATGGCTTGCTGTTCCTTAAGATGTCCAGGGGAAAACCAGTCCTGGCAAAGCAAGGGGTTCCTGCTGAGGTTATGGTGGGTCAGAACTGCCTTAAGGGATATCAGAACTAGTCTACCTCTGTATCGCTGAAAAAAAAAATTAATAATATTCTTGATTAAAATAGCATCTTGTCTTATCCTTCTGCTTCTGCCCCCAAAGCTCAATCAGATTCACCTGGGGATCTCAGGAAGATTTTTGCTGTGTTGGCTGCCATCTGTGGTTTACCCAGAGCAGGGAAACCAAACCGCCCCCTCCACGCTCTGCTGCAAAGGTGTGACCTGTCCCAGGGTATTTCCTTCCCTCCCACACCCTGGGTTATGTTTCAGCTCCTCCCCCAGCAGTGCTGTGAAGGCCTCCTCAGCCAGACCCCATTCCCAGAGCTGTGTTTGATGCCCAGGGTTGGGGAATATCTCCCCATCTCCTGTCTGGGGGTGGGATGGGACCAGCCACTGGCACCACCATGGCACCCTGATGATAAGATGTTAAAAACCAAGAATGTTATCCTGCTCAGAATGATAATTGAGGGGACAAAAAAAAATCATTTTGACTGAAAATAACCTAATTTATCTTGGGAGCCAGCTGCAGGGGCTGCACTGAGCGAGTGCCTGGATGCAGGGCTTGCTGGATCAGCTCCAGGGCTCTGGATTCCACTCCTCCCTCCTGCATGGGCCAGACCCAGAGGCTGCTCTGGGCTACCCACATGCTGGTGGCTGTGCCCTGGCCTTGTCCTGCCTGGAACGTGGTCAGAGCAGTGCTGTACCTCCCGTGGGCTCCAGCTCCTCACTGGCTGGAGCTGCACTCCTGTTCTGCATCTCTGCACTGCAGGGACGTGTCTGCAGCTCCCCTGACATTTATGGGACAGCCTTATCTTTAGTGGCTTGTCTGTGTCTGGTCTGCAGAGTCATTAAAGCACCTCTTGTCAGGTCTAGTCTGGGCCCTCACATCATTCTGGGAGGGAACCTGCTGCTGTGAGGGCAAGAACAGCTCAGAGCAAGAACTTTTCCCTTCACTGTGGCCATTTCCTACTGATTTAAAAGCCCAGACCCTTGTAATCCATTTCTGTGAATGTCTCTCAGCCATCTAAAATGAGATGCCCCAAACAAGCAAATGCTCTGCAAAACACAGAGCTGAGACTCGAGCCAGCCACACCTTTCTGCGAGGAGAGGAGAGGAGAGGAGAGGAGAGGAGAGGAGAGGAGAGGAACTAAGTTGGTTTTGCCATCTGGAGAACAAACCATCACTAACATAACAACCATGACCTCCAGGAGAAGGTGCTGAACTGCCCTCTGAAACAAGCAGCAAAGAGGAATTACTCACAAGGGAATGCAGGAGTGTGGAGACTTGCTGGCAGGAGTTGTGGCAGTCCATGTGCATTTACTGGGCAGGTTGGGGAGGATCCATGTGCTGTCCTGGCTTCCTGCACCACTGCCATTCATGAGGGGGCACTTCTTACTCAGCTCCTGTGTGGTGGAAAGAGGGCTCACACAGACACCAGGGAGAAAAACAGTGGCAGAAGGCAAAAACCATGGCATTTGGGTGTGAAGGTAAGGTGGCCAGGCTGCTTGGAGCATCCTGCTAGCATTGCAAGCACTTGGATCTAGGTGGATAAGGGGGTTGCAGCGACTGAAGGGGGTTGGAAGGAGATGAACAGATGGAAAGATGTTGTGGTGAGATGGGTGTCAGTGCCTTCTCCCAGGGAGCGAGTGATGTGACAAGAGGCAATGGACTCAAGTTGCCCTGGGGGAGATTGTATATTAGAGAAAAAAAACTTAGATTATACATTAGGAAAAAAAAAAATTCATAGGAAGGGTTGTAAAGCATTTGAACAGGATTCCCAGGGAAGTGGTGCAGTCACCATCCCTGGAAGTGTTCACAGCTCCTGTGGAGATGGCACTTGAGGACACAGACTAATGGTGAACATGGTGAGTTCATGGTTGGGCCTGATGGCCTGGAAGGTCTTTTCCAGCCTTAACAATTGCTTGATTCCATGATTCCATGACAAAATTGCTCTTTTGGAGTGGTATGCCAGACCCCCTACGTTGTCTGGGCATCCTCTCCAGTATATCTTCCCCATCTCAAAATCATCCTCTCCACTTGAAAATTTTATGTTCCTAATTTAATTATTTGGCCAAGAACAGCGTTCCTCATCCTAGCAGTGAAGAACCTGCAGGTAAATCCACTCAGGAGTAGTTGGAAAATACTTTTATGGTGGTGGTGGTGGGACTCAGAGGTCACCTCTACTCTGGCATCCGAGTGTATTAAAACTGAGAAAAAAAGAACCAACCAAAGAAATAAACCAGCAAAGGGCAGCAGAGGTGCTGGGGAGCACTGAGTGACTCCCACAGTGAAGCAGCTTAAAGAGAGGAGGATTTATCAGGCTGGAAATGAGACAAGGGAGAGGTGCTGAGAGCAGCCTGCAAATCCTGGGGGAGCATCAAAGGTGCATCCAATAATAAGCAACAAATAATGAGACAGAATGGAATTACCAGGAACAACCACAGGGGCAGAGCAGGCAAAAAAAAAAAAANNNNAAAAAAAAAAAAAAAAAAAAAAAAAAAAAAAAAAAAAGGAAAAAATAGAGTGAGAAAAGGATTAAACAAGTTTGAAGAGGCTGAGTTCAGTAGCAGATTTTAAGCACACAAGCCTGATGGCATCAGTGCTCTGGAGGAAGGCAATTTGCTGTGCTGTTTTCTCTTTTGCTGGTGCATATACAGACAAAAGGAGGGCTTAAAGTTTATTCTCAGCTCCTGCTATGGAACAACAGCAGAAAATAAGGGTTAGGGGCAGGTTTGGTGTCACCCCCTTTGCTCTGATCCTCTCTGCAGTCCATCCACCACCCGTCTGAGCTAAGGAAACAAGCTGCATGGAGAAAAAACCACGATTTTTGGTACCTGGAAGTTCCTCCTCTGGCTTGTTCTCAGAGTGAATTTACCTCAGCCATTTTTGAATAAAGGGACCTTGCAACTCTGTAGGGTCACAGATGGAGACTTGTGTCTCACTTCTACTGATGATGAAAGCTGCTGTTGAGCTGCTTGTCTGCCCTGTCTCCTCTGTGGGGATGCATTTTGCAATTAGAGCTGGTGTAACCCTTTCACTACCTTTGCTGCAGCAGAAATGGTCAAAGACATGATGTTGGACCTTTCTTCTGCATTTAACTTCAGACTGAGAATGATGATGTCGTTTTGAGATCCCAGAGAACCAAACCAGTGGCTCGGAGAAGAAACACCCCATTTCTAAACACAGAGAACTGCCTGCAGTAGGGCCAGACCTGCTGCCACGTGGAGAGGGGACTTGGGAAATCCAGTTTAGTTGGGAGCATCATCTTTTTCTCCCCAGGCCATAAAGCCACAGCCCTGCCCCTCCTGCTGCCCAGGCTCCCTGCAGTGGCTGTGACTCACAGAGGCCAGCACGCTGCTGTGGCTGGGTCCTGACTATCTGAATTATTTGTGGCTTGACATATGAGCCCAAGGGCAGCCATAATTACCATTTCTGCCATCCTCCTCCTGCTCTCCACTTGTTTCACCCTCCTGGTGGGAGTTTCCTGGCAGGACAGCCCGAGCTCTGTACCGCGCCGCGATTCCCTGGTGGCTTCCACGCTGGAAGGATGGGGCTGGGGTTTGGTCCCTGAGGGCTGGGCTGTCCCTGGAACACAGAAACATGGCCACACTGTTACTCCAGCAACACCAGAGGGATGCAACAGCCCGTGGTGTGTGGCTGAGCCTTCTCCTTATGCAGAGACCCCACAGCATCTCCAAGGATGGAAGTCAACAACCTCGTGCTGCAGCCTGACCCCACAACTAAAGCAGACAGGGAACTCTGGTCCACCCCCATCCAGACCCTGAGCCACCTTTTCTATTCCAGAGACACCATCTCCAGCCTCAGAAAGCAGCAGGAAACCATGAGGGCACAGGGCAGTCACTCCAAAATGCCTTGGATCCTGCAGCTGACAAAATCTTTCCCAGCAAACTCGGCTTCCCAGAGCTCTCCCCCACCACTGACAAACCTGCTGCTCATTGGGAGGGATTAAGGGAATAAAAATGGTTCATTTCCTTGCAGGCCATGATTTGTGTCAGCCTTGAGGGTATCTCCCAAAGCAAATCTGTGTTTGCCTAACAAATTAGCTGGGAAGGATCAAAAGTCACCTGTGGGTAAAGGAGAGATAACCTGCAGTGCACCAGAGGTGGTCAGCACACTTTCAGAACTGAGGCCACCAGTTACCACCCAAAATGCTGGAAAAATAGATTTTATGAGAGTATTTTTTTTTTTCTCTCTTTTCCTGGTGATGTCCATCCCCACTATAATTGTGGTGGGGTGAAAAAAGACAGGGCAGGAGCATGAAACTATTGGGGCTGCAGGGTCCCTTCTCCCCTCCAGCCCTGGTGCAGGAGGGCTTCATGGCTCCCCACCTTCTCAAATAAGGTTTCATTCTCCTCACCATGTTCAGTTTCCCTGACATCTGCTGCAAAATGAAGTCAAGAATGAGGTTTTCATTTGTTCTCTCACCCAAAGCAATTACAGACCTGTTTGCTAGACACCCAGAGAGCAAAGAAACAAGAGCTGACCCTTGACTAGGGGTCAACATCTACATTCTTCTGGTGGAGAATTCCTCATGTGTCTCCTCAAGGGCTGGATAATTCCTGGTGCTGCAGGAATGGCATGGATGTTCTCCTTCCACTTGCAGAACGCTCTCAAATCACTGCATTTCTGTGCCCAGAGTCTGGATTCATATTTGCATTAATATACCTCAAAAAACCCCAGAGTGGCTCTGAAGGTAACCTTTAAAACTGCCTGAAGTGTAGAACCCCCCAAATGAGATGGCAGATGGCCTGAAATGGCACCAAAGGATGGATGCATCCTCTGTGGATCACCAAAACTCTTACCCAATGCTCCTCCCAGTCCCTGGCTGAAGCCCCAGGTGAGATCTGGTCAGCCACCAAACACACCTGGCCCTGTGCAGGTGTCCTGCCACAGCCCCATTACCTGCTGCTGAATGGACACTCTTGGGAGGGCACAAGACTGGGCAAAGGATAAGTGGAAATCTCCACTGGAGCTGGGATGCAGGCCAAGAGACTGGGAATGATAACACCCAGCTGCTGCCACTGAATGAAAATACATGGCAAGGAGCACAGGCTAACGTTTGCAGAGCACTTTGCAGATAGGAGATTGCAGTTATCAGGCTATCAGGCTGCTCTGATAACTTCAAGGGGGAGAAAATCAAGATTCTCATTGAGTAAACTGAGGGAAAAATTAGATGTACTCAGCAAGGCAGAAAGAGGTACATGCAAGCTCACCCCAACAGAAGCAAAATGCCTTTTCCTTTATTCTAAAGAAATGGCATTGCTGTCACTGAGCAAGACAAATGTGACATCAATTTAACAGAATGATGGGGTGAGCCAGGCTGGAAAGGACCTCGGGAGGTCCCAGCCTAGCCCCCTGCTCAGAGATGAGGCACCACTAAGTTCAGCCCAGCCTGCTCAGGGCTTTGTCCTCCTTAGATCTTGAAAACCTCCAAGGATGGAGCTGTGCAAGCTCTCCAGAAGACCCTCCTCTCCACCACCCCACGGACCAAATGTGAAGCCAAATCCTCCCTGCTCTCCTGATTCATTCAGGGCTGGCTGAAAGCACAGCTGCTGCCCAGGTCAGAGTCAGCCTTTGCACAGGATGGGGAGCAGGGGCTGCCCAATTCCCAGTCTCCCCAGGACAACTGAGGGTCCCCATTTCCCCAGGGGTCTGCCAGGAGATAACAGATAAGCCAATACTCACCCCTGCAGCCTGTCAGCTGAGTGCCTGAGCTGAGCCCCAGCCCCAGTTTATATGTGCTGGTGGCAGGGGACACCCGTGAGCTCCGGGAGGGACACGATTGGGTCCTGCCCCACACCTCACTGTGCCCAGCACCTGACTGCTCTGTGAGGGGAGGTGACTGGGGTATAAAAAAAAAAAAAAGATAAGGAATTTATTGTTTGTTTTAATTTGTACTTATCTTCTGGAGTGCTCTGAACCCTTCCCCTCAGCAATTTGGAGCTGCTTTTAGAATTTCGCTGCTGTTCTGGTTTTGTGTCTTGTGCTGGAACTTAAACCCAGCTCGTCTGTGTTGGCTTGGCCTTGCTGAATCAAGCTCAGGTGGTGACAGAAATGCCATTATTGTGTTAGGTGCTGTCTGGTGGGGACTCTCTGGGATCCTAGGATTAAGTCTCTGCACCACCTCCAGCCTCAGCCTCTACCTCCTTCTTCTCCTGAAACTGCTTTACTGTTAAAGCAGCTGAGAGCACTGAGCAGCTTCTGCTGTTTGGTTTGATTCCCAAACACCAGCTGGGGGTCAGGAAATTACATGGATGCAGGTTTTGCTTGAGAAGGAAGAGCCCATGAGAATTTCAGTCCCTCCTTTCCCCAGAGCCAGGGCAGCACACAGAGCCAGGGCTGGGGCCGTGCTCCTCCAAAACACAGCAGTGAAGGAAACTTCAAGAAGGCAAGAATAAGCCTTGTCAG
>VXAC01003379.1:4397-123729 GCA_013399225.1 Rhipidura dahli
CCGGCGCTGCTGCGGGATGCGCCCCCCCCTCCGCTCCCCGCTGCCGAGGCTGGGCACGGCGGGGGTGGGCGGCCGGGCCTCTGGGGATCCGCCGCCCGCTCCGCTCTGCTCCCTCCTGGGCCGCTTTCCCCACGTCTCCGCACGGTGCCTGCGGGATCGCTGGTCCCTTCTCTGCCCAGAAAAACTCCGGAACAAAAAAAAAAAAAAAAAAAAAAAAAAAAAAAAAAAAAAAAAAAAAAAAAAAACAGAGCCAAACATTCCTGTACACTTAAACTTTTGCTTATGTGTCGAGGGGCGGAGAGAGGGGAGAAGAAGAGCACCTGGATATAGATGGCTCGTTCGACTACAGTTAGATGTAAAGGAAACACGTTGAGTGGCAAAAGGCTGCAAAGATCTGGATGCTTGTTCCAAGGTTTGGGGTAGGTGGCCTGGGTTTGGGGTAAGTGCCACAAACCCCTAGTAAATGAATGTGGGCAGCTACAGTCCTGGAACTGTCGAGAAGAGCTGGGCTGAATGAACTCATTAGTGATTTTCTTTTAATTGCTATTACTCAATGCTTTTACTTTAAGAAGTCTTTAAGATTTTTTTTTTTCCTAGCGCATTGTAAGATAATTTGTGATCAAGACATCTGCTTCAATGGAAGTCACATTTTGCCATGCAAATGCACGTTTCAACCCAATAAAGTTGCCATAATAAGGCTTTTAGCACGGCATACCTACAGTGAGGTTATTGTAGCCAAATCCTCTCCTTTCGCACACAAGCTTAATCTGTGCTGAAATGATCTGTTACAATTAAAATGACATTTACAGAGACAGTTACACCTTGCATCCTAATGAATCCGCCTGCGCCTACCAAAGGTGTTTAAACAGAGGGCCTAAACAAAGTGGAAAACCCTGCTTCGAGTGACATGCCAGAATCGCCCTCCAACTTTTATCGCCTGCTTCCATCCATCATTAAGAAACTGCTCAAATGGTAATAGCCTCTATCCCTTTTCCACCGCACCAGTAAACTCGTTCCCATGTTTTAAAGATCAAAACAAAAGTTGTACTGTTTGATGGATATGTAAAAAATTATAAAGGTGATGACTGGTGTAAATTTGGGCTAGTTTATTTTGTGCGTGCGTGTGTGTGTGTGTGTGTGTGTGTGTTGTGGAGGGGGGAAGTGCTGGAAGGGATTTCTTTAAAAAATGTGCGGACATTGTTGTAGAGGCAGTAGCGTGCGCCGAGGGGAGCTCTTTCTCTCCCTCGCATTGTGCAGGGAGCAGGTGCTGTCTACATTACCATACAGCTGAGAGCACAAAGAGCTAACTGATTCAGCCCTCACACAATAACAAACGGCCTTAATGACAGCCACGCGAACGACACACACCAAACTCACTTTTTACTAAGCTGAAGGAGGAAAAAAGAGAGAGGGAGAGAGAGAGAGGGAGAGAGAGGGAGAGGTTGCTGGTGATGATGATAATAATCATAGAGGGGTGCGGGACCCGGGCGCAGCAGAGACCCAGTGGCTCTCTCGGGCAGCGGTGGTGGCGGGGACGGGACCCGCGGAGCCCCGCAAACGGGTCCCCTCCACGAGTCCCCTCCGCGAACCCGCCCGCGCGCTCCCTCGCCGCCGGATCCCGGGGATCCCCCGTGCCTCCACCGGCGGGACGCATGCCATGAGCGGAGCCAAAGGAAGAGCGAGCCCCGGGTCCCCTCGTCCACATTCGTTGCCCCCCTCCCCAGTTACCCCGGTTATGCCAGGGTAAATGCAGTGTGAGTTTCATGGGATGGGACTCCCCTCGTTGTGGCTCGCTGGCTCCCACCTCCCCTTTAACGCCGAAGATGCCCCTTGGAGTGGCCACGATCACCGAGTCACTTTTTGGGGTCACGGCGGTTGCTCTGCACGTTCCAAAAGGCTATTACAGCCCGCCGTCCCCGGGGCTGCTCTCTGGCCGGAGCGTGTTGCACTGCCTCTCCCCGGTGCACAGGGGGTGTTACCCTCTCCCCGGAGCAGAAGGGGGATTCTTGCGGTTACCAAATTTGCAGGAATGTAAATGAACACGTTTTGTGAGCGCGAAGGGGAGGGGGAGGAGGGTTGCACATTTTACAGCTCACTGACCATTTGGCGATCCATTGAGAGGAGGGGTTGGAAAAGTGGCTCCTTTGTGACAGCTCTAGCCAGATTGGGGGGCTGCTCATTTGCATCTCATTAAGCATGCAGTCGGCCGGCGGGATATAAGGGCGGCAGGCGCCCAAGGAGAGGCAGATCCTTAGCGCTTCACCCTCGGAGAGAGCCGCCGAGCCGAGCCGAGCCGCGGCACGGAGCGGAGCAGAGCAGGCACCCCCTCCCCCGTAGGAGCACACCCGGACACGCTCTGTTCGCTGCTGTTGAGACACGAGCTTATTTTTGTTGGCTGGGATTCCTCTAAAAACAAAAGTAAACCCAAAACAAGGAAAGAGAGCTTCGCTTCCTCTGAAAAAAAAAAAAAAAAAAAAAAGGAAAAAAAAAAAAANAAAAAAAAAAAAAAAAAAGGAAAAGAGAAAAAAAATAAGAAAAACGGGGATCAAGGCTCCGACGTGACCTGCCCGTCACCGCTGCTGTTTGACACCCACCAGCCCCGACGTGCGCAGGGCGAGCGCAGCCGCGCAGAGCCGCTCCCGAATCGCACCGCACCGGGAATTATCGCCGCTGCCTCCGCCGCTGCCTCTGCAGGGATTTCCAGATCGCCAATTTTTAATCTTCCTTGGGAAGCCTTTTTTCTGCCTCTGTTGGGAATTAAGTTGCTTTTATTTTATTATTTTTATTTTTTCTTCCTGGAGAAAAGGAGGAGCATCGTGGATTGCGAAAGAAAAAGAGTTTGACAGATAAATCTTAACATTTTTTTCCCCCCGTCCTTTCCCCCTCTTTTTCTTTTGCCATCCGAAAGAGCTGTCACTTGCTGACATCTCTAGGCTACATCTAGAGGTATCGACAAAGGGGGAAAAAAGTCAGAGCCACTCCTGAAAGAAGGAGACCGTGACACTAACTCTTCCAGCTCTGCTGGGACGAGCGGCTTTGGCCGCTGTGTTTTTTCCCTTACTCCGAGAGACACTTTCCCCTTTTCCCTCTGACGAGAAGATAAGGGGGAGGAAAGCGAGGGCACCAGAGCTGTACCTCCAAAATGGGAGGTCGGTTCCTGCTGACGCTCGCCGTCCTCTCGGTGCTGCTGAGCCGCTGCCAGGTAAGTGCCCGCGGGGTGGGGGACAGGAATGCCTGCACCGGGGGGTCCCTGCACCGGGGAGTCCTGCTAGGGATGCCGGGGACTGTCGCTGCCTGTTGCAGCTGAGGAGCGGGGAGGGGGTGCCAGTGCTGCTGGGGTCGGGGTCGGGGTCGGGCTGGGGAGCGGGCTGCTCGGCGGGCTGACGGCCGCTGTCCCCGCCCCGCAGGTCGGCTCCTCCGGGGTCTTCGAGCTGAAGCTGCAGGAGTTTGTCAATAAGAAGGGGCTGCTCAGCAACCGCAACTGCTGCCGCGGGGGCGGCCCCGGCGCCGGCGGGCTCCAGCAGTGCGACTGCAAGACCTTCTTCCGCGTCTGCCTCAAGCATTACCAGGCCAGCGTGTCCCCCGAGCCTCCCTGCACCTACGGCAGCGCCATCACCCCCGTCCTCGGCGCCAACTCCTTCAGCGTCCCCGACGGCGCGGGCGGCGCCGACCCCGCCTTCAGCAATCCCATCCGCTTCCCCTTCGGCTTCACCTGGCCCGTAAGTGGGGGGCGATGCTGGAGGGGGCGGTACATATCCATCCCGTCCCGTCCTGTGCCTTTCCAAGAGGCATCCAATCCCCTTGAAGTGTCAAGATGGGAGGGGGACAACGACTCCTGGGGACTGGTGGCTCTACCCCTTCGGCCTTACCTGATCTCATGCTCTCCTGGTGGGTTGTCTCTGCTCCTTCTTTCCACAGGGCACCTTCTCGCTCATCATTGAGGCTCTGCATACAGACTCACCTGACGACCTCACCACAGGTAAGTGTTCCAAAACACACTTTTTCCCATAAAAATCCCAGCCTTGCAGTCCTACTTGGCCCCTTTCTCTGCAGTGTGCAGCACATTCTCCTCTATGGTAGACCTGTGGCAAGAGAGGCCAACCTGTTGGCATGCAGCTATGTTCTCCTGCCTCTGCAGTTCCCCTCCCACCGGTGACCCCACTATGCCCTGCCTGCTTTGGTCTCTTTAATCACTCTTCTGCTTTCCACTTTCACACAGAAAACCCTGAGCGCCTCATCAGCCGCCTGGCCACCCAGAGACACTTGGCAGTGGGTGAAGAGTGGTCCCAGGACCTGCACAGTAGTGGCCGCACTGACCTCAAGTACTCCTATCGCTTCGTGTGCGACGAGCACTACTATGGAGAAGGCTGCTCTGTCTTCTGCCGCCCCCGGGATGATGCCTTTGGTCACTTCACCTGTGGGGAACGTGGAGAGAAAGTCTGCAACCCGGGCTGGAAAGGCCAGTACTGCACTGAGCGTGAGTATCCACCTCCTTGGCTCCTTGTGTGCCCATTGCAGCAGTGTCTCCTGAGCTCTTGGGGTTGGTGGAGGGGTATTTCTCTGACATCAGGCCTTATGGAGAGAGAGAACCAAGCAATGGTGGGTTGATGTTTGGTTCTGTGCCCAAGCCTTACCAGTGTGAGGGATGGGAGATCCTCAGCACTGCCACAGAAAGTTAATGCAGACAGCCCCTTCTCAAACCAACAAAATGTCAGTGCCAACACTACACTCTTGCTGATTTGCTTTAGACCATCAAATCTGATAGCAAAATGTTCAGCAGTTGCTTGAGGATTTATTAAAATATATCAGGACTGCTTTTTACACCTATCCACCCCTCCAACCACACAACTTTGATATCATCATTCACAGGGTACACAGCTTCAGGGGAGGGAGCTGGGCTTTGGCAACATCCATGTGACAGGCTTATTGGTAGGCTTGCTATGGTCTCATCTTCTGCAACCTTGTATTGAGAAAAATATTGGGAAGTCCAAGACATTCTCTGTGCCTTCTAGACTGTACAGTTCTCTTTTGGGGTACTCATATGCTGCCACTTACAGAAATTGCTGCACATGGGGCCACAAGAACATTCAGCTTCTTCCCCAGCTCTCTTCTCTGCCATTGCCGTGATCATTACTACTAATAAACTAGTGAGGGACACGAAACATACCCCTGAGCTTGAAGTTTTTGAGGAATGTGGTGTGTTGATACAGCAGGAAAAGCTGGGACAGTAAGCAGATCACAGACAGGATAGTCCAGGATGTCAGATACTTTCCGGTTGTACAAGATTCCGCCCTTTGTAGATACACAGTGGTGTACACCCAGACATGCACACAGAGCCCCTGCTGCAGCGTGTGATGGCATTCTCTGTTTGTGTGAAAAGACATATCTGAAATATACTGGCAGATGACGTACTGGGAGAGTGCTCCTCTGCAGTCATCAGAGGACCAGCCAGGCAGGAAGAAAACAGTTCCAAGCTGTAAAGCAGCCTCTCAGCTTTCTTCTTGTTGTGTTTTTGTTTCTCTTTAAAGCCACCTATACTGTGGTCTCAGCTGAGCTGCTATCAAACGATCCCTGATTGATTATTCACACTGTTAGTGACTGCTAGGATGATTTTAGCAGTTCATGGTACAAGGTTGCACAATAAACAGCAGGCAGAGGGGCTGGCATTTTCTTTGATAGTGTTTTAAATAAGAGCTACAACCTTTCCTATGATCAAAAGTGCCTAGCCCAGTTGTGTCAAGGGGTGGGGGAAAAGGAAGCATTTTGATAATGAGCTCTTTGGGACTGTCAGCACTTTCGAATGCCTGTACATCTCTGCTATTCCCACAGCGAAGCAGAAGGCTGTCTATCTTTCTTGACTCATTGCGCACACTCTTTGCTGTGTTTTTCCTCTCAGAAAAAAACAGCTTATAACACTGACACAAACCTACTAGGCAGGGGAGATGTGTTTATGTGTGCATGCAAAAAGAATGTTTTGCCGTTAGTGAGTCGAGCTGCCAGTTGCAGATTGCTTCCCGTTGCCTTGCCCCCAGCTCCATTCTTTCCAAGTTGGAGGCGATCTGATTATCAGCACCGATTCTTTCTTTCTTTTTCTTCCCCCCTCCTTCCCCTCGCATGCCATTGTCTCCGGCTGGCTTTGTTGAATTAAAACTTTGCAGTGCCTGCTTAATGAGTTCCATAACCAGGCAAAGTAATGAGCAGAAGTCCCTTTTTTTCCCTTCTCTCATCCTCCCTCCCGCTGGCCCGCTTACCTCTTTTACCAGGGCTGCACCCACCCGCCCGCCCCTTTTCAGAGCAGGGCGGAGGGGGGAAGGAGGGAGGAAGAACTTTAGACTTATTTATTTGAATAAGAAAAAAAAAGTTTTTTTGCAGCGAAATCACGCGCGTGCCATAGATTAGCTGTGGGCAGGGATAGGCTGCCCGGTCGCCGGCCGCCGGCCCCATTGGCTCCGGGGCCGGGGTATTGTTGCAGTGGGGCAGCTGCTGGGAGAGAATAGACAATAGAGCAGCTGTCTTGCACTGGCACCCTGCACACCAGCTGTCCACTCTTATCTGCACACACACTTTCGGGGGATATTAAGAGGTGGAGCTGTGTGCATAGAATTGGAAAAAAGGACTTCTGACCCTCACTGGGAAGGGAAGGGGGGGGTGAGGGGCTGTGGGGAAGGGAGCAATTGTGAGCCCTCTTTTGTCTGTGTGCAACTGTATTAAGAAGAATGCTCATCCCCGGTGATAAGTAAAGTGCCCAGTTACGGGGCAAGATCAATACTCCTGCAGGCTCCAGAGATTAATTCAGCTGCGCTTAACTGCCCCGACCTAGTAAAAGGGACTCACTCCCCACCCGCAAGGTGCTCCCAAAATCAGACTTGTAAAAGAGTTGTTTTGGCACCACTGCTGATGTCTTTCCCTTCTTGGTTTGTTTACAGCGATTTGTTTGCCTGGATGTGATGAGCAACACGGCTTTTGCGACAAGCCTGGGGAATGCAAGTAGGTTTTCCACTCCCTTCCTGCTTCCTTCTTTGTCTTTCAGTGTCGATGCTCTGGTGTTAAATAAACCATTGGATGTTTGAAGGGTTGGTTTAAAGGCCTTTCTTCATATTAGATGGAAATTTGAGAAATCCAGGTGATGCCAGATCAAAGTATTATTCTATAAGTCAAACATCAGTGCCATTAATATTGACTTAATGGGTTTACAGTGCTATGTGTAAGGTTTGGCTCTTTGTTATTAGAGTAAACAAATCAACTATCTGGAACCACGGGTCTATCTAAGGAAGTGGAAGAAATAGCCAGGACCGATGAAAGCTGATGCTACAGTTGGACTTAGTGACTTTCTCACATGAAGGATCACTGAGGGCACTGAAACTTGATCCTTGGCATCAGTGTGTTTGCAGAGTTTATGAGAGGGTTTTGAACTGTGAGAAACCTAAATCTGATGAGACTTTGTTGTCATCTTTTTTTTCAGATGCAGAGTGGGCTGGCAGGGGCGATATTGTGATGAATGCATCCGATACCCAGGCTGCCTTCATGGTACCTGTCAGCAGCCGTGGCAGTGCAACTGCCAGGAAGGCTGGGGTGGTCTTTTCTGCAATCAGGGTGAGTTCTCAGTCCTTGCCTGAGCATCTGTTTTAAAATGCTGAAAGCAGGCAACTCTTTTCAGCTCACCCACCCTGTGCTAGCCTTGCAAAGTAGCAAGCATCTTGGCTGCTCTCTTTATAAATAGAAAATGTTCCTTTTACAGACCTGAACTACTGCACCCACCACAAGCCCTGCAAGAATGGAGCCACATGCACCAATACTGGCCAGGGGAGCTACACTTGTTCATGCCGACCTGGGTACACAGGCTCCAACTGCGAGATTGAAATCAATGAATGTGATGCCAACCCGTGCAAGAATGGTGGAAGCTGCACTGTAAGTTTGAGTTGTTTGTGTTATCCGGAATTCCAAGGGAGGCCTGAATGTCAGTTTTACTAATTTTCAAAATCCCTTTTTTGGACTTCAGAGCAAATTCAGACAAACATTTTGATAATTTCTTATTTCTTCCCCCCAGGATCTTGAGAACAGCTATTCCTGTACCTGCCCCCCAGGCTTCTATGGGAAAAACTGTGAGCTGAGTGCGATGACTTGTGCTGACGGACCATGCTTCAATGGTGGGCGATGCACTGACAACCCTGATGGGGGTTACAGCTGCCGCTGCCCACTGGGTTATTCTGGCTTCAACTGTGAGAAGAAAATTGATTATTGCAGTTCCAGCCCTTGTGCTAATGGTAAGGCCAAACATGCTACAGTGGCCTTCTGAAAGGAGACCATACACTTATTTTGGCTTCTGATCTGGCGTTCATAACAAGGCACACTGGTCAGTCATAGAATCATAGAATTAATCTGCGTTGGAAGGGACCTTAAAGGGCATTTGGTTCCAAACCTCTGCCATGGGCAAGGACACCTTTCACTAGACCAGGTTGTTCAAAGCCCCATCCAACCTGGCCTTGAACACTGCCAGGGATGGGACATCCACCACTTCTCTGTGCAACTTGTTCCCTCACAGTAAAGAATGTTTTTATAATATCTAATCTAAACCTTCTCTCTTTCAGTTGAAAGCCATTCTCCCTTGCTCTATCACTACATCCTCTTTTAAAAAGTTCCTTGCTGTGTCAATAGTTGACTTGGTGGAGGATCTGTACTAAGAAAGCAATGGCATGGCTTGGGCCACTGCTGCAGATTGCATTTTCTGATGGGGTGGCCGTGTCCAAGTAACTTGGTCTGAAGCTTCATGCATGAAGACATGGAAGATTGTACTTGCAATTCCTTTGCAAAGAGTCTTAGATGTCTGTGGATGCAAATGCCACACAAGTGCTAAACATTATTACTTGTAATATGGTAACAGCAATCTTCCTGTTTTGATTAAACTAGTGAAGACTTTCTTTACTGTAGTCCTCCTTATTCATTGCCACTCAAACTCTGTAACATGAGATGTGGAGATAACCTGACCTGGACTAATGTTCTAGTCTGAGCTAAGTGAAATGTTAAAAAAGGAATAGGGTTGAGAATGAAAAGTAAATCTGCTTAACAAAATTTTTTCTTAAAAACACATACATTTAATGTTGGATCAGACTTGGTGAAGGTTGAGCTAACCTCTCAAAAAGAAAGCTTTCCTCAGCTGCTGGTTGTGCCAGTTGCCCCGAGAGCAGTGAGTGGGAGGCTGTTGTGTCTGGCTGCCCACCACTCAGCTCGTCCCCCTTCATGTCTTGCAGGAGCCCAGTGCGTCGATCTGGGGAACTCCTACATATGCCAGTGCCAGGCTGGCTTCACTGGGAGACACTGTGATGACAACGTGGACGACTGCGCCTCCTTCCCCTGTGTCAACGGAGGGACCTGCCAGGATGGCATCAATGACTATTCCTGCACCTGCCCCCCGGGGTACAATGGGAAGAACTGCAGCACCCCGGTGAGCAGATGCGAACACAACCCTTGCCACAACGGGGCTACCTGCCACGAAAGGAACAACCGCTATGTCTGTGAGTGTGCCCGCGGCTACGGGGGGCTCAACTGCCAGTTTCTGCTCCCTGAGCCACCTCAGGGACCCGTCATCGTTGACTTCACTGAAAAGTACACGGAAGGCCAGAACTCCCAGTTCCCCTGGATCGCTGTCTGCGCTGGGATTATTCTGGTCCTCATGCTGCTGCTGGGGTGTGCTGCTGTGGTCGTCTGCGTCAGGCTCAGAGTGCAGAAAAGGCACCACCAGCCTGATGCCTGCAGGAGTGAGACTGAGACTATGAATAACCTGGCAAACTGCCAGCGTGAGAAGGACATTTCCATAAGTGTCATTGGTGCCACTCAGATTAAAAACACAAATAAGAAAGTAGACTTTCACAGCGATAACTCTGATAAAAATGGCTACAAAGTCAGATACCCATCAGTGGATTACAATTTGGTGCATGAACTGAAGAATGAAGACTCAGTTAAGGAGGAGCACAGCAAATGTGAAGCCAAGTGTGAAACGTGTGATTCAGAGGCAGAGGAGAAAAGTGCAGTACAACTAAAGAGGTATCTCACACCTGAGTGCAGGGGGCAGCTTCGCTTTGAAGGGGGACTGTATATCTCATAGGTAGCATTAAGCAACAGCCATCTGACCTGTTCTTTCTCTTTTTGCCTTCAATAGTGATACTTCTGAAAGAAAGCGACCAGATTCAGTATATTCCACTTCAAAGGACACAAAGTACCAGTCGGTGTATGTCATATCAGAAGAGAAAGACGAGTGCATCATAGCAACTGAGGTTAGTAGGGTTGGAATAGCAGAGAAAAGTCGGGCTGCAGCTCTCATCCAATACACGCCAGGGCAGATAAATTCCTTTCCATGATGCCATGGTGGTTTGTACCTGCTGAAATCCAGCCAGCTTGGGTTTGTGATGCTATGGATGTTGTAAAGACAAGCTCAGTGACTTGATGCTGAGGATGTTATGGGTTTGACAAGTTTTGTACACTAGGGTACAACAGTAGCGTGGTTGAGGTGTGCTGACCCACCCTTTGGTGTGCTTCATGCAGAGTCCTGACCCTCTGCAGCCTTACAGCCCTCTTCATGTGTTTCATTAACCCCTCCTGATGTCTGCTTGTGTTTTCTCTCACCAGGTGTAAACCAGAGGTGATATGGCAAGGTGGTTGTTCAGAACAATTTCAGAGGAGACGTGCCCCAATGAATGCTGCTGAAAGAGGAATGGGAGATAGATTCCTTCACTGACTGCTGCTGAGAAACTAAATTCAGGCTTGAGCTGGTTCTCTACTGAAGTTAGCAAAGTGACTGCAAAATAAAGAAACAAGATGGACACCAGGCAAGGGTCTGTGTTCAAGGATTACTGTTGCACTGCCTTTTATGAATTTTATCATTGCACTATGGTCAGTTGCTTTTCTATATATATTTAAATGAATGGACTTAATTACTACATAAGAAGCATGCACTGCCTGAAGTGTATATTTTGGATTATTATGAGCCAGTCTTTTCTTGAATTAGAGACACAAACACTGCCTTTATTGTCTTTTTTGATACTAAAATGTGTTTTTACTAGGTGAGAAAAAGTGTGTTATTTTTTTGAATCTGTAAAAATATTTTCATGATAATTGTAAAGCTTGAGTATTTTGTGATGTTCATTTTTTTATAATTTAAATTTTTTGGTAAATATGTACAAAGGCACTTCGGGTCTATGTGACTATATTTTTTTGTATATAAATGTATTTATGGAATATTGTGCAAATGTTATTTGATTTTTTTTACCGTTTTGTTAATGAAGAAATTCATTTTTAAAATATTTTTCCAAAATAAATATTATTAATGATAACCAGAGTGCTATGTTTATTCCACATCTGGTGGTGAACTGACTGAACTTTGCAACCAGGCATCTGACAGGCTTCCATGGACTCATGGGTGCATTGAGTAGGACTGACACCTATTACAAAGACTTGGGAGCAACTTGTTGCATGCAGACCCTCCACCTTTCCCCTCTTACCCTTCTGACCTGTTGATCCTATGGTCGTGCTCAGTCTTACCCCAAAGGCCAATGGCAAAACCTTGAATAATATTTACCCAGTCATGTTGAGCTGTGTGTTTATATAAACACACATGGAGTCACTTCCCAAGGAAGAGCAAGAGTTGAATGCACTCCATTGCAGTCCAGGCATGGGGTTTGTCATGACTCAACTCCTCATTTCTTGCAAGCTCAAACACATGCCTGGAGTCCAGGGAAGTTTAGGACACACCAGCAAGAGAGGGCCCCTAGCTCAGGTCCTTGATGTGCACCCACGGGCTGTGAGCTCCCCTAGACTTCCCTCTCCAGGAAATGGTGACAGTGAACTGACTGGTGGTCACAACTCTCCTGGCTATGACACCTGCCTGAAGTACCAATTGTGTCTTTGGTTTCTGCTCTGCCTCTGGTGCCTGCTGCCTTCATAGTGGGACAGAGTGTGATCCCATCCCTTGGCTTGGCTCTGAATGCTCAGGCAATTTCCCCAATTTAATTTGCTCTAATGAGCTCACACCTTCATGTTGTGCTGCATGTTAATCAGCAGAGACCCTTCAGAAACAGGCAAAGGGTTCATCCACTTCAGGAAAATAAGGAGAATCTAAGGAATAGCCTCATTTTTACTCCATTAAAGCTGAACCCCAGTCATTGTGGGCCACCTTCTGCAGACCTGCGAAGATGCAAATCCTCTGAAAATCCTCTGTCCCCGTTCACTTCTGGGGACGGGGATGCTATCCAAAACACAAGGAGTGGGATAGCAGATATAATCAAGCAATTATTGCAGCTGGTGATCTCTATGTGTTCCCCTTATTTCAGTGTGCATAAGTACATGAACCACTGGAGCTCCACTTTGGTGTAAGGTCAGTGGAAAACTCACACTGACTGCAGAGGCTTGTCTGTTTATAGGCTTAGATTTTTGCAAAGCAAAACCTTAGACAAGCCATACAGATTCACTTCTCAAGAAGTGACCTGACACAGTTATCTTCTTCATCTATCCCAAAGCATCCTTTTAAGGAAAGTTTTCATAAGGAGAGTGATGTGAGGTATTAAAAACCAGCCTGTCAGTGATGGTCTGAACAGCAGTTTCAATTTGAGCAGAAATGTAACAACCTGTCAATAACCAGTCAATGCATCATATATTAAATGAGGCATGATGGTGTGTATGGCAGCAGGTGCTCAAAGCAACATAATCTCACAGATTGGACAGAAAAGCGAGCCTTGGAAAGTGTTATTGCTATCTTTGTTGCTCATTTGTTTTTCAACCGTGTCCAAACCACTTTATTTCTCTGTATTTCCTCTTCCTCCCAAGCTTTATGGAGCAGTCTCGTCTCTTATAATGTACTGCACTTTGCACAGTCAGTGCAATGGTCTTGGCTAGGCCTTCTTAATGCTGCTTCTGTAAAAATAGCAGTAACAAAAGGAAGGCCATCAGTGTCTTAGTACCTCTGTAACATCAGATCTTTGGTGCTACAACAAGATCTACTTTAATTTACTGTCAGGTAAAGGTCTCAAGCGCTGAACTTGGTGAGTGACGGAAAACTGTAGGCAAAGGGAAGGGCATGGTCCTGTCCTTCTGAAGCACCTCCTGAAATGATGGCTACACAGATCAGACCAACAGCTTCTTCTATTTCTCTCCTGAGCAGGGTTGGGGCTACAGTCACACAGAGGATTTATTTCTTCTGCAGGATTACCAATTTCCCTCATCCTGAGTATGTGCATATACAGTGGATCTCTGACCAGAGCAGTTGAGGTATTCTGTGGAGCACTGGTTCCACGCTTCTCACCTGTAGTACTTGGGCCTTACTGGGATAAAAAAATGGATGATCTGGGCAGGGGGTGGAAGTGGTGCAGGTCTTTGCTTGAGAGAGAGGATGGCAGACGCGGGTGTGGAGCCGTGTGTGCAGGTGGTGCACACTGTGGCCAAAGGGCAGTGACAGGGCTGTGCTTGCTCCAGGATGGAAGCTCTGCTGCCAAAGAACGACAGGAACCTCCTGGTCAGCAGGGTCTCCAAAAGGCCTCCTCATTCTAAAATCAGAGGAGAGCCTGCCTGGGGAGTCCATTTAGCCTGCCTGGGGAGTCCATTCTCAGCTGGGACAGCTGAGAATTCAGGGCCCAATCCAAAGTCCATTAAATGAATGGAAAGGTTCCAGCAAAATGCAGGGACACGTGGCACCATGCCCCTCCTGACACAGCACATCTCCGTCCCTCCCCAGGGAAGCTGCACGTATTGATGCAGTGCGTGGCCCTCTGGGTGGTGGATATCAAAGACTGTGGCTGGCCTAGCCAGGTCTGTCCCCTGGGCACTCATCTCCCTCCTGCCAGCCCACGCACTGTGCCAGGACTTTGGGGGTCTGGGGTTCCTCCTCTGTCACTGTGGCACTGTTAATTCATGTCCATACTTTGACCTGCAGTTCTCTTCCTCTCTGTCCTGCAGCAGCCAGGGAGGACTTGGTCTCCTTGTTTGGGGCCAGTTCTCAACAGGGCGGCCAGAGAGGGCACCCCTCCACCCACACCTCTGCCAGCAAACCTGTGTCTCTGTGGCAAGTGGCATTTGCATTGTTGGCACAGACAGGACATGTCAGGAAATTAGAAGCACTGAAGAAGCAGGAGAGGTTAGTGGCTGGGAGGTATTAGCTGCCCTGGTTGTGGACAGGGATTTCTTAAGAGTGTCACATCTTTCAATACACACAAAACTTTAAGCTCAGACAGCAGTCTACAGTTTAATTACAAGACACAGCTTTATAAATTGATTTAAATTTATATTTGTGCTTACTTTGTACACAGTGCAGGACAGTTTGTGTGTCAGGAAACTTGGGTGCTATTCCTGGCTCCACCACAGTCCTGATGTGTAACCTTGGGAGAGGAAGGATGGTCTTGTGGTCAAGGCACTGCAGAGGGACTCAGGAGGGCCCCCTTCTATTTCCAGCACTCCCTCCAGACTTCCTGTGCAACCTTGGACCTGTGTCACTTAATCTTTCCAGGACCTTAGGAAAATGGGGGCCTCCTGGTTGTTCTAATAGTGAGAAGGTCATTTGTGCTTGTGAGAGGATACTGTGGTGGTGGGGAATGTTAAAACACCCTTCGAGGCAAGTAAGGCTATTTCCTATTTCTGCACATCAGACTGCTTGTCTGTGAGGTGGTGAGCTATTTTTGCAAAGCGCTTTCAGATGCTTGCATGGAATAGAGACCCCTATCACAATTGAAACATCCATCATCTCAGAGAGGATATGCAAACCCTGCACTGGCAGCAAGGAGACAAACTGGGAGGGGGAGGGAGGCAGCTGTGGTGGTGTAAGTGTGTTCACAGTGTGTGCAGGGGGAATGGGATATAGCTGTGTGTCCATGGCCCAGAAAGGATGTCACACACCACAGTGCTGACATGGATGGCCACAGTGCCATCAGCCTCCTCTTGCAGATCAGCATCTGCAAGCACGGTCTGTAGTTGTCTCTCTGCTGATAGGCTCTCTTACAGGAAAACAATTTTGCAGGTAGACATACAGATTAAACTCAGCTTGGAACTAGGAGGGTCAAGGAGGAAAGCTGCAGAAATGATACAGATGGGAATTTTTTACTGACAGACCCTGGGAAACTTCCCTATTGTTAAAGCCTAACATCCAGAGTCATGTACTTCAAATAAAATTACCTGACAACTATTCCTAGGCCAAATTCCAACTTCAGAAGTAGTCTCTTCTGACACCTGACATCTACTCATGTCAGAAGAATGAGGAGCCTCTCTGTTCCTTTCCCTCCTTGGGAGGTACATTTTTCACCTGGCTGTTAAGACCTGGCTTTCTGCCTGTGTCTGTGTTACCTGCTATGCAAATCAGAGAAATCAAGAGCCTGGCCAGAAAAGACCCAGCAAGTACTGTGAGGCAGCTTTGCAGATGGACCCTGGAGCCCATTGTTGTGACAACATGACAGCTGATCCTGCTGCTCTCGGTGAAACAGAGGTGGATGACAGACCCCTTGCCATGTGGGGGCTTGCTGCCCAGTCAGTGGGGCAGGGTGGTATGGGAGGTGGGGCTGGAGGTCACAGCATCCTCATGACAGGCTGGCCTTTTTCTTAGGAAGAAACATCCTTAGTCTTTTCTCCTGCTGCTGCAGCCTCATCTCCTGCACCAATAAATTCAACACTAGTGGGGCTGCTCTCTGGCCCTGTCAGTATGGATCAGTCTGCACCCATAGTGTTAAACTGCCTTACTCCACCAAATCAGCTGTTTACATCCACACTCCCTGTGAGGGATGGCCCCGGTTTTGTGCCAAGGAGCAGCCTGGGACTCTGGTAACTGTGAGGGAAAAAGCTTGTCCCCAAGGGACCACCACAGCAATGCAACCCTACAAATTATTGCATTTTAGAGAACAGGAACTGCTTTGTTTTCCAGGACAGGTGTATCCAGAGTATCTTAGTGACACGTTCAGGAATGCCTCACTCCTTGGCACAGATGTGGAATGGTGTGTGTGAGCTGTGGGAGTAACTCTGAGGGTCAGTGCAGATCCATTTCACCAGATAGGGCAACTATATAAACTGGCACTGCTTACTTTAAAGCCTACCCTATGCATGTGTTACATATGAATGGGGCAATTTTTTATGATATAAAACTATACCATCTGAACAGCAGTGTGGATGAAGCTATATTGAAAAAAAGTCACGTACTTCAGTGCAGCTTCCTACCCTTCCCTTGTTTATTTATCTAAAGTGTGTTAGCAAAAGCAAGTTTGTACCATTGTGTTCTCCAGAGCATGGCTGTGCAGCTATAAAGAAAAAAGTATTGTTGAAAAAATACATGGCTGCTCAGGCAAGGTTTGAGTGCTTACAGCAAGTTAGTGTGTGCATCTTCGCATGGTAATTTCCCAGGGTGCTGAAGCTGAGCAGGAGAAAGGATCAGAACTGGGCTGACCTGTGCTCTTTTTTGTAACACGAAACTGGAACTTTGTGAGGACAGCATTTTCTGTGGGAAAGAACACAGAAGATAGACAAATCTGACCAGCACTCATTGCAGGGAGGACGTGCCGCAGAGCCATTTCTGTTCCCACCAGTGCCAAGATATTCATGCTGGAGGCAGCTGATGGTAATTTCTAATCAGAATTTTTACCTACTAAAAAACCAAGTTTTCCCATAATACTTATAAGTCAGTGTTTTCACAAAGGAGATTTTCAGTGGGGAAACTGTTTTTCAGCTATGGTAAACAGAAATACCCTCCTGAAAACCTCTTATGAGTTTAATTTTCTTTGTGAAACAAGATAGCAAAATGACAAGTGTTTCCCAGCAAACAACAAATTATCTGGAAACTTCCTTTATATTTTTTTTCCCCAAAAATAGAACAGATCTGGGAATTTTGTCTCATTAAAAAGTTGCATATTTTCCCTTTTGATTTTGCTTTAGAATGTGAGCATCTTTAAAGATAAGTTCTCCCTCTTATCCCATCTTCTGGCCCTAAGTAGCACTTTAGTGTACTGAGGAGGGTTGTACTTTGTATAAGCAAACTGCATTTTTGGCCATATATCAGAAAATAGTTTTAATGGTAGCCTGGATAAGGAGAAACTGGTATTCTCAAGAACAACTAATTACATGAGGCAGAAAATGTTCTGAGGTATGAACTTTAGCATAATACTTTACCATTAGTCAAAATAATTCGGAAAGTTTTCAACAGGCACAGAGTGAAAATACCTCATCTACATTTAAAATAAAAACTGTATGGAGGAAAATCAGGCCTTCCGCTTGATCCAAGTTCTGCAACCAAGATAATTTGGCTATTAGTTGTGTGCTTTCCTTTTTAAGGCACAAAGAGATTTTCCTTTACAAAGTTTTTCATACATGTAAACGGGGATGTTTACCAAGGCCACCTGTCTGAAAAATGTAAGCCTCTCCCTTCGGTCTGGTTTTACCTTAGCATGAATCAAAGGGCCCATGGAATTCTCCATTGCCCTGCAGTGGTGATGGTTTGGCACAGCTGCTGCTTCTGTGACTGTGGGCGTCTTTGGAAAAGTCAGACGCCCGTTACTCTCACTCAAAGCCAGCAGGATTGTTCAGAGCAAAAACTAACGTGGAACGACTACACATCGTGCTTGTCATAGCCTGTATGTTAATTTTCTTTCTTTCTCTCTGTAGCAGTTTAAAGAAAGGAACTGTGAAAAATGTATGATGTTGTGTAAGTTCTCCTAATTGACTTCAGGAAGTGTTATCTGGAATGGCAGTTGTGAGCACACAAACTCAGCAGACTTATCTGTATTATCTAATTACCAGACTATAAAGTTCTGCTGACATTTCCTTTTGATAAATACAATACACTGCTTTCTTTATCTATCTGTATTAAAGAAACAATGTTCTCCTAAATCCAACCCCATGCATACTTTTTACTAAAACAACATTATAAACCCCAAAACTAACAGAAATGTTGTCACAACTTCAACAGTCTTAAATGAAAACAGTGGCTTTCAGATGAAAAGCATTTTCTAAAGGTGGTAGGAAACCACAACACATCTCAATGTTTTAACTATGAATAAGCATGAAACAGATTTGTCAAATATTTATTAAGCAAAAAGAGAGACTTAGAAAAGGGTGATAAAGAGCAGCAGTATTACATGTATGCTTATATTTCTTCACTGGTGCTGTTTAACTACACACAGAAATAGAGAATCAGAGTAATTTAGGTTGGAAAAGACCTTTAATTATCATCAAGTCCAACTGTTACCCCGGCACTGCCAAGTCCACCATGAAACCATGTCCCCAAAAGCCACATCTACACATCTTTTATTTGTTATTTTATACTATAAATTACTGTTTACCGTAAGATTTTTAAACCAGGCTTGCCTTTCAAGCCTTATTTCTGTGCATGCACAGGAGGGTTTTGGATTATTGTGGAAAGTAGGGCTTTCCACAACTAGCTTTGCTTCTGGAAGTCTACAGGTAACGGTCATAAAGGAAAGTGCCTCTAAATGATGCTTGTTGATTTTTGATTTCCTGTTTTCTCCTGATTCACTAGGTTTGGATACCTCCTGCATGGGGAAGGGAAAGGGCAGGAGGCAGCCAAGGGCTGTTGTAGGAAGAGGCGAGGCAGGACATGGTTTTGTCTGGGGAACTCTGCTTCTCAAGACAGTGTCAGGGTGGGGGAAGGCAGGTGAGGAACCTCCCCTGCAGCTCTGTGGGGTACCCTGGATATGCTTGATCTGAGCAGGGAGATGGAGACCCTGACAGAAGACAAAACTGACACAGAACCATTGCCAGACCTGCAGCACCGAAACCCCAGTTTGTGTGCTCTCTGCATTTCCATTTATCTCAGTGAGAAGGAGGCACTGGGGGAGCCATCCTTTGGCACTCGTACACACCTCACAGTCATTGTGTGCCCCTGCCTCTGTGACCAGCTAACCAGGGCATACCAAAAATTAGAGGCTGCACAAATATTTGACAAAAGATATGGTATGTTCAGTGCTTTTAAAAATCTACATTTTAAAAAAAGAAAGAGCCCACAAGTGAAAAAGAAAAGCTGTGATAAGCTGTAAACACACGTTGTAGATCAAATGTAGCCACCGAGTTCTGGGGATGTTCCAAAGATCTACGTTTCTATCAGTTAGAAAAGATACCCATTTCTGTCAGAAATGCTAAAGGAAGTGTTAATGATGGGAATAAATAACAGATGCTGGGAGCAGCTGTTACTGATTAATGACTTGTCTTTTTTTAAATAGGTTTTCTGCTGGGGGAATCAGAAGTTTTCAGTAATACTCCATTGTAAGAATGTTTTTTCCTTTTTAAAATAATGTGCTCCCCAGTTATTTCTACGGCTAAACGGATTCAAGAGCTAATCTAAATTAATATTCAGGCCATCAATAACTGAGGAGGATTCAAACCATAATGCTTCTCAATTACACGAATTACTTGCTTTCTTTAATTTATTTTTTTTTTCCTGCCAATTTCCATCTTGTTTTCTCTATTTTTGTTCCCCTCTCTCTCCTCCCTTTCCTCTCCTCCCCTTTACCTCTTTCTTTTTACCTGAGGTATCTGGAGATGGTGGTTTCAATGCTGTGTATATTTGGCCCTGAAGTTGGTTTTTTTATAAGCATATGAAGGATGATGAGATTGAATGTCACAAGAAAGATTGGCACTGTTGCCATTTTTCAATGATGAAGTAATTTAAAAGTCACTGAGGACAGCTCAGTGAAAACATCTGCTCTGTGCCTTGGGGCCATCAGGGAAACAAACAAAACAGTGTGATGGAAAATAATATGGAAAATACAGTAATAATTAGCATTAATTCTTATTGAATAATTTTATTTTATGTGCATGTAAAACCACTTCAGGAATAATGGCAAGTACCATAATATCTCTGTTTTAGCAAAAATGGCACAGCGACTGCTATTTTGGCCCTTTTGAAGTCAATGGCAAGGCTGGTATTGACTCAGATTGAGACAGAATTTCTTACAGAAATCCAGGTCACCCAAGACTGCCTTTCCAGCGGTCTAGAGCCCCATCTCCCTGCATCCTAAAATGGACAGAACCCACAGTCAATTTCCATCTCTGCATTCCAAAGCACGTGGCCTCATAACTGAATGGATTTCAGGGACTGGTGGAGGTGGTGAGGCATATGGAAAGGCTTCCATGTCATAACAAAATGTTAGAGTTTCCCCACTAAAGGGTAGGTAAATATGAACAATAAGAACAATTTCAAGAGCTTAGCATGCTTTAGAAAAGCATTCTTGTTCATATCAAGAGTGAGGCAACAGTAGAGACAGGAAGCAATAGAATACAAGCCTTAATATGGTGAAGCATAACTTTACCACACCTGGGGCATGTAATCTGTTACATACTCTTCCTAGGGGAGTTTCTGTGCTTACTGTTCATTAAAGTTCTTTGTCTCTTTCTTTTAAGGTGGTTATTTAAAAATATCACCAAAGACAAGATGCTGTGTGAAATAAATGCAGTGATTTGTTCCAGTTTATAGACAGAGCTGAAGTTTTGATTTGCATCCCCACTGTTTATGAGTATGCAGAAACTTTGAGTTATCTTCATCTGACCTTGCTTTTTCACTTGTCTGAAGATAATGTTAAAAATGCTGTCAAGCCATAACTTACACATACTGAGCTACTTCATTATCTTTGCTCATGTAAGGAGAACACACTTTGCAACAGAGCCATAACTGGGGGAACACACTACCCTATTCTATACATCACCAGTGACTTGTGACAGTTTTGAAGAGAAAAGCAGATACAACTGTAAATATGAGGGGAGAAGGAGAAGGTTATGGCTAGGCAGAAGGTAATGATATGGATGACAAGTGCCAGTAGCTTATGACCTATGTGGATAAATCAGCCCCTGCTGTGTGCTGTGCACCACGGTACCCACCGTGTGTGGTTCTGGGTGTAATGCCACTTGCTGTGTCCTCACTGCCATCTCCTGAATGCTGTGACACCAGGGCTGTTTGTGGGCCCACCACAAACCTTGCACTGTCTGGTGCACTTCAGCCCATCTGCAAGATGTGGAGATTGCAGGTCAGTGGAGCCAAGACCCATGGATATGGTCCCAAGCAGTTCCAGAACATCCTGCACAGAGGTCTCTGTCTGTCATCCACCCACTGTATTTCTCAACTGTAACCACATCTAAGATGATTTCTTTTAGCTGACATGACAAAACAAAAATCTCTACATTTAGAATTACTGATTGCTATGAACACTTCACAGTGGTTTCAAGAAAACATCCTGGGCTTAAAAACAGTTTCTGAAAACATGAAGTGCCAACCCTATGGGATGTCTTTGGATGTCCATGCTAGGCATGACCATCCCCAACTGGTTTAAAGTTCTTGAAGAAGTATTCCCTCTCCCCAAAGAAATCCATTCCACAGTTTTCAGCATCCCTCTCCGACAACCAGGATTTCAAATCCCTTTATCTGGAGACAAACAGAAAGAGTGTGCTTGTGGTGAATAATTTGAGCTGATATTCTTGCCAGCTGTTAAGGGACACATGCAAAAAAAAAANNNAAAAAAAAAAAATCAGTGACATCTGGTCAGCACTGATATGTCCTAACAGAAGTATTTGTTTGGGAGTGGGGAAGGGGTGGTGGGGGTAAAGAGAAATACCATCTCCATGCACCCCCTTGCCCGCTTTGAAAAGTGAAAGTGATAACATTGACCACAGCAACTGGAACAAAAATTGCAACTTACATCATGGGGAAACAGTGACATTACATTAGCCCATATTACACAATGGTTCAGCAGTTGCTTTCACACACTAAGCTTTCAACTTTAAATTTTTTTTCCCCTTAAGCTACACAATGGATTTTTTGCTGAGTTGGAAAATATCAGGAGACAGGCAGAAAGCCTTCCTTTTGTTCCTTCATCCTGCCAAGCACCTCATCATAAAGATTTTTCCCTTCTGTTCTGTTTTTCTTTCCCAACTTCCTTTCCCCTTTTCACCCTCCCCCACTTTTTTGTCAAATAAATGTGACTAATTAACAGCATGGCTTCTCTCCCCTAAATTGTAAAACCACCTCCTTTAACTTCATGAAGGTGATAATACTGCATCCTGGTTTCTTCTTGGGAAGTAGACTTGTAAACTACCTTCTAAAGTGCTTTGGTTCAAGTGATGGTTTTCTTGGGCCTCAAACTGAAGGACAAGTTGGCTTTAGTTCAATAGGAACTTCATCTCTCTCCTCTTTTGGGCCTGTTCACTGAGGTACACCCAGCACAAGTCAGTAGATAATAGAAATCCCAGAATGGAAACACATAAAAAAAAGTTGTTTCCTGGGGTCAACAAAGGACAGGAAAAGAGCCAACAATTACTTAAATAAACAGTATTCAGAGAAACAAAAAAAAAAAAAAAAAAACCCAACAAACACACAAAAAAACCCCAAACCAAAAAAAAAAAAAAACCAAACCAAAGCACCCCAACCCCCCCTTGTCTGTACAAACTGGCTTACATATGAGGGAAGCAATGGTTTAAAGCAACCCACTGCTCATTCTACTTATGTTTAATACTGTTAGGAAAAGGAAATCAAAACCAAATAAAATTTGGAGTGCCCTTACTCTCAGAAAAACAGCTTTTTCCCCTGCTTCCCACCTCATAATTATACTCTGTTTTTATATAACACTTTTCATCATCAGACCAGCAATGTCTGCAGGGTGGACATTTCCTGGGGATTACTGACTAGCTGAAGGTTAACAGTTTTCTGCTGCACCTCAAACCAACCATTCCTCCCTACTTCTCAGTAACTTTTTAAAAATATTGCTTATCATGATTAGGAATAGAAGAGTGGAAGACTAATTTTGAGTTTTGTACCCTATGGATATCTTAGAAGAAGCATAACAAGAAAGAAAGAGATGAAAAATGTCTTTAGCTGCAAGAAAAATATACAACATGGGGAATTCAGTATTTGTTTGCTAATGACTAACATTTACTGTCAACATGGCAAAAATCACCCATGCTAGCAGTCACTCTAGTCACTTTTGGCTTCTCAGAGAAACCACAGGGCAATTGCAGGGGACAACAGGCAAGCAACTTTACCCTGTTGTGAGAAAATGTTCTGCCTTCATATCCAGAATGCTCGAGGAAAAATCCAGGTTTCACAACAGGCAGATGATCTACGAATTTAAAGTGTGGAAAGCCATTTGCTCCCTTGCACTGGCTCAGCTGTCAGAAGACATCCTTTGAGAGTCTCCTGGTTGGAAAAATTTAATAGTCTTTCGCAGAAAACAGGGTTAAGGCAGGAGACGAGAGTCAAGAAAGACTCTCAGAAATCTGTGGGAATGGTGGGTCTGGCCCTTCCTGAGAACCTGTGTAAAGAAGGGCATGGGAGGACACACGATTTATTTTCTTCATTATTTTGAGCTCTGCCTCCTACAGTTCCCTCTGCACTTTGGTGTTAGACACTGGCTCTCTGCCCACAAGGTGGGTGAGGTGTTTTGAGAGAGCCCATTTGGTACGATACACCTAGGGTCTCCTTTAAAGGAAGGAGCCCTAACTCTCTTGAATAGCTTCTTCCAGAAACACAAAACCTATCAGACCACATGTGAAGATCAGCTGAGCCACCCAATTCGATCTAACCTGCTTCTTCCTAATTGTAATCTCTCCTTGGAAATGCTAGTTCATGTGGGTGAGGCATTTCAGGCCAAGTGAGAAGAGGTGTATTTGTGTCTCCAGTTTGCTATGGCACCACATTTTACCTTGTGAAGCCTTGTGCATGAAACTCATGTCTTGCAGAAGATCAGCAAAAAGCCATAGGTCCCTAGCATTTATGTCCTCAAAACAAGAATTCACAGGCACACTAGTTTCTTCTGTCTATATGTGCAGAGGCTGTCTCTGCTCTGTAAGAAAAATCCAGTATATTCCTTATAAAAATCAAAAGGTTCAAGAAAAGCCATTCTTGACTGTAGTACTTTGAATGACTTCTTTAAAATTTATTTATCGAAACACCTAGAAATAAAGAAATGAAGCAATAAAACTGGTGAGAATAATTTAGTTAGGGAGAGAGTATATATTTTTTTCTACACATATGCATCTTCACCTGTATCCATATCTCTATGACACACATGCACACATACACTACACACATCACCATATTCTGTTTCCTTCTATGAACTCCTCAGAGATTTTTAAATTTATTTAATGAAATTGGCTTGTTCCTTCAAATATTTTGGAGACTGTCTTCTTTTCAATGAATTTCTGGCAGAACTAGTGGCAGCTATTATCTTCCTCAGAGCTCCCATGACTAAGAGTTTATTTTTGGACAAAGGTGTTCTCACAGTCAGGAGAGGGGTCTAGTACTTCAGGATCCTAGTTTTCACACTAAAATGAGGACAAGATTTTGGGCTAACTGCTGTGCTACAATTTCCCATCTCCAAAAAGGGAATTGTTGCACATGTACTTCTTGCAACATTGTAGAAGCATCCCTGAACATCAGCACTTCAGTTATTCCCTCCAAAACAAAGTAGAAATAGCAATGGGAGCACTTCTATCAGGAAGTAACTAGCAGCCTCACAGAGAGGGCAAACAGCCTTTCAGAGAGCATACAGCACTCCAAATACAGTATAATCAGCACTTCAGGTGCAATGGCTTTGGAAGAAAAGCGTTGCATAATTAGGTGAACATAAGTGGTGAGGTGCAGTGGTGAGTGGCACTGAAAGCCTTTTGGATTATGAGTTCTTTCAGAGCAGTCAGAACTATTTATTTAAATTTTTGATCTTGTGTGGTTAATTTTCAATATTACTGTCACTGAAGCAGCACTGAAGTACAGAGTGTCATAGGTCAAATATGAGAGCAGAGCTATCAGATGATCTGATGGATGAGAAACATTTCTGCAGTACAGTAATAGCAAAAATGAAAGCTAGTCACATCAGGCAGGTTGCTCAGAACTGAGCTTAACTTTATGAGGATCAGTCTGAAAGTTGTGACAACAAATAACCAAATATTAATCTTATTTACATGACTCATTGAACTGCAGCACCCTGAGTCACCAGTGAAGGATCAGGTACTAACACATAATAAAGGCATGGAGTGAGATTGAAATTACCCCTTCCAGGACCTTATACAAGAGCTAAACAAGACTGAGGCACAAAGGGATTGATTCAGAATCCCAGTTCCCCATTGCTGGGGAGACGCTTGGTACAATTCAGCTTCTGAGCTTTGGATCACAAAGTTCCCTGAAATTCCCCCATTGCTACAGGAGCTTTATGATTCTGGGGGCAGGCACTTGCCTCCAGGCCAAGCTCATTGAACTCATCTATGCTCCGTCTGAGCACCCTAATGGGGCTGATCTCACACTGTGCACAAGGCATGGAGGCCTGTACAAAGGATGCCAGGTGGGGTGGAGTGGGAGATTGCTGAACTCACTGAGCGCACAAAGAAAGAAAGTATGAGCACAGAAGGATAAAATATACGGTTTGCAGACATCTTAGTTTGCTGATAAACTGGCAGCAGCAGAAGTGATGCAAACGATCCTCTCAGCTGGAGAATTAGGAAATTTAGTGGGGAGGAACGCAAATGTAGTCCTGCGTTGTGCCCCCCAGAGGAGAGTCCAGTTGAAGATGATGGCATTCATGCAAGCAGTTCATCACTCATAATCTGCAATGGTCAAGCTGATAGCCAAATAAAACAGCTGAAGAAGATCCTTGTTTAAGGAGTGAGAGGAGAAATCCTGCTTTGACAGAACTAAAGACCGGCCTATCCAAACTAGAAATAGAAACAAACGCAGATAACTTCTGTGAAATTCAGATGTAAAAACCTGAGGAACTAGAATGTGCTGAAAAAAAGTCTGCTGGGGACAGTTTGCCAGTAATCTGTGACTACACTATTCCTATGAACCTTGCAGAACCTTAGGAGCAACTCAAAATTAGCACTAACAGAGGCTATTTTGGGTCATGGAGGGTTTTCAACTGTGAGGTATTTCTGATTTTTCTATTCCTCTTTTTCTCTTGATGCTTTCTGATCCTCAGCTGCAATGCAGAAAGCCTGACATGGCAGTGAGGTCAGCTTCAGCAGGTAAGATCAAAGCCCAAAGCCAGGCACAGTCTCACACTGTGCTCTCCAGCCAACCCATTTTCATTAATGGAGGCACAATCCAAAGATTGCTGCAATTCTTGGCACATACGTAGTTGTGGGACTAAATCCCTCCATACCGTTTTTTGCAGAAACACAATAGGGATCTCTGCTCCTTGCTCTGGCCTGTCATCTTTTCAGTGACTGCAAGTAACAAAAAAGAAAAGTGTGTGTGTGTGTGTGGGGAGAGAACACCACATTCTGCAGTAGGTGGACGGGGTCAAGGCGCGTGTGCATGGCCCGAGTGGCAGTGTGTAGTGTACGCCTGAAGCAATGTGCACTTACAATTAGTTGAATTTCACTGTGTTGGAGATGGAAGCTGACAGGCCACCACACAAAACCTCCCTGCAGCCAGACTCATGCTGAGATCCAGAGCGGAAAAGGATTTTAACTGAAAGGCTTTGAAGGCTTTAAATATGGAAGCAGTGAATTCATGCACTGTTTACCTTTGCAGGCCTGGCTTTGACTCTGTCTTTCATTTTGTTTTAATGAAGTAGGTGGTCTCTTGTAATTCCCAATTACCACCAAACTCCAATGCCCTAAAACCCATAGCTTACAAGTTATGAATATTCGCTGAGGCTCACCCAGATTCTGAAGAGCTGAGAATACTGCAATATTTAGACATAAACAGCTCAAAACAGGTGTATCTTCACAGAACTGTCTATTACAGGCATGAAATGCTTCTGAAGAAGCATGTGCTGGTGGCTCCACTGGGATACTGAATTCAGTGGACCAGAGGTCTGAGCCACTGTGGAAATTTCTGTTTCCCAGTGAAACAGCATTCTGCCATTTGCAGCCTATTTAATCTAGTACTGATCTAATTTATGAATAGATCAAATTATTCAGAAGAAGGTCAGAAACCTCACAGATGTAATTCACTTCTGGATGATATTTTTATCTGCCTTTCAACATTTTTTTTGGGTTTATAGTCTAAGAGATGAAGAGTAGCATATAACATACAATGCATATTTTAGTTTACTCACTGATGATATCTGAACGACATCCTCACCCTTCTGTGAATCACAGACCTTACAGCCCACAGCCTACTGTGGAGATGGGCTCATCCTACAAACGCACATTGTGGCTCTGCCATTTCACTTCCTTGCCCATGGCAGGACATTCATTCCAACTCTTTATCCATGGCAGAAAAATTAACCTTGCACCTACCCAGTAAACCTCTGAGCAAAGTAAGCTTCACTTCATTTAAACAGAGAAAGGATCCTAGAAAGTAAAATACTTCAGTCAAAGCCCAGATAGCTCAGTTGTCATCACACATACTTCTGACTTGCAGTCCTCTAAGAGCTTGCTTTTCATCCTCTTGCTTAAGAACGGACTCAGGCTCAGCTGGGACCAGTGCCTACTAAAGCATTACCTCTTCCAACAGCCTCCCAAAAAATTTCAGCTAGCAGGCAAGCAACAGCTTTCTTTAAGATTTTGGAAATATTCTGAGAATCCCCACTCTTCAGACTGTGAGCTACAAGGGAATTCAGTGTGCACAAAGAGCTTTGCTTGCAGTCCATGTTCATTACTGTCCACACTGAAGTTGCTGAAATTTTCTAGGAGTTTTCTTTTCTTGACAGAAATATGGGGGAATCACCAATTAAAACTGAAAAGGAACATCTTTCATGCAGCTGTATCACTTATTTCTCTCCAACACTGGAGAAATGCAGTAGAGATTAAATATGCCAGTAAGGACCACTTCAAGCCTTCCACACGGATTGCCTCTAGCCACGGTCCATCTGATGATGGAAAGGGAGTTGTGGGAGCTCACATGAAGGACAACCATGTCTTTTTTTGAGAGCTGAGATGCTGCTTTCCCCAGTACCTAGTCTGCCAATTAACAGTGATGCTTGATGTGGGTGCTGAAAAGGACATTACTGTATATGAGAGGAGCATGTATGGTAAAGACTTACTTGCTCAAGGCAAGATGTGCAAAAGACAGGTTCCTCCTAATTTTTTAAGGCTTCTTTCATTCCTTGTCCATATCCCATGCATCTATGTCTCACAGCTGTACTAGTACACAATCTTCTTGTGAAGTGCAATGCTGGGAGTAGCTAATTCAGATGTCAGGTAATCCATGTGCAGCATGAATCCTTCCACTTGGAAATTGCCTGATAGGAACTCACCCTCTTAATACTTCTGTATGTATCCCTGAAAGGGAAAACAGATACGTACAAGGTGGATTTCCCCACTTTTTGAGGTTTTGTTTCAGAGCAGTTCTGACGCCCTTCACTGCTTTCCTTCTTCTTTCTGTCTGCAGAGGGACAGGCACAGATTTACCTTGTGGAAAACATCAGTGGCCAGCACCACGTGGGCAGGCTTTGGAGCACCTGTTGGTGCCCCAGTTAGCCAGGCCATCCTGGCATCTCTGATGTCCCATGGCCAAATCACCATTCCCAGGAGGCATCTGAGGGACGCAAGGTAGGTGGCTGTGGTTTACAGTGTAACTGAAAGTCCTCCTCATAATATCCTCTTCTTAATACTTTATCTCCTCACAACAGGGGAGGTATCAGTTGCTTAGAGAAACACTGATCATATTAAAGATTAAAAGCTGTACTCTCCAGGGCATAATTTTTATTAAGCTCTCAAAGTTCATCTTTTTTTTCTTCCTGTATTATTTTAACATCTTAGATTCAGCTCATTTTGTCAGGTCCCCCCTCACAAAAGCTTATTAAAGTTCTTCAGACATATCCGCATGTGAGCCCCGATGTCCCCCCACTGACATCAGTCAAAGTTGGACTTAGGCCTCAGTGTTGTTTTGCAGGCAGAATTTTAACTACAGACCATTAGGCCCTGGGGACAGGGCTTGATAGCCTGACAGGTCCTTTCAGAGCCCCAGGCTTCCACCAACACTCTCCTGGGGCCACCAACAAACAATGGTATCCACCTGCAGGGCACTGCAGCCCTGGGCCTTACTCCCCCTCAGCCTCCCCAAGATCTGTGTTGACAAGAGGTCTTTACCACTTCAGAGAACTCCCCTTTGCCCTGAAGCCTTTTGTTGGCTCAAAGAGCAGATGTGGTGCAGGCAACAGCAGTGCCAGCTTCCCCCAGCACTCACCTGGAGGGAGCAGCTGAACAAGAGGAGGAGGTGGTTCAGCCCTACTGATTTTTCCGTTCTTCAGCCTTTTAGCTGATCTGGCCTCAAAAAAACACCAATTACTGCCACCTGTAGCAATGGCCCTGATGATGGGGAGAGCTGTCAGCTGGGAAGTGGACTGACACAACCAGTTCATTTCACATAGGTCAGCAAACAGCCATCAGATTAAAATGATTTTTGTTCGCTATCGACCTGGGCTCGATTGGAACCAGTGACCCGGAGATGAAAGGCTCAGAAAGAAGGGCTTCTATCTGGTGTATGGTCACACATCACTTCTGTCTGCATCTCACTCATTTTCTTGTCCAAAATGCTTTCTTTTCTTTTTCTTTTCTCCACCCAAAAAATTAGAAATCCATCCTCTACTCTTTTAATTGCAATGCACCATATGGGGATCTGTTGAGGTTTTGTTAAGGCTTCAGTAATCTATAAGTCATTCTCCCCTTTGTGTTTCAAAAGATCTATCCTTCAAGAGGCATATATTGATTTCAGCATTTCTGCAGCTTGTTTGAATTTGGAAGGTACTTGGTGAAGTAAAGCAGAAATCAACAGTTCGAAATCAACAACTGCAGCAAAAGAGCATGAACGAGAATCAGTCTTAGAGACTTCAACATGCAAACTACACAAGGAAAAGTTAAATGAATGACAGGAGATGTGCTCATAGCCCAGACCCGCTTCTTTTAGTGAATAAAGCAATGTTCTCTTGGATCTGAAATGTCTCTATCCTTTTTTAAAATACGGACAACTTTTATACTTTAACTTATCACATCATTCTCTCTCATTTTTTGTTTCTTAGTCTCCCCCTACAACATATAAATGAAGCTTTTAACTTTTTTTGTTAGAAAAAAGAACATATGCTGGGAAATGAACATGCTTAACATTCTTTTTTTTTTTTTGTGGCAATATACTGTTCCAGAACTTCTCCATTTATTCTTTGTTAGAGAGAGCTTCTCTCTCATCTATGCTTAAGTCCCACTGTAATAATAGGAGCCTCAACATTCTCCTTATTTGTTGCTTGTGAAATTCACAAGATGCTCACAAATCTTAGTTTTATGTTAGCACATGGATAGTTGTTTTTCTTTCTATGTCAAGGAAAAAACAAATAATGGGACTCAAGTAAAATTTTAGAGCTGATAAAAGTGATGCCAATAAAGATGTGGAATTCTGCAATGGTTCTCCTTGCCATGACCCTTACATTAATACTCATTTTTTAAGGATGGCAAAGAATATCTACATAAAAATTCTACATTCTCTCTTCTCCTAAATGAATAGTGCAAATATGGTAGCCCGCTACTTAAATCAATGTAATTTTCAGGCATTCAGAACAAGGCATTTTTCTAGGACCATATTCCCCTGTAAAATTCATTATCTGTGATAAACTATTCATTTTGATTAAACCTGTAATCCGTCCCCTAAAACACTGGTTATTATCATCCTCGCTACTGTTCAGCAGTACCATCATCATCCTCACCACCATCATTACCATATGAATCACTGGTAATAACTGATTTTGTTGGGGTAATTGCTTCCTTGTCATGTCTGCAGTTGCATTTCCAGCACATGGGTTATGGTTGAGAACCAGGAATGGGCAGCAGTTAATTCCTCCAGACACTTTCATTTAACCAACAGAAATCCGCTGGTGCTAGCCCTTACTCTGAAGCTTTTAGCACTTACAAGCTGGAACTTGCTAACACGCTGCTCTTTGGGTCTTTAGAGGGAGAATTCTCTCTCTTTTATGGAGAGTGAGTCCTTTACATTCAGGTAGTAATACTGAAAACACAGAAAAGTAGTCCTGGAAGGCACCCTGGGAGATCTTCAAGTCCATAGCACTGCACCACTGCACCCGCCCTGAGAGATATTTTATATCTGTTTCTTTCAGACTTTAAGTGACACAGATCTGCAACCACTCCTAGTGATCCAGCTGGGTGCTTCACTGCCATGACTGCCAGAAAGTTTTCCTAATGTCTGAATAAGCTCCTGACTTGTGGTTAAGAAGAGCAGGTTATTCTCTTCTTTACTGGAGACCTTTTGCCTATTTGAAGACTCTTATCCTAGTGCAAATCAGACTTTTCTGAGTGCGACCAGATGAAATTGTTCAGCCTTCTCTCATTTTCTTTGGGTTTCCTCCAATTTCTGTGCATCTTGCTTCAACAGCTACACTCAAATTTGCACAGAGCACCAATGGTGAGCTAAGTACAGGACTGTCACACACTGACAATACCTGCTGTAAAGTCAATATATATATGTATAACATAGAACACATTATAGAATTACACATTTATGAAAATAGACAGAGTATCTTCTTACATAAGCCAAATTAATACAGCAGTGGCATCATTCATTCAGAGCATACAACAACTGCAGTCTGGCACAGTCCCCTGTGGCTTTACCAGTTGTTTTTCTTGGGAAGAACACTATTCTGCCCTTGAAAAACTGCTAGACTAGATATTTTTGCCTCTTTCCTGGAGAAATCATTTTCAGATTAGAAGATTTTGACCTGTTCCTGTCTAACAAGAACAAATTCTAGAAACAAGATTTTTTCTTATGAATTATACTGCAATACTTTTTGCTGAGAGGTCTTATGCCATGGACTTCTGAGTGTTTTTTGCCCATCTCCTGTGCACATGAGAGTATACAGAATACCTTTTTGTATGGTGCTGTGTGATAATCTGCTTGTTCAGTGAGGTAACTGGGCCCATGGCAGCTCAAAATGAAATCTGTGGCCACAGGGATGCTGAGCCTTTGCTAGGAAGTCCTGTTGAGAGATGCAGGAGAAACCACCTTAGATCCATGCAACACTAATACAGCTGCATCGCCACTAGAGCAAAGTTTCCTTGGTTTTGACTAGGGTGGAAAGAGTTTGTGCTTGCCTGGAGTGTGGGCAGAGTGAGCTTGTGTCAGCCTACAAAGGTTTTTTTGCAGCCAAACCCTAAGACAGTGATGCAGAGTCTAGGCATTTCTTTAATATGTTCTGATTCATTTCAAAAACTCTGTCCCCTGGAGCTTTTATGAAATACTGCCCAAGCAGTTGTTTTCCAGCCTGAGTGCAGTACACCATCAGCTGTCCAAAGAGCTAGTTTATGGAACAATATTCCACTTGGAGTGCATTGAGCTAAAAGGTGAATGTTTAAGGTTACCTCCTGACAGACAGAAATGTGAATGCCTGTCACAAGTCTCTGATCCAGAAAGCCTGATAACTTCCATACTGAGAAAATCTCCCAACTCTGCATTACTTCTTCTCCAACCAGTAGCTGGTTAGCAAGACCACAAAATCTGGTATTGTTCAACAGAGTGCTGATGCCTAAATATAATGGGTCCACAAAAAGGACTCTGTAATGTTACAGAAACACAAACAACACAGGAGGCAGTGCACAACACAACTAGTGATGAAGTAGCTCAAGCTTGTAAAAATGTTTATTGCTAGATGTTGTGCAATTCTTTGAAAAATGTACACATATCAACAAAGTCTCTTTATTGTTGTGTTTAATTCCCTTGCTGGCTTATTTTTAGGCACAGATTCTGTCTACAAGCTATTTTTGGGTAAACCAGGGATTGCATGGTATGTTGACCAAAGCAAATTGTGTGAATGCTGGTAAATGGAAATTGTAGTTTTGTTCAGCTTTCCCAACTATCTGCTGTTCACTGTCTCTGGCTGAAGCATTAGGAATAAAAAACATGTAATAATAACAATAACAATAGCAAATATTATGATATAACTAATATACAAAACTATAGCCACTTTTGTTCTTTTCTCATTGATTTGCAAGAATAGTTGTCTTTATCCCTTTTTATAATGCTATGTTGGGTTGCAAATTTTTGCTACAAGAGGCATTAGTGCTGAACAATGTGGTGACTGCTTGAAACCTAATAGCTTCCTGTAAAAGATAAAATCAGGGATGAAATTTAGAAAATTGATAAGGGAAAGCCAAAATTCAGTAAATTGGTATCTGGAATTGCTAAAGACAATGAAGAGGAATTTTTCAACTACAGAAGGAACAAAAGAAATTCTATTGATATGATATAAATATTAGGAGATGAGGATCACAGAAACTGATTACTTGGATGTGGGAAAATAGGTAGTTCACAGCATTTTTTTTTCTTTTCTTGATGTTCATAAAAGTTCCTTTCAGACACTGATTTACTAGAAGAGAAACAAGGCAACATCTTTCAGTAATAATAATTTATGAAACATTAGGATTCAGTAACATTTATGAAACAACAGGGATCAGTAACACAGAAATTCAGAAACCACTGACTGACAAAATCCTCAGTTTGTTGATGTTCAGTTTAAATTCACCTCAGAGCTGGATACTTCAGCTGTAAGGAGTGGAAAATATTCAAAGAGAGCAAGCAGGAGGACTCAAGAAACAGTGACTCAATTAGCCTACCATTCATCTGAGGGGAAACAATGCTTAGACTGGTAAAGATTTTAATCAATAAAGAATTAGATGATGAAAATATTTTTTGGATTAATAACACCAAAGAAAGCTGAACTTGCCAGACAACTGCCAACCCCTTTAAAGAGATTTGAAGTTCAAATTTTAAAGATAACTACGGGAATGTAATATAGTTCATATGGCATTGATGCTATGGGACACTTAATAAGACTGAAATTCTTTAAAATATCACAACAAATCACATTAGAAACAGCTTAATAGCTAGATATTGGCCTGTATGGAAAAGAATGAGTCCCTGGGTAATTATCTTTGAACAAGATTGTTCCTAGTGTGCTTGAAAACAGCCAGATGCAAGCCTCATCCTGCTCATCTTGGAGTAAAAAACTGCCCTTCTAAATATAAATTTACATAAAAAGATTAGTAGAATGCTTGAGGACACAGCATTTCATAGGAAGCAATGTGATCGTGTGTCAAACAAACAAAACATCTTTAAAACTGCCAAACTGTGCATACTTAGGAGCAAAGTAAGTGGGCCACTCCTGGAAAAAGTGGGTTTGGCTCCTGGAATATGACAATTTTGGAAAGGGGTGGCACTTACAGTGGACAAGCTGCTTGAGCTACGGCAAAGGGATCAAAGCAGTCCTTGGGTGCCCGCACAGGATTTGCAAGTGACAGGAGTAAGTCCTCACTCAATAGCCAAGAAATATCAAGGAAGTGGCTTTCACTGGGCACCTTAAGGAGGTCAACCTGTTTATATTGTCAAAAAAATTACATATAGACACAGGTTTGCAAAAAAATCTGCATGCTTTTACATGGTGAAAATGTCAGGTTCAGGAAGGCCAAATCAGGCAAAAATGGACAGGGAAGCAAGGCCCACTCAAATGAGATATGAGGTACATGTTTTTGAAACTTAAAGTCATTAAAATATTGGTACAAACTACCACAGGAGGTAGGAGTTTCCTTCGTCTTCTTTTTTTTTTTTTTTTTTTATTTTTTGTTTTTTTTTTAATTTCTACTCATTAAAGCAGGATAGGTGATCTGTTTTAATCAAGTACAGGTAATTATGCTCAATATGGGAATAACCGTGAAAAATATGATGGCATATGGTATGCAGAAAGTCAGAGCAGATGATCTAAAAAGCCCTGTGGTCTTTGAATCTGTCTGATCAAATTTAGTGCTAGCAAAGTGCAGACCTCCAAATCCAGGCTTGGCCAAGGACTGTCTTTTATGTCTTTGGACCCAAGCAGATCAGCCTGGTGTTACTGCAGGCATCACAAGAGGACGGACTCCTCGAAGTAATGGAATGTTGAAACTGAACAAGTTTACAGTATCTACCAGCTGTGACTGGGTCTGGGGAGGTTGAAGTAGGAGGTAGGCAGCAGCAGATGTTTACCTTTCGGCAGTGACTGTATACAGATACACTGTATACACTAGCAGGCCAAATCTAGAAATTAGCAAAATTAACTGGGAGGATTCTCACTGATTTAAGTTGATTTAGGATTATGCCAAACCAGGGTGGTGATATTTCCACTTATTTAAACAGAACTCAAATCCAGAGAAAGTGATAAAAGGTTTAATATAAATACTATACACATGCTGCTAATGGAAGTTGATGGTGTATTTTTTCTAATTCAGGAGCTATTACCTGCTGAACACTCCTCTCTGACATGTCTGACATAATAGGCTTTTAAATATTTACCATATTGTAGACTCATAGATTGCAGTGTCATCTTTGCTGTTACCTGTGACACAGATTCCAGTCTTTGATTACAAAAAAGCTGTGGGGGGAAATACTGTAAAACTCAAGAATGCTTAGGGTTAGCCCCAAGCTAACAGGAGGCACAAACCACCAAGCCCAGACTGACACGCAGGCCCCTCCCTGCTCTCCTTGAAGCCATAGAGCAAATAGCCTTACAGCTTACGCTGGCAACAGGACTGTCTCCTTCCATCCAAATGACACTCCAGCACATGGTGTGGTGTCGAGTCAAGCTGCCCTCTCCAGGACTTGCCAGCAACACTCTCTTCTTCATTTTTCATCCAAGGAACGTATTAAAACTAATCAAAGCCATCTCCTTTAGCAGGTCCTCTGTAAGTTAAAAAAAGAAAAAGATTGAGTTAAAGACAGGACATCAGACATGATGTTGAATTTCCTGTCCTTTGTGGTCAGTATCTTACAACACGCAGACATTATTTCCAGGCTGTAGTGGAGAATGATATAGATTTGTATTTATTGATGATTTTAGTGAATGTGGGGGCTACTCACTCTTGTGTGCAGTTTTGCTTTTTAGGATTTTTTTTCATGTTCTGTTATTTTTGCTGCTGCAAACACTTGTGCCTGGAGAAAAAAAGAATTAAAACGGGGGGAGGAAAATAGATCAGCCTCTATCAATTGGCCTGTTCAGCAAAGAAGGAATAGATTTTACTCTAATCTGTACCATTAGCATAACAAGAGAAATGCTGGAGCAGTTGTTAATAACAGCAAAGAGGTTGTTTAAGTCAAGCATGTGTTTCAGCTCCACGGGCTGATTAATCTTGTCACCATTTTTTTTGGTGGGTTTTTTTNGAATAGCCACGTCCCCGCCTTCAAACCTGTCTCTGTGTCTACCCTTACTTCTGCCTGGATTAGTCGACATAAAGCTGTTTTCTACAGGCAGGGCCCTCAATGGCAAGTTAAATTCAGACAGATTGTGAGGAGTGGAGAACATGGGCCTGAGAAAAGGGACCCGGCTCCCGCCCTGACCCCGCTTTGTTCCCCCGCCGTGGTCACCTGCCACCCCGCACAAAGGCCCGCGCCGCCGCCACCGCCGCGGCCGTCGCCGTGCCGCCCTGACCCGCCATGGCCCCATTGGCTGCCGCCCCGCTGTTGCCGGGGAAGGAAGGCCGGGGAGAGGCCGGGGAAGGCCGGAAAGGCCAGAGGAGGCTGGAGGATGGGATCGCAGCCGGCCCCGCTGCTGGGCGCTGCCGCAGCGGCCGGGTGGAGGCCGCTGGCTGACGCCCCGTGGGCGATGGGGAGGAGGCCGCTCGTGGCCCTGACACCTGGGGCGAGCAGCTGGGCGACCGCTGCTGAGGTGGGGTGGGCGATCTGAGGTGTTTTTCTCCTCCTGTGACCCCTGCCCGGTCTCGTACAGGCCTCTCCCGCCGCTGCTGTGCTGTATTTCAAGCTCTGTTTAGCAGGGCGGGAGCTGGAGCTGCTTGGCTAAACCCACACCAAACAGCGAGTGGGTGAGCAGGGGCAGCCAACAGCTCTCGCTCACCATCCAAACCTGCCCGCACACAGCAGGGGCCCTTTGCTGCTTTGCAAACGGATCTACTGGCAGTAACGCTGCAGGGAGGAGGAGAGACAACACCTAAATACCCTGCACACCCATCCTAAAAGGAATTTTGTCCATACTTGTTCCTGCTGCTGGAACAACGGGGAAAAAAAAAATGCTGCTGCCTCCCTGTAATATTTCCTGACACAAGAAAACATTTATACACAGGCTTGTCTGTAAATGTGCCAGTGCCGCTCTTCGCTCAGGGGAGCTGCTGGCAGGCTGGCTGATGCTGGTTCAGGTGGGGCTCGTGCCCCTGGCTGTCACCTCTCACAGGAGCCATGCGCTGGCTTCAGCCTCGCCATGAGCAGAGAGTGGTGAAAATGAAGAGCATCAGAGTCTGTATGGTTAGCCTAAAATTGGAGAAAATACCCAGTGAGGCTTGTTGAAGCCATGTTATGCCATTAGGGTGCAGATGTCTTTCTGTTGAAATCGGCTCTTACGTGCCTCCTGACATCACATCTGGGGTTTGCTGTGTTTTACTGAAGACCTTGGGAAGCTCATAGTGCCCTTCATGATGGTCTTACCTTGGTTCACCTGGTTACAGGAAATAATAAACACACAGGTTGTCCTGCAAAAAAAGTTGTCAGTAAAGGATCCTGTATCTTAATGGCAATAGCAAAAGATACAGTGGTGCCTCAGGGAAGTACAGCCTCAGGAATGGTGGGTGGTAGGTTTGCAGCAACTGAGCTCTCACAGCCAACCTGGGAAGAATCTGTAGCTTCAAATCTGTCATTCAGAGCATTTGTATGTTATAATCCTGCTCAATGTCACAAGTTGTGTTTTCTGGCTGCTAAGATAATTTTATTGCTTTCTGCCTATGGATATAAAATTTTATAAAAGTGGATCATACACCATTTGTATCTCTGGATTCCTTCACATGCACACTTTCTCATCCTCCATTAAAAAAACCAGAAATAATGAATTTCTCCTTGCGAATGAACCTGTTCAGATTTTGTGGCCATTGTGGAGACTACGTACTAGGTCCTGAGGTCCTGCTCTAGACAGTCTGTACTTCCCCAGGCTCATCTCATTTTAGTGGTAGAAAAGCTGCAAGTGAGTTGCCCAGACATGGTTTTCCTACTGTTTCTGCTTGTGGAAAAAGGATTTCAGACTGCAGAGAATACCTTGGTCATGGATTCAGCAATGTATTTTAAATGGCCTTGATCAGCAGCAACTCAGCAGATCTGTTGTCTAACATCACACCTGGCTTAGTCTGTAAAGTGCCCATGTTCCCCCTAACCTTGTACATGCACAGAGCGAACATAAACCAGTTTTAAATCAGAAGTCCTCATTAAAATTTATGATATAACTGAAAATGGGCTTAAGTAACTTGCAAATGTGTGAAGGCAAGGTGAGCTGGTGCTAAAGAGCAGTTTGTACAGTACTTGTTGTTTATGTTCCTTCCATGCTGGTACTGTACTTGGCCTTACTGGAGCTGACAGTGTAAAAAGACTGTTGAAATATCATGAATCCCCACTTAAAATAGGAATCACAGAGATATTATATGCCACAGTTTTTCCCTTCCTCAGTATTTCCCCCCCAAAAAATTTGATATGAATGAGATTAATAGAAACAGTAGCTAAATGTAGTCTTATAAATGCTTTTCTGATACTTGCTTTGTCACCATGTGCTCTATTGCACTGCCTGACAGTTCCTTGAGACTAGGCAGAAGGAGAGATGATGATTTGGGGAGTGGGGGGCTTAGTTTTAAAAGCCTTCTTCACAAATTACATAGTTGTTTTTCCCCTTCCCTCTCTCCGGTATTTTGGTCAGCACTAAAATTAGCTGATTAAAATATTCAGCTAATTATCATTACTACGTCCAGAGCCATCCACCTTGCTTACTTTAACTACTGTGGAATTTTAAAAGTACCTCTGAGGGGACTTAGGTGTGATTTTATGTGTAGTAAGTAGCTCCAAATTAATGAAAAGTTAAAAAGAAGAGGAAAAAAAAAGAGGATAAAAGATGCATGAATGCATCTGGGAAGATAAAACCACTGATGATTTCTGTATTAAAGCATATTTACAATGCTTATGTGGATATAGAAATTGCCATAAATACAGATGTAAGTGATGACTATATTATTTGAAAGTCCACAGCGTGACAGATTATTGGGGGGGAATGGGAGTGACGCATACATGAGAGGTGTGATGGCTGCTTTAATAGCACCGGTTCTCTACGTGAAGATTTTTGTGAACAGAATTGACTTAAAAAATCCAACCGCTAGGAACCCGGTCTTTTGAGTGGATTTTGGTCAGAAGGTGCATAAGGGCAATAACTTTACAGAATTGTAAACATGGTTTTACTAGCAACATCTGTTGCATTTTCTTTCTCCTTGCCCCATAGTGGGCTATTCTGAGCTGACACCAAGGATATTGTCGTGAGTTAAAAGTGGCTCTCTGGAGACGGGACCGTTCTGCGCTTCCAGTCTCGTGCTCTGAAAGTTCCCAGGAGAAGCGCTTGACACACTAACTGTTTGACAGAAGGACAAGGCGAGATGACAGCTTGGGACGCCTATGTCCATCAGAAGTCTCAGTCTGTATCCCACTAGCAGAGGGTATTTAAAGATCAGACACATAAATAATAGCATTCACACACATTTGGTTACAATGCTTAATAGCCGTATCAGGAATCAGGAGAAAAACAATGCATCCTTTATAGTATTTTTAAAGGAATTAAAACTGCTAGTTGGGCCATTTTTTGCTTTTTGTATCTTTGTTTGTTTTTAAACCTTGACTTAATGCCAACCTGTCATTATTTTAAAAGCCAAAAAAAAACCACCCCAAAAAACCCAAAAAACCCCAAACCAAAACAACCTAACAAAAAAAAAAAAAAAAAAAAAAAAAAAACAACCAAACAATTAAAATAGTAAAATTTATATATTAATTTGCCTTCTATAANATTTTCCCATCCATTGCAAGCTCTGAAGCATTTTGTACCAAAAATGGTCCAGCCTATTTTTTTTATTTAAATGGTTTGATGCATAGGAAAAGGGTTAACTGCATAACTCAATCACACAATATCTTAGATTACAGATAGCCTGCAAGAAAAGGTTTTGCAGCGTGGTAATAACTACCACTGCATCGTGGGAACAGGCTGTGGCAGACAATGATGGAATTGACAATGGTGCATACAAAGGCCACCTTTGGGAGAAACCATATCTCACAGCATGCTGGGAAAAGTGAGAAATAGTAGCAGATGCTGTCAGGACTATAAGCAACAGATGCCTCCTGGCCAGCGTTCAGCCAGTACAACCAGATCACACCATTCATAAGCAGGGAACATTTTTTTTTCCTCCCTCTCTTTGTAGGAGGGAGGTAGCAAATACAAATATTGCAGAGGAATTAAAAACAGCAGATGGTGGCAGCAGGATTTGATGAGATCAGGGTCAGGTATGGGTATACATTTGGTAGTGGCATTAATCATCCTTTCCCTTTGGGAACTGAAAGTTCAGGCCACTAACACAGCATTAAATTGACCACCTTCAGGTTATGTTTTACTTACCCAGTCACCCTCAATACCCCCTTGTCATCCTCCCCCCTCTTGAACAGCATGGCCACATAGCTCTCTCGTGCAAGGCTCTGGTAGATTTAAGAGAGTTTAAAAGAACATATGTTCAATATTTGGTTAATTCAATTTGTGCTTAAATCATTAATAAGCCAGCCAATCCCGAACAGGAAACGTTAAAAGCCTCCTATTAAACCCACTGCATTATCTCTCTCTCCCTCTCTTTCTCTCTCCCTCTCTCTCTCCCTCTCTCCCTCTCTCATGCCAAGCTGGTTGTTTTCACCTACAAATGCTCTCTGTTTATTATCCGCTTGAATATATTTGGTCACCTTTCATCTTCCATGTATTGCTTGAAACATTTAGCTTATAGCTCCCGTTGTAAATGGGAGTAAATTCCCTCCAAAGGAAATGAGGAGGTAAATAATACAGCTCCCTTGGAAAAACAAAGTTAGAAGTGTAAATGAGTTTTCTTGCATGGGTTGCTCAGTGCATTGGGTTCAATACAGTCAGATCATTAAAGGAATGTAAATGAACAGTTCATTCCAGAAAGTGACACAGATTCCTTTTCAGAAGCTTGTTTCAGTTTTTAGTTTTAAGAGTGGTTTGAACTCCCTACAGGTCTCTGCGTGAGGACTTGTCAAACCTCTGAGATAATTTTTCAAAACCAAAATGTATTTTCTCCCAGTCATTGCTCTATTACTGGATTGTTGAGTAAACAGGATGATGGTGATGGCATAATCATTCCAGTTCTAGGGTTGTGGGTTTATTTGGCAATTAGAAGAACACAGTCCAATAATTAGAGGACCTGCATTCTTGCATTGTCTGTGATGCTGGTTTCTTCACCTTAGGTAGGTGATAATTTTCCCATTCCTCAGTTTTCTCTGTTGTGAAATTGACATTTTCATTATGCCCGCATCAAAGGAGCAGTGTGGATGGTTAAACAAATTATTCTTCATTTGCCCAGTGAGTTTCTGGAGTCTGAAAAACATGCCCAGTAGGCATGTTGTGTCAGATGCCAAAGTCTGACAGTAAGGTGCTTGTAATCTGAAACTTTTACACATAAAATGTAGATTCTGAAATTCAAGGTGCAAGAGAGGTGAGACTTGACTTCCCTTTATTGAATTTCTTTTTTCGAACTCCGGCCCCAGGCTTGTGTGGAATGTTCTGGGAAGACACCCAGAACTGCGCCAGCACCCTGACTTTCCAGGCCAGTGGAACTTCCTGGCCACCCAAAGCACTGATTTCCCTGGAGACATAACAGAGTATCTGGCAATAAGTTGTGGGTCAAATCAGGTCCTCCAATAAAACCATCAGATTTAACTTGACATGATTTGGTTAATATTTGGTATGTGGATGATAAAATTCTGCATCCTCATTAGAAGTTTTTCTTTTAATTCTAATTCTAAAATTCATCCTATCCATGCTGGGGATAGACTGGAGATTAGGGAGGCACTATTTAATTTATTAATCTGTCTGTTGCATAAATAGGCTGGGACGAGCAAGAATGAAGAAGAGATTTTGTGCCCAGCAGGGGAAGAAAATATTTGCAGTCTCCTTTTCATATGTTTTCCTTATCCCAGACTGCTGTCTTTGGCATCATCAAATTCATTTGCCTCAGGGTCTACTCCTGCTTAGGCCAGGTGACTCATCACTACTGAAATGGTAAAAAAATTGAGCTTTCATTATCCAACATTCTCTTCTGTTGTAATTATTTAACAAAAAATATGGGGGAGATCCGCGTTTTCAACAGGAGATTGCACTGGAGATTGATGCTATTTCCTACTTACTTTATCATGCAGAGTACATGAAAAATGAATTGTCTCTGTTAAAAGGCAGAGGGTGTAAAATGAGCAGAAGAGAATGATTTTTTTATGCTAAATTGTTTCACAAAGCTGTGGGCCAGATGGGACAACTAGAAAATTTAGTTTTACCTCCTGTTTATCAGAAAAGATTACATTTTTTCCAATTACATTTCTTTCAAGCCTGGTTTAATGCAAAAAGCATTGAAAGCAAATCTTGTGCTCTCCTGATGCGCAGGTGAGTATCTAATGATGTTCACAGCTTTGGGATATTATTAAGTAAAATAAATAAAAAAGCAGTAGAGACCTGTGTGTATAAAAAGATTACCTACACAAATGCTATCCGGTCTTTGTTTATGAACGATAAGGCTCTTCTGGGACATTAATATTTAAGGTATCTACAGCTATAATATTGAGGGGTTTATGACTCATTCTGTTATTTTTTTGAAGGCTCCGGCTTTGGCCACTGTATTTATGGTGCTGGTGAAGTTAGGAGAGAGGAGTGTTTATTCTGTTACTGCTGTGATATCCTGCTGTATGGCAGGCTTCTACTGGATCTTATTGGAGGAAATATTTGTATCACAATCTGGGCAAGCACTCAGTTTACAACTACCAGCAGATAAATGTCTACAGAGTAGCATAATCAAAGAGACTACTTTTACTAGATAGACATGGTTCCTCTGACTGAAAGAAACCAAGCAACAGTGTTGGCTCTGACACCTTTGAAGTTCTGAAATGCACATGATTTTGTTGTACAAACTGCCAGACTGCAAGTGAATTTTCTTGGATTCTAAACCAGACCTTTCTTTTCCAGAGGTATGGATAACATACTAAACTAATCCCTTAACCAGACACTACAGAGCTCTGTAAATACAAATTTGAATGGTGGTGTTTTGGAATCCATGTTGAGTTGTGGAGCCAGCTGTTCAGAAATGGGGAAAAATTTGTCCTCAATCCTGGACTTTGATGTACTGAAATCTTGCGAACAGGGTCATTTCAGGAGATTTGTTCTCCTGAAATAACTTTGCATGTAATAAAGTGACATGCTTAAATGTGTTGACTAAATGATCCTGTTCCATGTTACCCTTTGATATGATAAGAAAGATGTTCAGTACGTGCTGCCTGGCCCATGAAAAGACATATTGGGGGCTGACAGCAAAGCCGTTTCCCAGAAGAGAATGCAGAGCCATGTCCTGGGTGGTGCTGGTGGGCTTTGCAGTGTAGAGACAGAGGTGAATGTAGTCAAGGATGTGGGCAAGACAAGACATGTTCATGCTGCAGTGGGACTGTGGGGATGGAGCTTTGGAGACTTTGGAGTGACTGCAGGGCTCTGTGACTCTGGCAGAGTGCAGTCCATGTTGAGATACAGGTATCTAGAGTTACCTCCTCAAAGATCTGGCCTGTCTTTAAGAATACTGAGCTCCCTTTTAACTTATATGGAGGTTGCTAAAGGCTTTTTAGTGCCTCTGTAGATCATGTCTTTGATTGAAATTCTAACATCTGGATGAAGCTCTGACCTCCCACACCTGTCTCAGATGATCAGCAAGATCCATTCTTTTAATTTCCAAACTGAAAGATAATGGCTTGTTTGAGAACTTTTCTTTTTTTAATAGCCAATAGTGTGTGGTCAGCACAATTCTTTTTCCTGCTCTTTCCACAAAGTTTGAAACTCCTGTGATTGCTGGTAGAAGCAAAAATTAAAACCCAGATCTTCTGAAGCCTGACCAGGCTTGTGTATTTGTTTTTCTGCTAGGTTTGGGATAAATCTTTCCACCCAATAAGAAGTTCTTTTGTTTTAACTTTCTGTCTCGAAGAGCCAATCGTCAAACTTCCCCCAGTGCCCGCAAGTTCAGCTGTCATTAGTCTTTTCTTCTGAAATGACTAATTTCCATCACTCCATGTCATCCATGAATGGGAAAGTAATCAGCACCATTTAGAGAGAAAAACCACTTGAGCTGCAGGATCCTTTTCTCTCTGTCGGCTGATTGTGATTTCATATCTTTTATGTAAAGCAGACTTTCAGAGCTGTTACCTATTTAAGGAATTTTTCAATTAACATTTTTTTTCTTCAAGTGTGACCAGGGCCTTTCGATTCCATCACAAAAGATTGGCTTACTTTTCATATAACACTGTGCTCAGCTCAGTTCCTTCATCCTCAAAGTCTTTTATTTGGCAGTGATAATTTAGTTTAAACCCTCACCAATCAATAGCTGATCAATGCACAGCAGGAGAGGATTTCTATTGAAAACCCATTACACTTCAAGGGACTAAAAATTTCTCATTTGAACAAAAAGTCCTCCAACCTTATTCAAAATCTGTCTAATTGGCTCTTGGTTAAAAACAAAAATAAGCCTAAAAAGGGAAGAAAGTTCCATCTGAGCATTAAGGAGAGACTGAGGTTAAGGGCTGGTCCTGAAAGGTAATGAGAACCTTTAGTTTGGGAAGAATTTGGTCTATCAGGACATGCCAAGGTTAGGTTCCAATGTTAAAGTGAATATTGTGGAAAAGGTCGTGTTTATTTTTAAGCGTTTGAATTAGGATTTGATTTTTTCTGGAGTGTGAATGATATTATTTCTGAACAATAAGTCCTTCATCATTTTCCTGCCTTCACAGGACAGGGCAAAATCAAATCCCAAACAATGTGTGTAATCCATTATTGCTAGCTAGTTGTTCTCCTAATCAGAGAGTATCATGATCACAGGGTGTAAATACTGTAAGGATGGGCTCAGCACTACTTGTGATGTAGAGGTTTGTGCTTTCCTGCAGAATGATCTTCAGCTTTCTCCTGTGCTGTGAACCTCATGTAACTGACACTGTGGGAAACTTTGTCATCGATTTCTGTGTCATCGCCTCTCTGTCCAGCCAAGATCACAGAACCACACTGATAACAGTTTTCCGATAATTTCTAAGGTTGCTCTGTGGAATGCTCATTGCAAACTCCTGTTTTGGCAGGTGCTGGCAGTACCTTGCTCTGATTTCTCACATTTTGTCTTCATCTCACTTCTACTCGTTCCTGTGCTGCTTCTCTGCACTGTCTCAAGCAGATAAGGCGAGACATCTCCACAGCTGCAAGAGCATGTGCTCCTGGCAAAACCAGTGGCTATATCCATGCCCCAGCTGTGTGACTGCTGCCACAGAGCTGTGGTGGCTGCCTCCTGGCCTCAGAACGAGCAGAAGTACCATGAGTGCCCTTGTACAGGCGGTGCCCCAAGGAAGCCTTCTGCTGAGTGTTACCTCTCTGAACAATATGGGCATCCCCTATTCTCCTACTCCAGGACAGGCTGTGCCCCCGGTCACCTCCCTGGGGAATCAGTAATGGTCACAGGCTTCTCAGAGGTGGTGGGAAATTGTACTTCTCCACGTGATCTGCAGAGAGAAGGGAACACCTTGATTTCTTATCTTTAACCCCACTGGGCAGCAGATACTTGGGCTCTGGGTTTGCTTTGTCCAACCAGATTAACCCATAGGCCCCACAGAGCACTGGTATCCTCTTTGACCACTCCTGCAGTGGGTCTCCTGATGTGGGAGACCCCATGTCAATGAAAAGCATTCTCCTCCCAGCTCCCCTCTCTTGTAATCCGTGTCTTCTGGAATTACTGATCACTCCAAACTGTGAGACCCACACCAATCTCACCACTGAGACCTGAATGTCCTTTGTGTCACAGTGCAGTTCAGATTGCCCCTCCTAGTGTGGCACGATCCAGAGATGGACTTAGACTCCTCTGTGTGGAGTTAATGCCCCGGCTTTCATGCCACAAGCATCTTTTTAAAGAAGATCCTTTAAACGCCACCAGACAGACATTAGGTAAAATGAGGAAAGGTGGGAAATCTCAGAAGGGATCCTGTTTTCAGACTTCAGTCCTGCCTGCGGATCCTCTTGGACCAAAATAATAATAGTGTAGTAATAATAGCAACAGAAGTAACAGTTGCACATGATGCATACTTTTCAGTACTTTACTCAGGAAATCACACTGTAACTCTGGTTCTTGAGCAGTTTTTGTAGGAAGTAAGGTTTTACAGGCGGTCATTTTAGTGCTCTCATTCTTCCATGGCACTTTCTCACCCATTAGCCAAGATTTATTTTGTAGGGTTTTTTGCTTTGTTTTACAGAAGAATTGGCTGCCCATCTCTTTCTTTCTAGCTTTCTTGCTTTCTTTCGCTTTCTTGCTTTCTTTCTTTATTTCACTTTCTTGCTTACTTTCTTGCTCTTTCTTTCTTTCTGTTTTTCTTTCTTGCTTTCTTGCTTTCTTATTTAGCAGCAATCAAGGAAAGCCACTGACATTTCCGGGAATACAGTCTGCCATACCAATACAAAATAATGGCTATCAACTTTGTAGTTGTCTTTCTATACACTGAAAATATTCCCAATCTAAGCAGCTCCAATGATGATTAAAAAGTAGATAAACAAGCATAAGGAAGAGCATTTATTTTGACAAGACAAAGTTTTGGCACCTCTACCCACGCTCCCTAATCCGTTAACCCGAGCACTGGCTTCAGCAGGCTCCTGGGACAAGGTACTATTCAAGAGGGCAGACTGAAAGCCCTTACTTTAGTTGTGAGTAGTTAAAATCCAAAAAGGTGCATTGTGCTGGTAGTCCTTTCATAGCCCCTGCGCCTTTAATGATAGCCATTTCTCCTTATTGAACCCTTTCTACTCCTTTTCTTCTCTGTTCCTCTCTCCTTCTTTAAAGGCTCCTTTGAGTAAGTGCTGTGCCTCTTAGTTTTCTTTTCCTTTTCCTGCTTCCTCCCTCTTATTTGTTTAAACCGTTCCCTTGTTCATCTGCTCTCATTTTCTTTCTGCCTTTAACCCCTCCATTCAGTGTTATTCTCTTTTTTTTTTTTTTTTCCTGTGTGGGTGTGAGCACATTCTCCTGCCGTATCAGCTCTCTGGCCCTTTCTCTACAACATCTGAGTGGATGCTGGAATGATCTTTAGCCAGAATCTCCCTAGGGGTCTCAGTCCCAGGCTCCAGAGCTTCTGAAATGAGATGGAAAAAGAGAGACACCCTGGCAGCAGCTTGTCCCTAATGGCCAGATGGCCAGCACTCACATTAATACAATATCAGGCATTGCTGTAGTTCTGCCTTGGAAACTGCTTGCCTGTGCTGGCATCTTCTCACACTCCTCTGACAGCCATGCCAGTCCCAGCACCCTCTTGGGAAAAGAAATGGAAATGACCACATAAATACTTTGAATTCAAGTCACTGTGCAACAAGAATCATGTAATATTTTCATGCGTGAATGTTTAGTTATCCCCTCCCCCTGCACACCCTCCCTTCTGTCCCCCTCCACTTCCATTATACATTTTCCTTTCCTGTATGTTTTGCTGATATTGAATTCAGCTCCCTTGCAGCCTGGGACTGATGTTTTTGAATTTACCCTAGCTTTCATGTGTACATCCTTTCACACTGTGCTTTGTCGGGTGGGACACCAGAAAGCGATTGCACATGTCAGGGCTGGAAGCAGTCAACTATCTACAAAGGAACAATCAGTTGTTAATGTTTGGCTGCAGTGAGATGGAGGAACAAGCAGGCAGTACCTTTTTTTTTTTTTTTTTGGTTGCCTTTTTTCAAGACCTTGTAATACCATGGGGCTTTGCTTTCTGTCATGCCATTCCCAGAAATATACAGATGTAAAACAGAAAGTTTTGTGGCTGATGGCAGATCAGAGGAGGCAGAGGTGAAGAAAATGCTGTTGAATGCATCTTCACTCACAACCACTCTTCCTTGTCCCACCGGGATTCAGTCTACCTCTGGGGCCAGAGCTGCCCCTCTGGGTCTAGCTGACCAAAACCTGTGCTGAACATGGTGCAGGTTGAGCAGGGCTGCCTGTAGGGCTATTTTTTCTAGCCTTTGACAAGGTATGTTTTGGTTCAGCTTTGGCTCTTGTGAGCCCAGACTTGGCCTTGCTGTAAAGGAGTGTGTGTTTGGTGTCACTTGAATGTCCAAGCTGCAGTTGCTCACCCCGGTGTGTCGGCTTGTCTGTGTGCAGCAGCCTCCATCCTGTGTGCCAAAGGAGGAGAGTTACCTGTCTGTGTGGGCACACTGTCTCCTCCTGTGGATCCTAGAACTTCCCACACTCATGTGTTGGGATGGGCGGGTAGCCCGAGTGTGTAGGAACACCTAACACCTCAGTGCAGCATCAAAGCAGAAACCACTGAGCAGAGAGGTGAAATGTGAGGCACATTTTAATGAGGAGCTGTGCATGGAGTCCCTCATTCCTGTTGGTAAGGGACTGCTCAGGTGGACATTCCCCTGCTGGTGTGAATAAGGGCACCACCCAGTGCTATGCATTCAGCTTTGTTTGCTTTTTAACCTCTGCTTGTCTCTTGCTTGTCTGTCTCCCTGACAGCTTTCTAATCTTTCCTGGTTTTCTTTTACTTGCAGTGGAAAGGGGAGGGAGACTTAATCCTATACTGCTTCCTATTTTTTTTTTTTTTTGTAGGATAACCCTTCCGTCTTTAGGATCTGACCCTGTTCCCATTGGAGTAAATCTCAAAACTCCCATTAGTTCAATGAAAACAAGAGTAGACTCTTAAACCATTACAGTTATTAATTATGTTACAATGATGCTAAATGCAACTGCTATGACTATGATGTCTCCTACAGCTGTTAGTATTGCTACTAATTTTGCAATTAGTTATTGCAACTAATATTGCAATATGACGTTGCCTATTTCTTTTCTCTTTGGAGCTCTTTGTCAAGGCTGGGACCAACCTATCCACCTTTAAGGATCTGTACTTGAGAAGAACGAAATTATTTGGTGGGAATCTAGTCAGGAAATTACCTCATTCTAAAGGAGGCAACAACATTTAGTTGAGTTTGCATCTAGGGAGTGTACAATAGCTGGAGTTAAAAAAGAAGGAGGCTGAAACAAATAAAGCTTGGCAGATCTGACTCAGCTTTGTTGAAGGCATTTATGAGCCTCTGTAGTGGCTTGAATGTTGTAGGTCTAACCAGGCAGTGTTACCTTTAGACTTAGAGAGACGTAATGAGAGGGGAGAGCAGGTGGCCTGTCACTTTATGCACAGAGGGTTAGTAAATATTTGTCTGCAAACAGGGCTGGCACTAGCACACAAGTCTGAGTGGGGCTTCATTAAACGCAGTTTCTGCTTCAGATCATTAATTCATTTTAATTATGTGTCCACTGGTCAGCGTGGGTTGGGGCAGACGTGGGAGAGCCGTGGGAGACACGTGGGAGTCTGCAGGGGTGCGCGACAGCCAGAAGGGTGCCCTCCATGCATCCAGCCCATGTGCACCTTTCTCCTCCCTCTTCCTCTCACCCAAGAGCTAACAAATTTTGCACAGGACATTTCCTCTGGGATTAAATAATGCCTGGCTGAGGTTAATGGCACTTGGCTGTGCTTCATGTCAGCAGCTCCACCTAGCTGGTCATTAATCCATGGCCTCAGGGGAAGTCCTGTATTTCAATTATTGTTGGATTAATGAGATTAGATCTAGTCTGTACCACTCAACACTAATTTCCTCATTTGAATGTTTAAAATTGTGTGAGTGATGAGTAAAAATTTATACTCTTAATATATGAAAACTTCTCCTCTATCTAAACTACGTCTTGGGTCTTTGTTTGATTGAGGCAGTACCTGAGGAAACAGCGGGTACTGAGGGAACCAGAAAGTGCAGAAAGGTTAAGGTCTGTGTTAGAACCAGAAATTGCACTAAGCATGGCTGTCACATTAGAGCTGGTGCAATGGACTGACAGTGAGTTCCACTTAAACACCAATCAATATTAATGGCAACGGAGAGAGCAGCTTCTGGCCTGAGCAGTGTGTGAAATAGTTCTTGTGCATATTTATTAGGACATAAGTGTGTAGTATGGGATCCTCTTCTGCTGATGTAATCTGATTATATTATCCAAGACAGCTAAATATATATAGATAATAAAAGTGTATGCTGATGTATCATTACCTTGAACGACTAATACGGTATTTGATTTTCCTTTATGGTGGGAGTTAATCTTGATTCATCTATTATCATTTTTATCTCTGGATTGCTGATCTTGTATTTCTTTAGTTCATGTCTTTTCTCCAGGTATAAGACAAGGTATTAATCTCCAGGTATTAATTTCAAATGCTAACATATGTGCACCTTTGTGTATGTATATCCTGAAACCATTTGGGTTGGTCTTGTCTCCATGCTGGCCTCTGCCTTTACATTTCATGCCTAACAATTAAAAGCACCACTGCTGCCCGCTTTTCCTTCCTCCATGTTACTGCACACGGATGAGGTGCTGCTGTGTCCCCTCCTGAGCCCCAGACTTGCCCTCAGTTCTTGGCTGCCAGTGGGCACAGACAGGAGATGCACCCTGTGGGCTCTGGGGCACTGTGCAACACTGCACACCGACCCCTGGCTTTCCCGAGAAAGAAGAGGGAAGCTCACTGATTTCTTTAAGCTTCTGATGTGTTTTCAGGCAAAACTGAAGCAGCTGTGAGAGTTCTGTGAGAAGAAATACAATATAGGCCTAATGTTCTTTTCAAAAGCCTAACTAAAGACAGAGATATCCCCATTACAAATCAAAATGAGCAACTTCTGTCCAAAGACCGGATCATGTTAAGTATAAATCCACAGAGGGGTAAGGCTGAGAAATTGAGACTCACGTATGCCTTTAAATGTGAAGACTGCAGCACAGGGCTCTGTTTGACACTGCTTTTCCTTCTAGCCCTTGAAGCCTTCATGCAGCAGCCTCTTGTAGGAGAAAAGATGGAGGCATTGCCTCTCTGCTCTTCCTCAAGGCTTTCCCTCCCCAGACTGGTGAGAGCATGGGATCAAGTTCTGTGGGACCAGGGAAGGGACCAAGGGGCGTTCCTAGCCCAAGTATGCCACATCAGAAGGTCAGAGGAGCTGCTGTCATTTGTCCTCCAGCTGTGTTTAAAGGGTAAGAAGGTCCTGTTCAGCCCTGGGAAATAAAGCATTCAGGCATTAGCCTTTAGAAGGGGAGTCAGGGTGGTAGGTAAGCGTGTGGTTTGTACAATCCTCAGTAGGGTGGTCAAAGGTTTAAAACACAGTTTTTCCCTAGCTGCTCTGTGGCATAAACTGCTTTGGACACCTGTGGGCAAAAAGTGTGCAAAATACCTGGAGTGTGGAGAGGCTCTGCACTTGCTTCTTCTTAATGCTGGTGTTGCCAAGAGTCCGAGGGCTGAAGAAACCTCACTGGGGCTGAGGCCAAAGAAGGAGAAATGAGTGGGCAAGGAGATTGGCCACCATTCTTTTTATCAATATGAAAAATTTCAATTAAAAAATAGAAGCAGGTAAAACCTGCAGGTATCACGGGATCTCATAAGTGATCTTATCTAGCCCACTGCCCTGTCTTGATAATGCTGTTAGGAACTCGTGTTCATTAGAGGAAGGTCTATTAGCCTCCTCAAAATAGTTACAAAATAACTAATTCTGACAATGTCAGTCATTGTCTGGATTACATTGAAAGCCCACAATTCTGTATATCACATATATATATGTATGTAAAATGATTCTGTCTGCTGTAACCAGATGTCCCCATTATCCATGTAAAGGATAGAGGGCATCGTGAATTTTTCATGCAGAGTGATTTCCATTTAAGTGCTGATCTGGATAACATTGATCTGTAGTCCCCTGGTCATGCTATTATTCTTTCATAGACATGAACAGTTTTGATTCTTGCAAGGGAAATATAATTTTTTTTTTTTTTGCCTCTACATTGGTGTAATGAATAGGATACAGAAAGAAAAAGAAAGGTTGAATGGAGCAGGAAGCCTGCGTGTGACATAACAAAGAGAAGAGTTTTATAGAGAACTTTCTAAAAAATGCAAAATGTTGACCAGAAGTATCCTTTAGGAAAGTGATACATTTGATTATTATAGCCGTAACAATGAGCTTTAGTTACAGGAGTGGTAAATTGAGTATCTCACTGGGGACAAGGCTGCAGATTAGACTTCAACTTGGAAATGATATACATTCAAGGAAGCTGAATTTGATCCCAGCCTGACTGTGTAATGTGGTTGGGGGGGGGGGCAGGGAAAGCAAGAAGAAAAAGAGAGAGAGATTATAGGGTGTGTGGACCATATAATGCTTGTGTTTGAACTTGATCCACCTGAGGAACCAGCAGGATGATATGGTGGGGGCCCACCCCCTCGTCTTAAAATTCAGAGAAAGGAACTGTTTGCATCAAAATTTGTCCTCTCTTAGAGGTTTGTTTTGTCATAATCCTAGTCTATACTAGACAAGGATGGGCAAACATCCACCTCCATGTAAATCATCTGCATTCTCAAACACACAGCAAACATCAGGAGAGCTGCTAACATGTTCAGAAAGGTGACAGAACATGGTGAGGGAGAAGATCTTAACTATCTTGCTTGAAAGGCAAACTGAGGAGAGCAAGAAAGCCACCAGTCAGTTTGCCCAGGCCATTTTTTCTGGGTAGAGATGACAAATATCCATCTCACCTTATGACTGTGGCCCATATCCTGTGTCATGAGCTGCTGCTGAGCAGTGGAAAGCTGCATCTGTGAGAAGTGTCCCACATGCTCAGACTCTCTCAAATGTTAGTCACTGTTCCTGGCACTGGTTCCTCAGTGTCTGAGATGAGCACTTTCCCAAGCACGTGGTGCAAGGCTTTGCCTGCTCTCTTGCCACAGCAGAGCCAAAGCTGAGAGGTGGAGGGTTCTGTGGCAGGACTTAAGCCTGTAGCATCCGCCCCCGGAGAAAAAGGAGCAGCATGTTTAGTCTCTCACTCTTTTGTACAAACATTCCCTGAAATCAGCGGATTTGCTCACTTCCACGAATTTTTCAGTTTTGCTTCCTGTGCCGAGGATGTTGTTTGAACAGACCCCTGGGTACCAGGTAGCAAGAGGGTCGAGGCAGTAAGATGTCCCTCCCTCTTCCCCCATCCCCCTTTCTTTTTTGGAAGCCACCAAATTTTACACAATCTGTTCAACTCATCTCCAGAGGTAAAAGACAGAAACAGTTGCCAGTTATGTGGGGCTCAGTGATCAGCGGTATCAATGCAGTCCCTTCATTTGCCTCCTGGCTCTGGCTTCCTGATCGGTATGGCCGTTAGCAGAGACAATGCCAGCAGAGCAGATGCAGAACTACAAACCACTGAAGGATGAAAGGGAAAGAGAAAAGTCTGTTTGTTGCAGCCAGCTCTAAAGCGGGGGGTGGGGGGGGGGAAATGACCCAAACTCCATCCAATTAAATTTTCTAATTAAACTGGGGACACACACATTCTCTCCCTCTCGCATTCCCTCTCTGCACACACGCACACGCTTATGCACACGCGCATCCCGGTGCTTTCAAAGCGGGGGTCCTGCCGTGGAGCTCATCCTCTCAGTTCCTAGTGGGGCATGGTGTAACAAACAGAGGAGCCTGGTCAGGCTGTAGAAATGATAGTGGGGGTTTTTTTTTAATAGAGAAACTTCACTGCTTCAGCAACAGCATTTATGGGAATAACTGATAAGAAAAATATAGAACAAGCAGTAAGGAAAAGAAGATATAATGTGAAATAGGTCAACCCCCCCCATGTTTTATTAGCAGAATCATAAAATTAAACAAACTCTCTGGAAGACTTAAACATTCTCTATGCTGACGCAGTGTTTTGTTACTTTTCCAGTTCTGTGTGTGGCTAGAGAAATCCTGATGTGACTAGCTGGAAGTCCTTGGCCGTACAGCTGGCCCTCACAGCTCCCTGCTTTGGCCCTATCACTGGGATAGCTGGGGTGACACACTGCTGGAGCCAGCCTCTGCCAATACCACAAGTCTTCAGGGTAACTTTTTTTGAATAGGGCTTGGAGGTGGATCGGTCTCACTAGAGTACTGAGGAACTCCCCTTCCCTTGAGCATCTCTTTCCAATATAGTCGCAAGGAAAATGCACAAGGTCAGTCAATTTAGAAAAAGGAGAGCTGTAATAATATACTTGATAGTAAATACATCCAAGCTAATCATGAGTCCCTCTGGTAGTTCAGCTGTGCTTTGAAACTGGCAAAAAAAATTGTCTTGATTTGAGACTTTAAAACTCATAGCTAAAACACAGTATATGATCTCAGACATCATTTGTCAGCCTGAGCAACATGCATCTGTTGATGAGAGTCTTGGGACTTATCACCATAAACATGCAGCGTGCTGCTCAAAACAGGAACTTGAATTTTGCAGGGTTATACTGAAACACCAAGTACAAATGAGAATCTGAATTAAAGTATGTCCAGCATGCTGAGAATAACAGAGGCCAGGGCAAGGGCACTGCAAGCAGATCATGGCAACACCCAAAGATACAATAAGGCCAATCAAGCACCGGTCATCTCCATCTCTTTCCTTTGGGAGAGCCCGGAGGCTTCAAGTGTCCAGTCTCTGAGGGTGAGCCAGCAAACCCCAAGAGTGGTGTCTGCAGCATGAGGCCGAAACCTAGTGGGATGCTTTCACCACAGTTGGTGTTGCTGGTGTGGTGGAAAAGATGATCTAATATTTGCAGAAGGTTTGGGCTGGGATGAAGGTTAACTGGCAGGAGTTCACACAAGATGACACAGGGGGAATTATTGGCTACAGACAACAACAATTGGGCTGGATACAATTTTATCAGTCCCACCAATTATGTACAGGAAGCTGTGATTTATGAATCAGGCTGAAAAGATGTCACTAGATACTAGGCTGCCTCTTGAGTTCCCAAGTAGCCTCTGTGTTGAAGACCCCACCAAGGTTTGGTGAGGGTGCTTGTGTGTTCACCCAGGACTGTGGCAGCTACATGGGAGACAAGCTGGGTTGGGGGTACCATAATCTCTCCAATGGAAAGGCATCGAGATACTGATTCCATGATTTGCTTTCCCGCCTCAGTTGTGCTTTCACAGGCTCCACAGAGCAGGCTGGGGTTTAGGATTAGCACAGCCTAGTAAAACACTGAGCCCAGCCTAATAATGGTTTTTCGGTGTAGTTGGTCCAAGTGAGTTAACATGGATTTGCAGACTTTTGGTTTTGCTCTAGTGAACAGAAAGCTTGAGGTAACTGCTCTGTCTGGCAATTTCTAAATTGAAATAGGTAGCACCCCAAGCTTTCTGGTTGTGGGCAGCTCTGTGTACAGGATTGACGTAACAAAATAATAAAACTGAGAAGTGACCAGCAAGCCCTCATTAATATGGGAGCACATAGGTGACCAGAAGTGAAACTGATATAAACTCAATATGCACGCAGCCTGTAGAGTATATTTTTCACAATCTATCCCCTTTTCAGTCTTTCCAGTTGCCCTTCATATAGTCTTTTTTCACCTGAGCATCTGCTCAGGGGAAATTGCAAATTATGCCTGCTGACCATGTTCACAACATCAACCTATGAAAGTTTTTCAAGGATTTATTAAAGCCCTTCACACTGGACATGTCTGTTTGCTGGGAGCATTGTCCTGTGTCTCGGGATGTAATTCTGCAAAGGCTGCTGAGACCCTACCTTTTCAATAGAATGAACCACAGAGTTTTGCAGCCCCATAGACAGTAATTCTCCAACATAGGTGCTGATGTTCTGCTGCATTAATCTGCAAGACTGACTTGGGTTAGAAAAGTATTTTTTGCTGACTGTCACCAGTGAAAGGAGGCAGATCAGAAGAGAAAATAACAGTTGACCCAGTTTTCAAACCAGGACCAGGTGCCAATTTACTGTGTCTGAACATTCAAATGAGTGCACTGGTCCCTAAATACCTGTTTTACTAATCTAAAGGACATTTGAGGAATGTGATGCAGGGTCAGGGTGCTGAACTTCATTGTCTGAATTTGAAAATGGGGCATTTCATCCCAGGAGTGCAGAAGCAGAAAGGAGCTCTGGTCGCCATCCACTCCAGTCTCAGAGCTTCACTGGCAGCAGTCAGGTAGTGTGCCTCAGGCAGAGGCTGAAGCAGAGAGACAGAACTCTAATTTGGGGGGAAGGAAAGACCTGGGGTCTGGGGACAGGGCTGGGTATAAGGGCTGCAGCAGGGATCAGGCCAGGTTTGGGTGGTATGGACATCTGCCTGTGGGGAAAGCAGAAGTAGTGTTAGTTGAATTTAATGGAAGAAATATTTAGCAGCTCTCTTGGCATTTGGATAGGCTGTGGCTTAATACCCAGGCAGCTGATCAAGCCACCTCCAAGATGCCTTTGGTCCTGAAAATCTGCTGTTCATACTCCCGACTCATCTGACCAGACACAAGCAAATCGGATTTGTGCCACTGACATCTTTGTGGACACGCTGTCTGCACCACAGTTAGATAAGGGAGCTATTTTCTGAACAGATGATACTTTTGTTTATGTTTCTAAATATAAATGACTTATTTCTGCTTAAGGTGATCAAATGCCTGTTGTTAGCTGTGTTGATCCATGCTGGTTCTGTAGACAGACTCTGGCCTTTCCTTTTTCTGCATTCTTTTGGATAAATAGGAAAATACATAATTATTTTTTTTAATGTAGGTCTCTTCTGATTCCCACTGATAGTGGGACCCCTGGATGCTTCTGTTCAGTGCTCCACTTCACCTCCTTGATGAGAAAGTAGTATTCCTCACCAGGAGTATGAGTTGCTCTCACCTTTCTGAGAAGTTTGAAATTATTTACATTTGAGGTGTTACGGTATCTCTGTGGGGAGAACAGAAGTAGATGGACTGACAGAAAGATATACAGAAGAATAATCTATAGTCATATTTGAAAGAAGTACCAGGAACCCTCTAATTTCAGAAAAATAAGTTTTAGTTATGAAAGGAGCAATGGTTTCATATTGCAAGATAAGCACCTTCCTTAGGAGTAGATGTTACTAGGTAGGGTATTTAGTAGGGTTTGATTCTGTGCCAGGTTTTCTTCACTCGGTCTTAACTTTTTTGTTGCCACGAGGTTAGGGCAGTATTTGTTATACTTGAACAGAGCAAAAGCAGTATCATGTTTATGTTCTTTCTGTTCATAAACATGTATACTGTTCTTTCTGGCTTTTTTCATCAGTTTCCAGAGGGAGACAAATACCTCCTGATGTTTTTCAGTATATTTCAGGTCGACAGAAAAAGCAATTTCACTTTCAAAGAACTTTTACATTAGATTTCTCTGCGGGAGGGGATTCACCTGTTGCCTCTAGCAGAGACCTGTTTCCATTCCCCCCCTCTCTTTAGGCCCCCTTGTTCTGCCTGATGTGGCGAGACAGTAGGGGATCCTCTACTTCTTGTGATGCAGCCGGCTGGTGCATTTGCCACAGGGATGGTGTAGAGTGGCTCCACCAGCCAATCTCCTCAGGGTCCCTTATGCTTCTTAACCTTTCTACCTCCTCTCTTAGCTGTGCCACCATGAGGAGCAGATCATCTGCCTGGTTGCATTTCACACAGCTGTTGTCACTGCTGTCATCCAGTTCCAGGGCCAGACTGTGGCACTCCCTGCAGCCTGGGAGCTGGACAGCTGTATGTTTTTGTGGGAGCTCAGTTGACATCACCGCATCCTTTCCAGGGGCTGCAGGGGACATTGCTCCCTGCCAAGTGGGTACCATAGCTGAGCTCCTTCCGAGAGACCAATGACCTCTAACTCAGCCCTTCTTTTGAGCTGGTGGGTGACTGCACCCTCCCTGCCTGTCCTTCCTGCGTGAACTGCTGTGCCCACTGCTGCAGGGAGTTTGGATTGAAGATGTCATCATCAAAGGGTCTAAAAAGAAATGAGGTGCTGACTTTCTACCTTCAGCTCCTTTGAAAACTACCACCTGGATTCATTTGAATGTTGTAATAACGTGTAAAACATTTAATTTGAAAGATGTCTTTTAGCCATGAGGTCAAGAGTGGAACAGTGAAAAAACAGCCCGACAGAAAGTAAAGCTATTGGAGCATTCGAGAGGGTCAGTGTCTTCAGGAAATAAATCAAACATTTCCAGGTAATTCTGAGCCATGCAATACCTTTCTTGTGTCTTTGAGAGTTCTCAGTAAGCCTTCTGCCTTGCTGCCTAGAGTGAGTCTAAAGCTAACCTGATCAAAAAATAATGACCCTTAGCTTTTTGGATTGCCTTTTTTTTTTTTTTCCCCAACTGAAATGCCTGTTCTCGCCTTCTGTTGGTCTTCTGAGGAGTCTGCTCCTGGTAGGAAGTTGGAGGGAGCTGTAGATACGTGCATGCTCACTTTTGGAGTGGAGTGCTGTTCAGTAAGATGCAAACCAGACAGGTCTGAAGAAGGAATCTGGTCTCTACTTGTATTCTTTGATGTCTAATAATGACTGAGAGCCCCCCAGAGAGCAGGGTCCTTCTGTATCAGAACTTAAGAGAGACTCTTTCCTCACGAAGCCTTTCACAAACCTTGTGAGAAGATGAAGTACAAAATATCCCTATCAGTCTGCTAAATTCATTGACATTTTCCTATGAATGCAAAAGTTTTAAGCAAAAAATTGACATAAAGTCACAACTAGCTGAATTAAAAGGTAACTTGAGATAGAAAACTTGCAGTGCAGGATTATTTACTTTTTCTATAGCTGTTAATACTGTACATTTGCTTCTCAATACTGTTCCTGTGACTGGTACCTTTTCTGCATGACACATTAGCTGACAAGATGACATCCAAGAAGATATTTGAAGAAGCAGAGCACAGACACCAGAAAGGTGAAAAATTTTTTTGAAGAAGGAGTTGCTCTCACATGCATGCCTGTGTCTCCCACCAAGGTAGAGATTACAAGTAAGTAAGAGCTATTCATTCTCTAACCAAAGTTTGATCCGTCTCTGCATCCCAATCGGCAGCTCAGCCCCACCAAGTCCCTGAAACACTGTTTGCATTGTTTACTGTATGTGGTACCAGGAAAAAGCTGGTGTTACTGTTATTTAGCACCAGCATTCTCCAGGCTGCCAAAATCCTTGTGCCAAAAAAGAAAGGTCATTTGAACCTCAGTGTCTGACAAAACAAGCTCAAACTGTCTACTGTGGGAACATGCTTTTTCTTGGGCTGATCCCATTCTGCAGCCAGAATGGGTAATGGCAAGCTCTTCCCCTCCTGCTGTGTCTGGAGGTGAGTTCTAAAATCCCAATGAATCATTTTGTTTGTTTTGTGACGCCTTTTATTTTTTAATAGACACTGCCTTTTGTTAATGACAAAAAAATGGCTCCTTCCCTCTCTATGAATAGCAGTTGCTGCTGCGGGCGGCGTGTGCGTCTCGTGGCTGCTGGGGTGCGCACCGGGGCCGCGCTGGGCCAGCTGGGAGAGCGGAAGATGCTTTTTCCAAAGAGCTCTCTTTCTCTCCCAATGCCTGCCTCAGTTCTGTACATCAGCTGCATTGCTGGTGAGACCTTTACATGGCTACAGTCCACAGAAGTCTGATCCGTGGTTGCTCCATGCCCCTCCAGCTAAGTCTCTGAACACTGTGGAGGGGTTAAAATGATTAATCATGGGGAATAAAGGATCCTAAATCCGTATGTTTCAGATGCTGAGTGCCTACAGCTCCTGTTACTCGGAGCAGACACTGGATCTATTCAGTAGGTCTGGGAAAATGAAGCCACAGAATCGCTTAGGAAGATGAGGAACTCGCTTTTTGGTCTCATGTGTGGTCTTGTGAACTTGCCTGTGGTCTCATGGAACAAGCCATAATTTGGAGAAGGAAGGGAGCACTCTCTTGAAGGCATGTCCTCCTAAAGCAGTCTGTTGCTGCATCACAGTTGGGTTGGTACTGTTTTCAAGCCTGACTGGAGCCACATGCAGATTGCAGTACTTGCTGTTTCCATCAGGACCAGGATGGCAGCTTGGTCTGGCTGAGGGAGCCACTGACTGGGGATTTGGCAAGGCTAAAGGGCTATAGGCTCTTTCCAACCCCAGGGCATCCATATTGGACCCATGCCCAGCCCAAGCAGGCTTGGTGGCTAGAGGAAAGCCTGGTGAGTTTCATTCATAGGACACTTCATCTCCAAGGAGGCAAGAAATTTAAATAAGTAAGTACTCGAAGTCACTCCCAGTGGTAACTGAGCTTCAGAGGAGTAGTTTGTGGCAATGCACCTCATGGCTAAGAATGATTTCTCAGTGAGTAGCGAAAGTCTGGTTGGTGGTAAGGGTTTCCAAATGCCAAGGCTTAGGAAGGTTTTCACTCTGCCAAATGCAAACTCACTCGTCTTCCGAGCATAAGTGGCTGGGAAGCACCTCACATCACCTGGCAAGCAAAGCACCACGGGTGCTTTGCTCCTTGGGTATGGCCAAGGAGTCCACAATTACAGCCTCAGTGATGATGCTCACTAATGTTTACTGACATGCATTTTAATGGTTTCTGAACCACTGTGGTTGGGGAGTGTCCTTCACTGGAGATGTTCAACAACTGCCTGGACACAGTGCTGTGAAATGTGCTCTAGCATGACCCTGCTTGAGCAGGGAGGTTGGACCAGGTGATCTCCTGTGGTCCCTTCCAACCTGACCCATTCTGTGATTCTGTGAACTAGTCTCAGTTTATCTCTTTCATGCAGTGCCTAAGCAGTAAAAGATCCCGAAAAAGAACCCTACAAAGGGAGTAGGGGTATTGGGTTTGTGGTCTAAACACAAATTCATTTTATCTCTGGGCTTTGGAAATGTAGATGCAAATCTAGGCAAAATTGATACTACCTTAAGCCACTCTGAAACTGATAAACCAAGCAGTTTGTTATGCAGAAGTGGCTGAGCCATGCAGTTCATGGTGCTTCTTATAAAAGTAGGGGTTTACTCAGAAGGGCTCTGAAAAAATTTCCTTTTCTCTGAATCAGGCTTGTCGGCTGCATGCACTTCAGCTCCTTAGCTTTCTTGATAGGCAGTGTGCAATGTTGCACATGAATTTTCAAGCCTCACAGGATGTCTGTGCTGTATAAATATAAATATATTTAATTCAAAATAGCCTTGCAGTTTTTTCAGAGACATGGATCTTTCAAAAAACTGCTCTTTCCATGTCTACATTGGTCTTTATTCATATATCCAAAAAATAATCCCTCTGTACTGTCTTTTGTAATGATGTCAGTCTCCCTTCCAGCACTGTGTGTACATCTTATTTACTTTTTTGGAAAAGCCTTTCCATAATAAATATACCCCATCAGAAGTAGTTGTATGACCTTGAAGAGGGTATCCCCTAGTGCCAGTGAAGTTCATTTGCAGAGCTCTGCCCTCAGCCTAGTGCCCTGCACTGTGCTGTCCTGCAGGAGTGTTGCCACCCCTTGGCACTGTGTCTGTTTTCCTTGAACATAACACTAGAAAAGGCAATGGGGCAGGATTTTCTGAAGCAGGAGTTGGGGGAATCCCTTATTAATATCCAGCAGCATCCCCTGGAAATGGGCTTTCAGTGTGTCACATCTGCTGGCAAACTGTCCCTGTCCCTTTGGAACCTGGTCTCTGATGTTGCTGTGGGACTCCCTGGTTGTATTGACAGGGATGGACAGTGGCACCCTCACATACCTACACTAAGCTTCATGTGAAGACTAAAACCCATGTTGCCAGCCATGATGACCCTGATCCCTAGCTCTGGGTGGATTGGCATTATTTACCTTGTTATTGCAGTTTGGGTAGTTAACACAGCTGTTGTTTGGTGTCAAGTCAGTCCTCAGCTTCCCCCTTGGGGGTCAGCTAGTAAACCCAGGGACCTTCTTCAGAATCCATTTCTGTGAGTGCCAGCCTAGCACTATTAACCAATGACCAAAGCATTGGTGCTGCACCAGCTTATTTGCAATATGACAGCATTTTCAGTCACCTTGGGGGGAGTTTGGCATGTAGATAAAGGGCAATAAATGGTGCCTTGCTTTAAATTGTTAAAGTGTAAGTAGCAACAGACCTACACTGTGATGGAACCTCCCATGGGATATGTTATTGAAGAATAACTGAGCATCAGCTAGGTGAAAGCTTCCATCATGGAATGTAGGACACAGTTTTCACAGCAGAGTGCAGTGACCAGATATTTCAAAGCAAAGAACAAGACAGAAAATCTTGTTCTGAGTGCCTAGCAGTTCTCTGCACCTGTCCTGGTAAAACAAAGGTGCTTGCAGTCTAGAAAACCAGAGAAGAAAAGAACAAACAAAATGGTGCCCTCCATTTCAAGAGTCTCTTTGTAAATAGCTCTTCTCTACTGACAGCTAGCATACTCCAGCTTTGCCTCCCTTCCAGGAGGAATGCAATAGCACTAGTAAGGAAATGTACCTGCAGCTTACAAACAACTGAACATAATCAAGGCTGTCAGCATAAAGACTTTTGTGGCAAAGCCTGGTTTGCAACTATCGGTGCCTGTTCATAATTGCCAAACCCTGGTGCAACACTTTCCCTGCCTGTTGCGGAGTGTGTATGTTGTGTTCAGACTTGGCTTAGAGCCCAGAGCAGCCTGGCTTTTATTTTCCTTTTGTATGAACATGGAGAAGATTTTCCAGTAGGATGGATGGCTTAGCAGATAATGCACTGGCCTTTCAAAGTTGGGAACGTGGTTTGGGTTCAGTTTGAGGTCTAAAGCAAAATGATATTACCGGTCTAGGCAATTCACGGTCAGTTTTATACAACAGTCTGTGCGCTGTGAATTTGTCTCTGATTTGCCTTCAACGGGTTTACTGTATTTGAAGCACAGTGCTAGCAAGGTAGTGGTGTTACATCAGCCTTAGCTACTTCCACCCCACTCTCTGCCCTTCTGTGGCAGTTCATACTGGCATTTGAATTCTCTTTGTGTGCAAAACTCCAGAGTTCTGCGATCTTCAACTTTTTTCATCTGAGCTTGGCTTCCTCTTTTATTGTTTGGGTTTGTTAACTGGCTGCTGTTGTCCTTCTCAAGTCCTAATAACCATTTTTTAACCCCCTTGTTTTTCCACAGGAAAGCCAGGAAGAAAGGCGTTTTCAGCAAGGCCTCCCTCCTTGCTGGGTTTCATGTACAGACTTTAATCATTGCCTTGCCTGGAAAAGGGAAAGAGCTTTTCTTAGAATGTCCTACTGCAGCATATAAAGACTTCCCCCATTCTCCCTTCCTACTCATTAAAGCACAATTGTTGACTGCTTTGGGGTCCCTCTGGGTAAGGCTTGTTTGTAATGTCAATTACCTTGAGTTTATGAGTTAAGAGCTGTTGCCGGTCCTCTGGAAAAAGGAATCCTTCATTTAGCTGTCACTGGCATGCACTGCAGTTCAGTCGGCCAAGAGGAAATGGGGATTAAAAGACCTGGTCCTGCTCCTGCTGGAGGTGGTGGTATGGCTCCTGGTGAGAACAATGGGAGCAGACCCCAGCCTCAGAGGAGAGGGTGGTCCTAGCTAGGGTGCTCCCCTGCTCCCCCTCTTCCCTAAGTGAATGATGGTAATTACTGCAGGAGAGTCTGCTTGGTTCACTTCCTCCAATTGTTCTCAAGCTCTTATTTTGCTTGATGCTCAGAAAAGGTCATTTGTTTAGCTGCATAGCAAAGCTTGTCTGAGTGACTTAATGTGTTCCTGAAATGCTTGAAAAGGTGGGTGACCACCATAGAGAGAACAGAGAGAGTAGCTAAACAGAAGCTCTTTGCATATTTTAGCCCATCCTGGTCAAAGTGATAGGAATGGTTGACAATGCTGGTGGCACGAGGCCAGTTTTTTGATGAGATATAAAAAAACTGTGACCTCATTTCCAGACAGAAATCTATACTGGGATAACTTGAGATGGTGTTCAAGAGCTCTTTTTGAGGAATTAAAATGAATTGCTTGTCCAGTAACCAGGGGCTTTGATAAAAGATTGCTTTTTGACACTGTGGACAATTGTATCCAGCAGAGTCCTCAGCTTGGGATGCTGTGGGAAGACATCTGAGGTTTTCTAACAAACACCTGACTTGGGATACAACCTTCTGTCTGCACTGGTTCCCCACTGCTGTCTTAGGGAAGAGACAGAGTGATAGAACATGAAAGAGGGAAGATCAGTCAGCAACCCAAACCTAATGAAGGCCCAGTTATGACACTTTTCACCTCAGGTGACTTCATTGTCACTGAATAGGCATGTCTGAATAGGATGGGAAAAAAATCCTTTTGTTTCAGTTACTGGATGAACATGGGAGTGCCTCCATCACACCACTATGTGCTGATATAATCAAGTAGACTTTCAGCCTGGTGTGCTAAGCTTTGCTTGCAAATGCTTCCTCTGCTGCTGGTAAGACACTGTGTATTTGTGTTTGTTTTTCTATTGTGGAAATGTGTTGGGAAACATCCTCAATAACAGCTGAGCTTTAATTCCTGAGAAAGCCAGCAGCTCCACTCTACGTCACAAGTTCAAGTAACAAAAGTTGGAAAGAATGGATTTTTTTTCCTGTAGCAAGAGATATTCTCACCCCAGGGACAATACTTGTTAATAATAACACTCCCTTGCATTTCTTTCACCTTCCTTCTGAGGGCCTTTTGTTGATGACAAAGTATGAAACAAATCTCAGAAGACCTCCAGTGTGGAATTCTAGAATTACTTATTTTCTTTAGAGAAAGGATGTCAAGATACCGAAAGAAAATCAAATGCTTAAAGTTGTGGTGTGGAGCTGTGATTGCAGTGAGACCTGATGGGAAATGAAACTGAAACAGGCTTCCAAGTCTAAGTGTCCTAGGCATTTCATGGTGGAAATGTGATCAAACTCCTTCCAGCTAAATGGGATCTCTCAGCTCCCATGTCTGCAGACAGCAGCGTTTTCCTATGCAACTCCTCTTGGCAGAGTGATGGGCCCTTTTCTTAGCTTTGAATTGCCATGAATATTCCTCACTTCAGGAAGTCACTGATGATGCACAAGCTGTAGTACAGCTTTAACCAAAATGGAGCATTTTCAGTATCTTATTGAGAAATTCGGAAGTTATGACATCATCTCTTTTTTCTAATCAGCCATGAGTGCATCTTGAGAACTCAGATCCTGTGCAGCCCCAACAGTCAGTGGCTTTAGGTTTATGATTTCATTGTACTACATCATTAAAGACTCTGCAAGAGCGCTTTGCTTTGAGGCAGGGAATACTTCACTACTCAGTGCTCAGCTCTTAGGTTTCTCTAGTTGCAGGCAGCAAAACTTCCAGTGAAAGATTTCATATTCAAAATATATCTCTGTGGCATCAGATTAATAATGCAACCCCCTGAGCCTTCTGGATTTCAGAAAGAAAATGTTAAAGGACTGCGGCAGTTTTCACCCACCACTCTTTGTTTTCACCTGATTGTGTGAGCCTCCTCTATGTAGTGCCCTTGTACACAAGCCACGTGTCAGCTGAGCTGCAGCAACCTTGGTAGCTGTTTGCCATGTATGGTTTTGGTCTGCCTCACATCTAGCTGAAAACTTGTTGAAAGAAGCTTAAACTGAAACAGATTAAAAACACAGACACGGGCAATTACAGAGGTTTGACTGATGTATATAAGCCCCGCACACAGGCTGTGTGTCTGAACCCCTGAGCTGCTTGCTCACAAAACTCGGTTTGTTCACCACACATGCACATAGGCTGCCATGCTCAGGCAGTACTTTTTGAGAGACACTGGCTCTGGTGTGCTGCCTGCTCCTCCTGTGCTCTCAGGGAGATGGTGATTTTTCTGGATGCAACCTAAAGGACTGACTGGTCTGGTTTTACCGAGTGTGCTGATGACATGATGATGTGTGTTTATGTCAGTATGTGCTGATTGGGCTCATTCTCATTTCCAGTGGTCCTGGCTAGCAGGTTAGCTGTTCAGCTTTAACAGTAGCAGCATGTTGAAAGTAACACAGGCAGAGCAGAAGAACGGTGCTGCTCACTGAAAACAGAACAAGACCAGGCTCTAGTGATTTTTTAAACCAGTTGCTCTAGAGTGAAAAAATACTGGATATTTTTATCTAAGCAGGTCACATTTTGATGAGGAGCCATAGGGTCTAGGGTTCAGAGGGCAAGAGCGAGTGTCGCTAAGGATCTTGCTGTGCTGTAATCCCTCCTAAGCCATGGGTTTGCAGGGTCACCTTGGGTGTGACACTTGATCAGTCAGCTCAACCTTAAGCAAGAGGCAGCCAGACAGTCCCCTGCCAGCCCAAATGTCACAGTGTCCAGCTTTATAAGTGATTCTTCCCTTTCCCTAGCAGAAGTAGCTGTTGATAAGTTATAATGCAACAATCAATCCTTGGTTCCCAGTGCATTGCTAATAAGTCATTGACATCATTATGAGTATTGTGAATTTTAAAGACTTGACAGAGGAAAGTTCATTGTTAATAATTAAGGCCTGTTGTCTTAAACGGACAGGGAATTTGGGTGCTCCATTGCCAGATTCTACAGTTTTGTCTTGATACTTGTTCTATTGATATTTAATGTTTTCTGCAGTGATACAGCTGAGAAAGTGCTTAATCAGGACTTGTCAAGAGCTATAAGACAAGATTATTCTGAAGTACAGAAGTTTTTATAAAAGATATCATAAGTGTTTTTAGAGTAGGAAAAGAAAATGTGGTTACTTAGAAGCTGGTAGCTCAGCCCAGAGGGAGGAAGAAATGTAGTACCTACACAGAGGCACCCTGTGCAATTCTCCACACCCACCTGGCATTCAACTCCCACTCCCAAAGGGTGCAGCTGTTCCCTAGATGTGCTGGACGCCCAGAGACATCCCAAATGACACTGGACACCTATGTGTCTTTGACTTAAGAGCTGTGAAAAAATACCACCACTGGTGAAGCTGGGGTAGGAGACAAATGTGTTTAACCCATTTCTTAGGCTGCTTATTTGGCCTTGTTTGACTGCAGAAGAACAGCTGAGGACAGTGGAAACCTTCTCTGCAAGCAAATGGGAGGATTGTCAAAATGGGAGAATGGCTGAGTCTCCTCTGGAGAGAGAGACAACTCCAGATGCTGGCTGACCCTGTGGCACTCCCTCCTCCTGAAATGCACAATTGTGAGAAGGACAAGGAGGAACTTGTGGTAGTAGGTAATGCTGCTTATCAGAAGGTTGGTTGGTCTCAAAGATTGCCATGAATAGATGAACAGTAGCTTAAATGAACTGCCTGTATCTATTGCAACCCACTGGTGATAGACAGAATTCGGCTACTTAATTTAACTACTCATGATTGTGGCAAGCAGGACAAGATTTAATCTCAAAAGTAATCTCTTGATAGCACTTCCACATTTTATCTTCTTGCCTTTACTTCCATGATATCTGGACCATATTTTTTCATTGGGATTTTTGGTAAGACCAATCAACTTTTCTGTAGCTGTTTGCCAGTCTTCTGAAATTTGTGAACGTACCTCTCATAACCCTAGATAGTCATCTTCTCTCCTTTCCCTTCCCCCCCAAGATTTTTCTATTTCTTATAATTTCTAATCTTAAGCTTAGTAATGATGTTCTCAGAATCAAAACCATAGAGAAGCGTGTCAGGATGGGCTGATCTAATTGGCTGACAAACTCTAGGAACTGGTCTGTGGTTGAAAGAATGACTCAAAGTGTTCTCTTTTTACTAAAAAAGCTGAAGAGTGTGTTCTAAGAGACTGGGATAGTATTTTCATGTTGGTAAAATTTTAGCTGTGTGGCTGGTGATAGATGAATTTCTGTGTGCATGTTGTGTTTGAAAGAGAGTGAACTGTCTCTCTATCATCTCTTTCCTGAAACATCACCCCTCCTGTGTGGAAGGATGGCATGTGTGGTAGTGCCCTGTGCTGATTGTGAGGTCTCAGCATCATTCACTGAGGCAAGCAAGACTCTTGGCAACAAAGACACAGCATGGGGCAGTTCAGGCACTTTAAATATCAGCTTATGTGGTCCTTGGTGCTCAAGTAAGTTTAAAAAGAATTGTTAGATGCAATTGGGGTGTGAGAGGGAAGTAGAGATTCTGACCACAAAAACTTTCACTGTCTCTTCGGCAGCAGAAAGCAAATCTGTTAGACACTCAACTCAACAAGGCTTGTTGAGGCAGTGCACAGGCCCTGCCAAAACTGGGGATCAGGTTTGCAACCTGACTGGTTCATCAGGGTGGTATGGGGCTGCTGGGCCAGTCTTATCCCCCCAGCAGAGCCTGGCTTTGTTGTTATGGTTCTGGCTTTCATTGCAGCTCTGAGCTCTCACCTCTTCTCTTCACGCTTCTGTTGTACTTGCTCATGTTTATCTTGGGGGGATCAAGATGTACTTGAACTTTAGAAATGAAAACGGAAATTTGAACAGGAAACATGGCAGATTGACATGTTCCTCATTATCACTGCTACATTTGTTAGACATATGTTTTAAAAATCAAAACATTGCAGTATTCAAAGCACTGAGGGTGGGGGCAAGGAGGGAGACCCATCCATGCCCCACCCAGGGTGTTTATTCTTGAGGGTGATTCATCTGTGGATGAAACTACACAGCCAACCATGGTTGGTGCTGAAAAGTACTTAGTTATCGTTCAGAGACTTCCTGACTGAAATCCCAGCTCCTCCTCAAAGATGGAGTGAGCTTACTGTACAGGGAAAACACCATTGGAAAAGATTATGCCCTCTAGGAAAAAATAAACCCACAAAATGCAGGCTGGCTACACCTATCAGCGTTGGAGATGGAGCATGGTATGCTGGTGGCAATCTGATAGCCTTCAGTTTAAGGTGATTCCTTCCTGAACCCTCAGGTGTTATGAAATCAAAGCTGACCTGCCTGTGACCAGTAACATGGCATCCCTGCTGAACTTGTGCAGCAGGAATGTTGTCCCACTCTTACGGAGTTTTCTGGGCAGTAGGGCTGACCAGCACACACACCTGGGGGCTCTCACCTGTCTTGTGCACGCAGATCAGCAGCTCACACACTGCCTTTCTGATGTGGGGCACACCAGATCCTTCTCTGAGATCCCCCAAATCAGCAAAGTGTGGTAAGATACCCCAAAGACACAGTGAAAAGCACCTAGGAAAGGGCATTTCTTGTGCTTCCTGGTAAAAATAAAAGCAAGATAGATGGCTTGTTCCTCCGAGCTTCTCTGGGCTTTCTCTTTAGTCTGTGTCCTGCTGAGATTTGACCTTATCCTGCTACTGGAATGCCTTCAGACAGTACAGTATAGACTGATGTTCCCTTGGCATCTTGGCCCTGTATGCACTTTGGTCAACTTCAACCTCAGCATAAGTCAGAGGAAGGAAGTACCTCAGAGAAAAGTTGTGTTCCTAATATACCAGCCCCTAAACCTGAAGGGTGCAACTTCATGACATTAGGAGAACGTCTCAAAGGGATGCTTGGAGAGCAACAGCAATGTCATGGATACAGAACTTCCCACAACATTTTATTTCCACTAATTAAATCTGCATGGCCTCTCCTGGACATAAATAACAACAGGAGAGAAACTGGGAGGAAGGTACAGTCATTACCAGTCAGTAAACTGACTTAAGGGTCATTTTTATTTAACTGTTGAGAAAAAGAGACTTTTCACAGAAGAAGTTAACTAACTGAAGGCACACGGACTTTTCTGGTATTCAGTGAATGAGAGGAGAGCTTCTATCATCAGCTTGCAGCTGTGTCCTTGTTCACCTAGCTGTGGTAGCCATGTACAGGGTTAGCTACAGACATCTGGAGTGAGGTTTTAAAATGATTTTGCCTGACACAAGTCAGGCCCTTAATGACCTGGCCAGTAGGGAAGTGGCAAAAGGACTGCGGCAAAAATGTGTCAAAATCAGTAGGGACAAAGCCATTAAGATAGGAGGATTCCAAGTTCCAGGGCTGAAAACCTCTGGATGGTCCCAGGTGTGGAGGACTGTCTATATGCAAAGCTACTTTTGGAGCCACAGCCTTCTTACTTTCTGCTTTATGGATAGAAGAATGCAGACAAAAGGATTTAACTTGGAACATGCGCCATTTTTAAGATGCAAAATGCAAGAAACTCTTCTCGGGCACACAGCTGTCCCTCCTTGGTGTAAGTCATGCTGGTTTTTTAAGCACCCTGTGGTCATATGGGTATTGCTCTCCAGAAAAAATAGCAAGACCTCTGGAAACGATCACCCAGTATCACTTCTGCAAGTAACTCTAAGGAGAAAGGAACTTGCTCAACAAAAGTTGTGAGAAAAGAGCTCATGCGTTTCCAATCCTTCATTTGTCCTGATAATACAAGTTTGAGTGAATTTTAACACTTGTTTTCCTGTGGTAAGTCTCTGTGAGGTAATACCTTTCCTGTGAAAGAAGATTCAAAACATGTACAAAGAGATCATAGAATAAACAAAATGTAGGTGGTTTCCCAAAGTCGTCACTTTTTAAAACCTTTATGGCCTGCTCCTTATAAATTTGTCTAGGTCACTGAGGGCTGTATTCTGATAGGCTTTATGGGGGAACATGGTGGTTTTTGAGAAGGTGCAAATAACTCTGTTTTTCATATCTGTTCTTCAGCAGGTGAGAGAATTCTGTCTTTCTAGAGTGGAACAAGGTAGGGAATTGTGGAAGATGACAAAATCATAACTTTGCTATTTTTTTTGGAATTAGGTGGAATGGACACGGCTCAAAAGAGGTGTCAGAGTTTGTGTGTCAGAGCATGCTCCATCCAGGGCTGCTGGTAGTGCTTTTCCTATCTCCATGCGCTCCTGGGCTGCCAGCTAGATCTGCTGAGGTCGTGGGAGCAAGCTGAGGGTTGGCAACCCTTGAAGGTGAGATTTTTGCTCATCCCTCTCTTGACCACAGACGTCATCCAAAGGCTGGTTTGCAAATTAGACACCAGCAGTAGCTGTCCTGTATGTGGGCTTGACTCTCATTGCTGAGTTAAGAGGTCCCACCTGCGGAGAAGAGAGGCACCTGTTTCCCAGACACCAGTCAGCCTGGGCTCCGAGGAGGGGGCTCCCCTGTAAGGTCACTGGTGGGAGTATGTGGCTTCTGGTGTCCCAGTGTAGCTCTGCCTCTGAGTTTATTTAATTCCATGTCCCTGCAGTGTATACTCACAATATGATTGGAGAAATGAAGCCTCTGTTGGATGGTAAAAATATGAGATGGTCACTCTAGTATAACTATTAAGTGGTATTATATTGCCATAATTATGCAATCATCTGCTCTGTTTAAAAACGCCACAATTTATTATTTTCAGTAATGGTTTTTCTGTGATCCTCACAGAAAGTCTACGTGTTGGGAAGATGGTAGAAGCAACTAATCCATTTCTTAGGTTTTCTGTTTCCTGTTTTATCATTCTGGACTTCATTTTTATTTCTAGAGTTCTTTTTTTTTTTTTTTTTTATAGGCAGCTTTTCAGAAAGGTTCCAAAGGTAACAACTGGAGTCACCTAAAATAAGGACTATATTTCATTTTCCACATATTTCCATAAGTAGATGTGGGGAGAAGGGGAAAGGGACATGCATGGAGTGGTTGTTTCTGCACTGGCTTTTTCTCAGCTCAGTATTATTGAGAAAATGGTCACGTAGTGAAACTCAGTGCAAATTTTTTTTTTTTTAATTCAAGTGTGATATCCTGGCTAAAAAGTGAAGGTATTGCCCTATAAGAGAGAAGTATTTATTTCTTTTTACGATACCTTCTAGTAAAGTGATGATATGCAAATTGCACATTGGAATTTTCTATCTATCCTCCAAAGACTGACATCCTAGCCAGCTCTTCCTGGATGAGTTGTCAGCTCAGAAAGAAAACTGAGCCTATAATGTGTCAGTCTGATCCCCAGTGAGAGGGCAGGCTCCAAAGGGAGAGCAAAGATTTTAAAAGGAAAGGGTATTAATATGCCAGCAGGTTATATGATATGTAGTGTAATTTCTGGGGTCTAGGGTTGATTTCCTTGGCTATGCATGTGAGACTGACAAGTCCACTTGGTGACATGAAGTACAAAGTTTTGGTTATAATAAATGATCTTGCCTTTCTTTCCTGTGCCTGTGTTTTGCTTATGTGCTTGCTTTTTTTGTGCTTTATTTTACAACACTGAAAGCAGCAAATCCCAGGTGCAGACTCTAATCACAGCTAGCAGACTGCTGTGAAAGAAACAGGTTGAAATGCTGATTTCACATGTGCCAGGGTAAATCTAGAGTGTGTTGCTGCCAGCTCCAAGCTAGAGGTTTAAACTGGTAGCCTGGTTGAATTTTGCTACATTCTCTGTGGTTTGTGGTTTTCACTTCCCGTGTTTTGTGAAGAGGGATGTGAGGACTAAGGAGTGAGGCTTGATCTCTTAAATTAAAATCACTGTGTGTTACAAGATGGGAGAGGTGATTCTGGTTAGTGCCCTGGGACTTTAAGCTGTGTTGGCTAAGTGGCTGCTGTAAAAGACTTGTCCCCTTGTGTTTGCCTTTCCTGTTTGCCCAGTGTGATTTGTGGAAAGGCAGGAGGACATTGTTGTCATGAGCAGCACCAAGGTAAGTGCAGCAGCATGCAGTATTAAAGGAGAGGGTAGAATTTTCATCTGATTCAACCAATATGGAAACAAAACACCCTCCTTTGCTTATACTGGACAGGTCCCTGGACCCAGAAGAATAAATGAAATGGTCACACTAGTTCATATCCATGTCCTGGGAGGCACATGCTCTCCAGAGCTGACTCAAAGAATAACTTACAGCTTTCTTTTCTATTGTGGCCATTGCTTTTCTTCTCCCAGGGTAAGACAGATTGTACGTCACCAAATTGATTCTTCAGCCAGCCTACAGTAGCCTCAAAAACTGTAGAATGTTGTTTTAAAAATGCAAACATGTAAAATGAGAAGACACCTAATGCCAGCCTTTTGGTGGAGACTAGATTTAGGCTTAAGACAGCTGGTGCCAGAGCATTTGCCTGTTAATGTTTTTAGGCTCTGGAATCTCTTGCAAGAGGATATCAGAGCAGCAGAATCAATTAGCGGTCTTAAAGTAATTCTTAAACTTCTAGGTGATGCTAATTTTTTACTCAGATGAGTGTATTTTAGGAGCTGAACTGCTAGCTGGAGAGGTGCAATGTCATTGTTGCAGGGAAGCAGACAAACCATAGTAAAATTCCCCTCCCAAGACCAAAAAAATTCTTCAGACACTGATTTGCTTTTACTCTGTGTTTTACCATATGGGAGCAGGGAAGAAGCAAGGAGTTTCCATGTGAAATGCACAGATTCATACCTGCCCAACCATGCTCAGATGAGTTAGGACTAGGAGTTTATTCTGCTGATCTTTAACCCAGATTATGTGCCGGTGCAAGGGAGTCAAGGTGCATGAGAATTCCCCTCAGACATCTAACAGGAAGATTTCATCTTCTATCCAAACACATAAAAATAAACAGGACTATCTGACTGATTAGTTTTTTGCTGCAGCAAATGTTGAGCATTGACAAGCAGGGCCTATATCCCTCCCAACGTAGCTCCAAGTGCCCATGACAGAGAGAAGCAGTAAGTACCTACTCTCCTGAAAGATGGAGGAGAGGCTTAGAGGGCAGGGCAGCCCAGGGGGATTTCTGTTCAAAACCAAAGTTCTGCTCTCTAAGACTTAAGAGAATGTATTGTCATGCTTTCCTTCAAGAAGCATTGCTTCACCTCGGAGGGAGAAGACCCAACTTTTCCCTTGTGCTATTGGGACTGATGCCTGAGAAGGAGAAGATGGGAGGGGATGAGAGCTGTCATTCCTGCTTGTCCTTTGCTTACAGCGTGAATGATGCAGGGATCCCTTTCACAGAACCACAATGCAGCCATGGAATAACCTCTGCCCACCAGGGTTACAACACTTCATATCCTGCCTATGGAGTCTGTGCCCAAAGACTTTTCCCATACCTCTTTCCCAGTGCAGCAGGCTGTGCAGAATCACAAAGTTCTTTCAAGTAATCGCAGACTGGTGGTTTTGTCTTGATGCAGGAAGAGTGAAACCTCAGTTCTCTGCTTCTCAATGACTTCCTGAATGATAGGATGGCACTGACTATATGTCTGTTAAGGGACAACCTCACACTGGAGCCTATTGAAAGCATAACTCCTTGGGAGAGTGTTCTGATAAGCAACAAAAACAATGAGGATAACAAATGTAGGCTGGGTGCTCATATTTGCTGACCTCTGTTCATACTGATCATAGAAACAACTCAGGCAAACCATAATATTGCTCCAGATGGCAGCCACTGAATCCAGTTTATGGAGTAATAGTTTACTCTATGAACAGACCCAGGGATTTCAGTAGGACCATGACGTGCCATGGGTAGGGAGAATGGAACAGGAGTGTCTAGTCTTAGTCTTAAGTGCTTTTAATGAACACTAATTTTTGGTCATGTAGGCAAATTCTTCCCTATGTACAACACCTTAATTTGGACGGGGGTTGTGCCAAATGCTGCTACATCCACATGTACAAGGGGAAGGGCTGCAGAAAGCAGGGCAGAGGAAGGATCACTGCAACAGTGGCACTTTCTTTCTTGTGTGCTCCTAGAAGAAAACACCACTAATGGGACAGTGATTACTTCTTGTTGTCTGCACAGCGAGTGTGCTTTCATCAGCACTCTGTGCAAGGCAAACATCTTTGGGGTCTGTACAGGAAAGAAAAAAGGACACAAATAAAAAGAGAGATTATATGTTGCCTGGTTTTGTCAAAGGTGAATTGTGCCAGAAGAATCTGATATCTTATCAAAGAAAGCTAATTGATTTTCCTTGTAAAGGAAACATGGCTGATCTGACTATCAGCAAAGCATTTGATATGATGCCACATGGGAAATTATTAATTCAATGGGGGATGGTGGGGTTAGGCAGAAGAAGAGTGTGTGGTTGTCTGGCTAAGGAAGGGATGAATACAAGTGATGTTGGTGTGGGAATGATCAAGCTAGAGGAGGGGACTGCTTGTGCACTTGCTCAAGGAATAATTTTGGGTCTGATTTGCTTAATATTTTCAGTATGGCCTTGTGATGGAATGTAGAAGTGTGTGGATGAAATTTGTAGATGACAGCAAGTTTGGGACCATAGTTATTATGCAAGATCAGGGTATGATACAGGAAGCACTGACTGACCTTGAGGGCTGGACTAATAGAAATGGGATGAAATTCAATATTACAGAGTGCAAGGTCATGCACTTAGGGACTAATAACATGAATTTCCACTATAAGCTGGAAGCTTATCAGCTCACAACAAGCATAGAAGAGAAAGACCTGGGTGTATTAGTTGATGGGGTAACTAAGAAGCAGAGATATCACGCCACCATGAAAAAAGACAAATGTGAGTGTAGGGTATATGAGTCACAGCCTTCCCAAGAGGCAGGGAAGTACTAATGCCACTGGAGAGGGGTAAGATCTCCACTGGAGCACTGCTGTCTGCCATGGTAAAGAAAGATGAAGCCCTGGCAGCACAGGTGCAGAGACGGGCTCTTAGGAGCATCAGAGCATCATATCAGCTCTGGTCTCTATCGCCCAGTGAGTGGCAGCTGTGAGGTGACACAGGGGCTTTCTCTAACTAAGCAGTGGGTAAATGCAATGGAGAGGAAAGCATGAGTTCAGATCAAGACTATGCTGGCAAATGAACACCTACAAATTAGCCATGGATACACTGAAGACTGTAGGGTTTATGGTCACTCTTGTGCAGGGGGTAGGGCAGAAAGGCATTAATTTGGTCTTTGGGAAGGATTGTCCAACGTGGTGACAGTGGCAGCAGGGTCACGGGGTTGATGTTCCAGCAGGTTCCTTGTGACCACATCTTGCTGGCGGGCACCTGAGGCTCTATGGGGCTTGGTGCAATGGTAAATGCTCTTCACTCCCTGGGGCTTCCCAATGTCAGTCTGCCCTGCTGCCCTCTTCCTGGGTACCTGTGTGCACTGGCTTGCTAAACACGTGTGCCCAGACTCTGTCTGGCATTCCCATTGGACTGACCGGCATCAGGAAAAACTTAACTGCAATGTGTCAGTGTGGTGGCACTGCAAGTGAGATGAGACCCAGCCCACGCTTCACAGCTTCTCCGTTTTTGTTGGCCAGCCAAGGCCATTTTGGGAAGCTGTCAGGGTGACTTGATGGAGCACAGACATCTGGCCAGCCATGTTTCAGCCCTTCCTGTGTGCCGGGTGAGCTGTCAGCCTCCATTTTAATTGTTCTCATACAGCATCGTCCTCTGCAAATCGGAAACTACAGTTCAGAGTTTTTGCCCATTTCTTTCAAACAAATATGGTATTTTTTTTCTCCTTTATCCCTTTTTACCCTCTATCCCTTCCCTCCCCTTATTTTTTACTCTTTTTTTTCTCCCCTCGACGCTAGTTGACATTTACCAGAACCCAGTGTGATTTAGTGACCTTGGGCATACTGTGCACTTTAATTTGTCAATTTGGGAAATTAATTTGTGGAAGAATGAGTGGAAGTCAGAGGTCAGGCGGTTGGAGCGCAGACCTGCTGACAGGTTGACTGTTGGTGGGGGGCTAATGAGAGCACACCACCAAGCGAACGGAACGAAAGCAGACAGATTACACTGCCCGCTCGCTGGCTGGAGTCGATAACATCGGGCCGTTGTGCCTCCATCTCTGCCACGGTTCTGCCTCATGCTGCTCGGGCAGCCGTTCAGCAACAGCCACAGAGGCCTTCTGGGAGGAAGGGACAGGTCACTGGGTGTGAGGCCACTTCATGGTGAGGATGGAGAGCTGGCCATGGCAGCTCTGCCAGCCCAGCCCCAGCATGGAGGTAGTAACCGGAAAGGTTGCATCCGGGTGTTTGCGGTCCTGCTGTCTGCAGCCACCTGGGGTCCAGGTGAATTTCAGCTTCTCTGCTGGGTACCGACAGCCATGTTCGGAGAAGTGGGATTTGTTTTCTGCAGGCAGTGTCTGCCTGACTCTGCCCACAGCCTGTGAGAGTGGCTGTAGAGCTAGACAGCTTGCTGAACAGGAGGTAAGAAGCGTGATGGCTCCTGCTCAGCACCTTTCGACCCCAAAATCCCTTTCTTTCTCAGCTGGCAAGGTGTGTATTTGTTAGGCAGATTCCTGTGGGTGCACGCCACCATCTGCATGCAGCACGAGCAGAGGTTTGACCGCAAACAAGACTGGAACGTGCCGGAGAGAGATTGCATCTGGTGCCCTGTGGCAGCTGAACTGCTGCATCACGCTCAGGCTGCCCCCAGGCCCCGGGGCAGAATGACTGAGCGGTAGAGGATGACGAATGCTTTAAAGTGACAGCAAACCCTCGGATTCTGCCTTTGAAACAATGCAGGAGTCAGGCAAGAGGCATGACTAGGTCATGTCAGAGTCAAGACCATAGCCTCGAGGCTGCTGGGGAAGGGACTCAACAGGACACACTTGTTAGCTGTGCACGTCGAGGCAGAGGCTCGCACAGCTCTAGAACAGTACAGCTTCTGGGCGTCAGTGCCAAGGCTTGTGTGTTTTGGAGCTAGCAAAGGCTGGAAGGACCAGACTCAGCATGCACAGCCCACAGGGCAAGGGAGAAAAACTACTTGTTTTGCTCTGACAGCTGGCGCTGCACACATGAAGTGAGGGTACGCTTGGAAAGGTGTTTCTGATTGCAAAGTAGCTGGCTAAAATGTGAGGCACTGACAGCTTTTTGGGGAAAGGAGCACAGAGGACTTTGAAAGGAGCCTCTTTCCCCCTGTGATAACTAGAGGAAGAAAACCTCCCTGAGGCAGAAGCCTGGCTGGCCAGGAAGCTCTCCACGGCTGTGTGTGCTTTGACATTCGCACTTGGAGTAGGGCATGGCTCTCAGAGTCTCACATTTTGGGGGCTGAACACAGTTTCCAGCTATGGCATGACAGACCTTCAACTGATCCAGATAATTTGGTGAACTTAGAGATGACTCTGGGGTAGATCTCAGGCAAGCAATGCCATGGGAAGTGCAGATGAAGACAACTTTGAATGTTACAATTTCTTTGGTACCACTCCAGCATGGAGTCCACATCAGCAATCATTTGTCTATCTTGAGGTATCATTGATAATGTGGTCAGTTGTTTCCTCTGTTGAGCACTTCAAGGTCCCTTGTTTGGAAGGACTAGAGGGTGCATTGTACTTCCGTGCTTCCCTCAGTGCCAGCAGACATGATTGCACTCAGCCACTCACCCCCTCCATCTCCACTGGCTGCTGTGACTCTACATTGTGGTCCTTCCTCATGGACTTCTTGCATTTCCCTGGAGCTGGGGAAGATCTAACTCTTACAGCTTCCACTAAGCTTCTGAGGTTTTAAGGAGATTGGGAAGTCATTAGGCAGCACCAGAGACACATCGTTGAGGGGCAAATGAGGTCAGGCAAACTAGGGGAGCACAAGAGGACCAGGAGGGTGACTTTCAGAGGCTGTCAGGAAGCTGAGATCTTGTATTCCCCATCCCCTCAAATTGTCTTGATGTTTTGGATGTGCAACATTTCTCACCTCTGGTTAAAACCTGGCTCCCATGCTCCCCCTTTCCTTCACATTTCAAGGTGTTCCCAATTTACCTCACTCCCAAGTTGACTTGTCCGTCGCTTTGCAGTAAATAGTAAGAAATTCCTACACATCTTTTGTTGCCAAACCACAGCAAAGGTTGAGCAACTCAGCAACTTACAGTTTCATTCTCTTTTGTTTCTCAGAACTGACAAGCACACTGTTTGTCAGCATGCTGCTCACCCGGGAAGTGCACCACGTAACTTCCAAGAAAGCGGCGGCGATTCAGGCTTCAGGCATTTAAACAGTCACGCTCCCCATGTTTGCTCTCTGCTCCATATATGGCCTTATCCATATATCCCCCTGAAGCCTCGGCTCACGGGGAGGGCTGTGCTGTGGGAGAGGTGGGCAAAGACTCTCAGCCCCTCTGCCTGCACAGTTTGCCCCTCTCTAGACACACAGGAGGAGCCGTGGCCCCACGGTGGCCTCCGGGCACGCAGCCCTTGCAGGTCAGCTCTCTCCCTTGTGCCCCAGACACAGGCGTGCTGCCTAACTGGTGACAGCCACTCTGTGCAAATGCTTGCTCTCCTCTGGTGGCAAAAATCACCACAGACCTTTGCCAAATTTAAACTGCAGGGCACGATCTCTTCATCCCCATGGGGCTGCTCCAGACAAGCCTGTTCCCACCTGGCTGTCAGGGGTTTGGACCTGGATATCAGATACAGCGTACGCATGGGCTGAGAAGGGTCTACTCAGCTCTCCTTGCTCTGCCCTATTAACTTATCTCTGAGCAAAATTATTATTTCATGTCATGTAAATATTTTTAAAAATTAATATTTTAAATAAACGAGATGTATCTTGTAGTCTCTGGCCATTCACTTCCTCGTGCTAGAGCATTACTTCTTCATCTGGAGGTGCTGAGACCTGCCTCTTTAGCTGAAAATGACGGAGTTGAATTGTGGCATGGGACAGCCCTGTAGCTAAACTAAGTCTTGAAGTATTGCTGTTCAATGACAGAAGTTGTTTTCCTCTAAAGTCAGGCTGCTATCACAAGTGAACAGTGTAGAATACACAGCCAGCGAGTTTGGGAATTTACTGTCACCACAAGGATGGTTTGGAAAGCCTCACTGCCTGTTTCTGAGAAGGTTACCCAAGAATAAATAAGCAATCCCTCTTCTTAGAAAGACTCTGGAAACAGCTGGGACCAGAGCAGAGAAGGGTTCCAGACAAGTCAAAGTGCAGGACTCATCACCCGTGGATGAAGTGCTGTAGGGACCAATCACGGAAGAAGCTCCTCTGAGCTCTACCACCCTCATCTTGCTACTTGCTCCTTCCTGTCTTAGCATCACAAACAATCACACACAAACAGAAAAATTAATAACAGATTCACAAAACCTTTAACAGAGGCATATAAAGCATCTTTTGAACAACTTTTTTTTGTGTCTAGCATCCCAGCCATTGCAGCTGAAGCTTGATCAGGGTCTTTGTGATGTGAAAACAACATAAAGCTCCTTCTCCCCACTGAACCTGACAAGGGGATCATAAGGTCATTGTGGGATGGCAACTGTGCAAGCAGGTAAGGAAAAGCCACTACAAGAAAAGCTTTCAGGCCTGTGTCTGCACCGTGGAAAAGTGTGGGGAAAAAAAAAAAGAGCCTTTGACTGACTCATTAAAAAATGAAGTGAAATCCATGTACTGATGGACAAAACTGTGTGTTCATCAAGAGTGAAAACAATCCTTTCTCCTCTCTGTCTTCCTTCCTAAAAAGTGAAAGTTTCCTGGATTCCCTCCTTGACAGCCATCAGTTCTGGCCATGACTCACTACACCTGTGTGAGGGCTCTGACTAGCATTAACCCCTTGCTTACTGGAAACCAAACACATCCTGTGGATGTTGGTCTCCTTGGTCTCAGCCTTTTCTGCCCTTAGTACCCATCCCTGACAGTCAGCTCAGCTCATCTGACCTGTGTGATGGCAGAGCCACACAGGGAGCCAGACCAGTGGTGGATGATCCCCGTGTATGGTCAGGATGAGGGAGGGCGGTTTTTCTGGAGAGGAGCTGTTTCCTAAATGCCAGGGCCTTCCTGGTCTTTTTCTTCCAGAATAAAACAGCATATGAAAGAGAGAGGGATGTTTGAAAGCCGAGACAAAACCTTCAGGTCTCTGCTTGCTTGGACTCCTGGCAGGGCAGTGGGGAAGGTCATGGCTCTGTAGAAGTTCTGGGTACACCGTAGTGTGCACTAGGTGTGGGACACAGGTGCAAAGGCACATTGAAATGTCCAGAGGCAGGAAATTCAGCACCTCTGTGAAGGGCACTGCCCATCCCAGTGTCTTCTTTTCTATCTTATGTTCCTTTATTCCCAGTTTTAATAAATCCTGGTCTCCTCACTACACTGGGACTCTGCTCTAATTGCTAGTTTATCTTTCTGGTCCTTGCCCTAGCAGCCTGCAGTCTTATTTTCTGCCATGTCTCCTGTCCTCATCCCCCATCCTGGCTCTCCTTGGTGTGATCCTTTTGCCCACTGAGTTCCAGTCAAGGGGAGCACCATTGCTGTAGGAGCTCAGGCTTGCTGTGATGCACAGAAATGAGGACAGGCTCCTTGGTGCCAGGCAGGTGCACGCCCTCTGCAAGCAAATACATATGGAGGTGTTCCAGCAAGTCAGCTCTTGGTAGCTGCAAACACTTCCACAAGGCCAGATTTGGGGGAGGAGGTGAATTTTTACAGGGACATTGCAAGACAGACTGCCAACATGTCTGCCTGCTTCTTGGTCCACAGCACAGTATGGAGCATAAGACACACTTTTCTGCCTTATTTCATTCACAGAAATGTCTGAGCTATTTGGGAGATGTCTTCCACAATCTTCATAGCAGTGAATAATTCACTCTGAGGCAAAAGTCTGTTTTCAAAAGAATCTCTGCAGGAGAGAAGTCTGACAAATCTGTAGGCAACTGAAATAAAAAATCTCTTTTGATGGGATGCATTGGGCAACCTCAGTGTCTCTCTTTGAAATGTAGTAATATGGCCCCACAGCCCTTTTGCAAATCATCTGCAGGTATGAATTTTTTTTTTCCCCTCATTTAATGGCTATTAATATTAAATACAGCAACCATACATTATTTATACTGTTTTATTCATGTATTAATTTTAAATCAATTCTTAAAAGGTGCAGTGCCAGGGATGGAAATGAATTACTTAGGGCAATAAAGAAGGGCAGATCAAGGGGGAAATTAACCAGAGATATTAAAGCTATCATGAAAGACTTATATTGGAAGCTTCTAGACTGGAACACCATTTGATAGGGAAAGCCAGCAGCCAGGTCATTTTGACCTAGAAAGGAGAGTCCTCAAATATACCTAACATGGGGGTCAGTCAAATAGAGGACAGATCGTGTGCAAGTGAGGAAAAGATTGCAGCAAGTACTGCTACAATTTCTCTGCTACAAAGACATAAACTCTGAGGATTGCTGCTGCACTTGCCACGTGTAGCAGGTCTAAGGCCTGCAAGACTGGAAGCTGGCCTCTGGAGATGAGGACTGTGGTGACATTTGCAACTGTGTCCCGTTTCCAGCTCTGGTGTTTGCAGGGAGGCACTTGCAGATGGCCGAAGCCAAATCCCAGGGTCCCACTGTTGCCCCTTCACTGTGGCTTAAGAGTGTCAGGCAAGTGTGAGGAGGACACCAAGCTTGATGAGAAGGGACTGAGTTCAAACAGATATTTAGGAATGGGATTCATTGCACTTGGCTTTTGCTGTCATAACCTTTATGCATCATATAGGCTCCATCTGCAATACAGAAAGACCCCCACAGTGTTAGTCTCTGTTGGCTAGACAGCTAAGGTGACTTCAGATGAATCTCACTTGGATATTTAAAGAACTGAAGATCCACCTGAAAACTGCAGTGGAAATGCTGATAACTACTGTGCTGTACTGTCTCCTATTCATTTCTTGTTATCTCATTTTACCATAATGGCACTTTGAATCTCTCAGGCAATGTAGAAAGGGTTTAAACATGGTAGAGCCCCTTTCAGAGCTAAAATCATTAGTAGATTGAAGCAAAGTGCTCCCTTATATCTGTGAGTAAATTATTTATTATGTGTGTTAGAGAGATGGATGGTTATGGTGATTCCTGGGGAAAATCATGCTGTGACAGAGATTAAATGGAGCTCTTGGGAGTCTCTCTCCCTGGGTCAGATTCATCCTAGGTCTCAGTGGTTTCACTGATCTCTGTAGAGTTTACACCAAAGATAAGTTTAGTCCTTTAGTCCCAGATCTCAGGGGAAGCCCCAGCTACTTAAAATGCACAGAGGGCCAGGATGAGAACATTGTTCCTCGAAGCAGTGGCGTGATGAATATGTGTATTATTCATAACAGTGGAACCAGTGGATAAATACACCAGCAAAACACCTCACATCAGTAACCACTCCATCTCAGTAATTTTTCTTTTCACTGGATCTCTAATCATTCACCCATGGGCTATATGGAATTAAAAAAACCAGATATATCTCTATGATGAACATAAAAAAGGCACAGCTAGATGAAAAAAGAGCAGAAAGAAAACAAGAGTGCTTATAATTCTGCATTATGAAACAGCAACTCACTTGGATCTTTTTTCGCTCCTGGCTTAGATGCAGATGGAGGAAGTGCACTAGGACCTAGAGGAAACAGTTCTCTGCATACACCCTCTACATTCTTCCAGCAGGAAAAATATGATCCCCAGAAAAAGAAATATACAATGACAAAAAAAAAAATCTTGTCTGGTTTAAAGAAAAATAAGCTACAAAGCAGCGTGGCTTTTTTTCTTTCAGTAAGGTATAGAAGTTATAAAATATTAAAAAAGTATTCTTAGAGGAAGAGGCTGTTTATTGAAGATTTAATTATATTAAATCTTCTATTGTAATAGTAATTTACCTGCTAGCTTGCTGAAATCAATATATAATCATAGCCTGTTCATGGTCATTATTTTTTTTTCACTTTCTTATTTTTGCCTGCTTCAATCTTCAATCTTTTCAATTAAGCCATCAATTGCTCACGGCAAGGCTGTATTCATAAAACATCCATTACCCAGCCTATATTTGGTACTCACTGCATTAAATGGAAAAGGCAGCACCTTAAGGAAATTTATTGCTACCATAAATATAAAGAATAAACATGTTACTTTCATTTCAGTCCAGATTTCCCCCAGTTTTGCTATTTAGAATGTGGTTGTGAGACAGAATGCAGAAATATGTGAAACGCTACACAGCAAATATGATTTGTCTTTGCAAGACACTCTGGACTAACCAAGCTGTTGCCCAAGCGTACAGCTAGTTGATGGGCACAGCTTTGGAGGATTTAGATAAACCACCCAAAGCCTATTTGTCCTTATCTGTTTGGTCTATAAATTAGAATTTAAGCCTTCCATTCTGAGAACAGGAGCCCAGCATCTCACGGTTCAGTCCAAGTATGTGAAATTTTACTATTTCTTGTCTGCTGAAGCTAAGTGCATGAAATAATCAAATGAACCAAAACATGAGTATTTCTGGACACCTTTTCTTCTCTCTCCCTTCCAAAAAGATCAGTTTCAGCTTAGCAGAAATTTAGGTCAATTCTTACTTTGTTTAAACTGGCTAGCTTTCCGATGCCCTCAATATCTGCTCAGGGCTACTAATCTGCAAACAAGATACAATGCACTGATTCAAACACATGCTAATTTTAGGGCATCATTCTGCTCTTGATGTGAGCAGGGAGCTCCTATTGATCTCTGTAGGGGTTGGTAACGCTAGCTGAGAGCAGATAGGGCACTACCCTTCCTCCCATGTATATCTGTGATAAAGGCTAAAAACATTAAGTCCTCCCCTGTGGCCAAATTCCCAGATGGTGAAAACCAGTAGAGCTTTAATGTCTTTAGTGGGGCTTTGTTGATTTATACCAGATGATGATCTGGATACTACTTTTTCTACATTTCACTTGCAGGTCATTTGCTGGAAGCAAAGTCTGGAGCTGAACCCCTTGGCAGAGGCCCAGAGTCCCCCACCATCCACCCAGCATGTGGGGCAAATTCTCCGGTGCCCTGGATGCTGAGAAAAGCTTCCAAAGGTGTAAGTGGCTGGAGAATCTCCAGTGGTCTCCTGACAAGTGGCTTGTAGTAGTCACTGGAGGATGATACATTGATGGGGTGGGCTGGGTGGTGCTGTGAGCAGCAGGCAGGATGGGTGAGGCAGCATGCCAGGATCCTGGAAGAGTTCAGAACTCTTTTCCAGCAGAGCTGATAAGGCAGGGAGTAAAAAAAGCATCCTGGAAAGGATCCATGGTACTCCCATCCAGATGGGAGGTCTGAGCAGGTAGGTTAGGCAACAGTGAAAGCACATCTCTCTCAAGAGATTCTCCCAGCTGTCCTTGGTGAGAGGTACCTGTCAGTACCTGGTGAGGACATCTGGCCATGGAGGGATGGATGGTGCAGCAATGCAGTGCTCTGGAGAGGGGCAGCCTGGGCACTGACAGCAGTCAGAAAAGTTCAGGTCAGTACATTTGGCACTCTGCAAATACAATCAGGAATCTCTGTTTTGCAGGGTACTCAGGTTGTTAGAGGAAGCCTTTAGACATCAAATCCATATTTGGTTATTGGATACAACAAGCAGTAAAATTAAAATATGTACTTTAAACTTCTGAACAACAGCTGGCAGGAGACATTTAATTTTGAAACAGTTTGCGAAGATTATTCTGTTTATTGCCAGTGAAAATCTTGTTTAAGAAACAACTGTTAGGAAAAGATAAAGAACGAAAAACCATCAGTCAAGAGGAGAGTGACCTTGTTCCAGGGTGGAATCAAAACAATGCCCTGGGGAGCTACGTAGGCATTGTTTCAGGATTTAGTACATCAGTGTTTGTCGGTAAAATTAATTGAGATACAACATGAGCCAAGCATGCCTGAGCTTGCTAATCGGATAAGGATATTGCAATCATATGGCATCAGTGAAAACCAGTGAACATATGTTATGTATATGGCAGGGTGGAAGGAATGTTCCAGACCAAGCAGGGTGGCACAGGGATTCCTGGAATGTCAGAAAAACCTGATCTCCCTGGTGAAGAAGTCCATAGGTGGGACCAGATATTAGACAAAATGCTGTTGAACAGCTATTCCCACTGCTTCTCAGCTTCCCAGAACCAAAAATCCTATTCTTGCAGGACTGCAGCTATAGGCATCTCTTGTTGCTTTTACTGAAGTCCATATTTTTGTCTCTTGAGGGAGAGAATATGAACATGCCCTGTCCGTACACCCACGCAGCCAAAGACTTTTACGCTCAGCAGGTAGCTCGTGGATGGCAGAGCCCTTGCCCCAGCCCCATTAGGAGTGTTTGTTTATGTCTGGCCTTGTGCAAGAATAATGTATTGCTTTGCTCCCTGGCCGTGCTCCTGTGGTGGGGTACTTGACATTTATGTGGATACTTATGGAGGAAATTTCATCATTGCTATTTACTGACACCTTTGTAGTGGCTCTTGGTAGAGCAGCTGAGGCCTGAGAGGAGATGGTGAAGGAGCTGTGTCTTCCGCTTTGGCCATCTCTCCTGAGAAGCAGGAAGTGAAGGAAGAGCCCCTTGGTGCCTGTCCTGGTGCCAGGGAGCTCTGCAGTCTGCAGACTTGTTGCTCCATTACCTCCCAAATTGCAAAATCACTCACAAGTGCTCATCAGGCTGTGATATCCTTTTCTGCTGTTGTGCTCATAATTTGTGACACTTTTGGCTGAGGCAAGCAACACCACAGATGTGCCTGCTGCTTTAGCAGCACTTTGTAGGGCCTATTAATAGCTTGTACCTGCAGCCTGCCTGCTCATTAGGGCAGGGTGCCATACACTGGGGCACTGCAACTCTCAAAGGCTGCTTTTTTGTGCCCCGAGGGAAATGCATGGTCCCCACTCCTGGAATTTCCGTGTGTTGCAAGAGGCTGCTGTTGCACCCGTGCCTTCCTCTTCTTCTGACCTCAGCCCAGGTGTGCAGAGGCTGGGGGCACCTGAAAGGGAAGGCTTATGTAGTTCTCTAGAGACGTGGAGCAGCACCAGGAGTACGAGGGTGGCTGCCAACAGCTGTCGGAAGCCTCAGAAGTGCACTCCATATTGCTTTATTAATTCTTCTTTGCTAATTATTTCCTAAGATGGAGGAGGGTGGTAAGGAATGCAAGAGGATGTGAGGGCAGGGCCTGCTTGTTGGCAGGGCACAGCAGAGGCACTTGAACTGGCTCTAATACGTGGCAGAGCAGTAGGAGGTCTGTGGGATGGAGCTCGACTATTTCTGCTCTGACAAAAGAAGCCAACATTGGCATAAATATGTTTTTATTGAGCCTGTTCAAAGTGTTCTGAGAAGCAGCAGGCACAGAAAATGCTGTGTGCATGTGCTGAAAATTACGCAGGTTGAGTGCTGTGCAGATTGTAAAGGAAAAGTACTCACAAGCTTCAGAAGAGCCAAAGCAGAGGGAGTCTGCACCAACAAAATTCAGCCCCTGTTGTATGTACATCCTGAGAGGTGTGCATGAATGAGGTGCTCATATGTCGGCCTGCTCACTGCCCTGCTACCACTGACAGGGCCAGGTGGCCCCCACGCCACCACCACTGAATTTTAGGAAGAAGGACACTAGTTCCCTTGCCAGAGGTGTGGGGGGTAGGAGGCAGGAGAGTGGTGAGAAGCAGCTTCTGATTTTGGTGGGAGGTCAGCGTGAGAGAGTTTGTGCCTGTCTTTAACATCAGCAAAGGATTTAACTGGAAAAGCTTCATTTTGTCATCCATTCTTGAAAAGAGCCAAGACAGTCTCCCTCAGTCTCCTGCCCCTATCTGGAGCTGTCTCCCAGCTGTGGGGGCACATGGAAAGTGGCTCTTGGCTGCTGTGTGAGCCCGTGTGAGAGAAGCTATCAGCTGAGACACTAAGCTCTTTATCTGCTTCCTTTTTTTCTTGTAAGAAGACTGACGTAGTTATTAGTGTTTTCTTATTTTTTACTGGCTCTTGGAAGATCTGCTCTGAGGAGCTGTTGACTATCTGTAATTGATTGCTCACTTTCTGATGGAGGATGGGTTGCAGCATGAATGTCAGCGGTAGCTTGGAGGCAATCTGAGGAGATGCCACCTTATTCCTGCAGGGAATGCTCTCCTGAAGACAGCAGGTACACGAAAGCAAAAGCAGGAGTAAACCAGCTTGGATAAAATCAGGAACAACACCCTTCCACCAGCCCAACCCAAACATGAGAGCAAAACAAACTTGTGTTGGACCATTTCAAAGGTGTGAAGAAAGGTAATTTCTCTTGTTGTCGTGAGAGTGTTTCTCAGAAGGAAAGGCTAATGTAGCTGAGTAAACACATGAAAATTGGCCTGTGAGATTTTTTCCCCAACCCTGGAGACCGAGCGCTGTGAGAGTCCCTGAGCTGCGTGTGCTTGTCCAAGCGGTACTGATCTTCCCGCACTCCAGAGGCACCGGGGCTAGTCTGTGCTCCATGGGAGCATCACTCTGCCCAGCACCAAAGCACAACTATCCCCGTCTGAAACAGCATCCCTTGTCAGAGAGAATTCCACTACAGTTCCTCTTTGGAGCACCTCTGGTAACTCCAATGGTGTTACAGTGGAGATCATACCCCTTTTCTTGTAATGTTGGTTGGCTGTTCACTTTACTGGCTCCTCTCGCTTCTCTATGAAAATTCAGGTTCAACACCTCCTAGTTCACTTATTCATTTGCATCTCATTTTCAGTGAAGCACAAGAAAAAAGATATTGAAAGTGATGAGAAAGAACTTTTTCACCTGGAAACTCATTACCCTCTTGTACATTGAAGAAATCTGCATTTCAGCTATATTACTGTCAGACCTCAAAATAGTGGGACTCATGAAACCTTCTTTTGAATGATGATTCACCAGGTTTCAGACACACATGGCTATTCCTTGCACACAAAGGCTGCCCTTAAATCCCAGTGGTGGAAATAAGTAGGGAGTCAAATCTTTGAGAGTAGTTGACTTCAGAAAAGTCCTTTTGGAATCCGTGGATATTTGTTTGCTAGGGAGAGTTAAATTTCCTGTCATGGAGAACTCACAGATATTTCTGGAGACTCTGCATTTAAGAAAGAGAGTGTAGCACTGATTGATTCAAGATATCAGCAAAGGCAATGGCAAAGATTTGTACATAAAATCTCTTCAGGACTCCCCAGAGATGTGTCCCTCCTAGCTGAAGCTCCACCAACAGGGCTGGCTGCAAAATGTAAACTCTTTACAATTCAGACACACACTTGGAGTGTCTTTGGTCTATCTGACAGAAAATATGCTGTCTTGTGAAAACACACCTACTCCCTAGTTTTCTTCTCCCTCCCCTCTTTCTCTTCTTATATAAACTGGGGCCAGCCTCTGGGGTGAAGGGCAAGGAGAACACTGGGTGCTGTATTAAAGTGCTACATGATCTTTACAGTCTTTTTATGAACTCATATTCCTTCAGGTGTAGAATGGCTGGGACAGCATGTTTAGACTGGTAATTCTCAAGTGCAGGAAGAGCTTAGCAGAAACAAAAGGGTGAGCTTAATTGCTTTTTTTTAATAATTTTTTTGAGTAAATTATTATTATTATTATTATTTACTTATTTTGCCTCAAAAGGAATGACAGGCAGGAATTTCTGTGAAGAGCTGTGTTGCTTATCTTGCCTTGCTGGCATGTTTGTGTATTTTTGTGTCTGCATTTGTGTTAGCCTTGTGCAGTCTAAATTGTCTTACTCTTCTCCCTGTATCTCAAGATCCTGTTTATGAGGAGGGTGCTGATATTTGAGTCTTTTCATCTCAAGGAAGCAGTTTGCTGTCTGGTACTAAAATAACCACTGCAGGAATCAGTCTGTATTTTTAGGTTACAGGATGAATCAAGGACTGGCCTTATGAATTCCTCTGGCTTCTAAGCTTCCTATTGCACCAAAAAACCTTGCTAAGGTGCTGGGGCAAAGCACATTTAAAGCTAAACAATCCACGAAGTTCTGCAAGGAGGCTGAGTGTCTGCAGAGCAGCCTTTTGTTTCCTTGCAGACCAGCAGCCATCACCAAGAATTAACACAGTTTTTGGCAAAGCTCACCAACTGGCTGTGCACACTCTATGGAAATCTAGCAGCTCTTTGCAGAGGCTGCCTTGATCCAGGGACCAGGCAGAAGAGACCATCCTGGTCAGCTCTAAGTCACAGGAATGGTCTTTTGTGTTCTGCTGACATCATACTAACATCAGCTTGCTGACATAAAAGCCCTGCATCCTGCCCTGGGTGAAGAAGGAAAAGGATGCCATGAATACCATAATATTAAAGCTCATGTAGACTGGGTTTCAGACTAACTTTTAGGAACAACACCAAATTCAGCCCAGGTGCTTTTCAGTACTGCCAGGATCTCACAAGTGGGATAAAGCTGGTTGTGAGGCTGAAGTGAGCTCTGCTCATGAGGCTCCTCATTCTGGCTGGACCAGGACCAGTGAGAAAAGCAGAAAGAGGTAAGACTGAAAGCAGAGGGAAAGCAAAGCCAACAAAAGAGCCCACAGTCTGCAGTTTCTGGAAGCCTGGCTCTTCTTCCAAATGAAGGCTAAATGTTCAAGCTTAGGTGTGTGTTCAGGCAGCGGAGAAGCTCTTGCTGGCAGAAATCAGGTATGGAACAGCCTCTGGCTTGACCCACAGCACGTGCATACTCAGAAAAGCTTTACAGCACTGGTTTGGTGCCTAAATTGTTGTTGACATCAGAGAGGTGTTACTTTGCTGAACTGAGCCTAGAGGCAGGGAGGGAGAGAAATACACTAGTGAGCAATAACAGTAGCAGAACTTGGGTCTCCCATACCAGCATTAGCACCTGCTCCACCAGGAGCTCCTCAGGGCAACTTCCTGTTGTAGATTAGAAAAACATTTATTTTTCTGGGGACCTGGACTCTATGCTGTCTTCCAGTGTGGGTCATGCATTGAGACGAGTAGATGAAGCTGCTGTCATGGCTGTCTGTTCCTGGACCATCACTTCTTGACACAATTTTTTATGGGAGGGTTCAGAGGCCTGTTTAGACTGTCAATCCACTGCTGTGTCAATAAGAGAAAGTCAAGCAGTTTCTCTTTTGAGTGATTGGGCATTCATTTCCCAGCAAGAAAGGGAAAGGCTGAAATTTCTATATGCTAATGATGTGAGGTGTTGGGTTGGATGGGCAGGTTTCTCATATGCAACTATATCAAAGGTATTAAGGAACTGTTTAGCACTTGATAACCTAATGCTCTCACCAGGTATGCAAATCATACATCAAAGACAGATGCTTCTGCTCTACACCTGTGGTACTGATAATTTTCTTAATGCTGGGAAATTTTTGGGGAAAAATGACTTAGTATTTCGACAGGAACACAATAACCTCCCTCTCCTCTCTATGTACTACTTGCAAACTTTTTCTAGGAAAACATGAAAGAAATAATGTAAATTTCTAGAGCTCCATTTAGTTTTAACTGAAGATCATCCAAGCAACAGTGGAGCACAGGAGTTATGTCAGGACCTTTTATTTGTAAAGGATTCACATGTGGTAGCATCAGATGTCCTAGTTATTTAGTTGCAACTAAATACGGTGCCACAATGTTCCAGGGACTTCATGGGATGCAGTTGAGTTGTAAGAACAATATGTTGTCCTGGTTACATCACTTTATTTAAATAAAAATAAGAAAAATGAGTTTGACCAGGTATTCTTTAGTACTGAGCGCTCTTGAGCGTGAAGCCTTTTTCAAAACACCACAAGGCTGAAAAGCAGCTTTGCCAAGGCAGCATTGCAGGCTCTCACTTTGATTGTCTCTTAATAATTTCCATATAAAGCATGTGGCGTTTACAAGAAAAGAACCCAAGCAGCCTGGTTTTTTTTTTCTATCTGCCAGCCTTGCAAAAGTAACCCCAACTTTCTCCTTTCCTGGTACTGTCACCAGCAATAAAGGCTCTGCAGGCCACATGGCTACTTGATATTAATAAATCGAGCAGTGACAGGGAATGATGCCAGGCCCTGGCACTTGCGTGTCTGCGCTGTTAATTGTTCGAATGGTCTCTGGCATGGCCGAGCCTGGTGCCAGCTAATGCTCTCCCAAACAATTCCTGGCACAGGGCTGGAGCCAGAGCCAGCCAGCGCCAGCTCCCAGGAGGTGGGTTGGATGTGGCCCTGCTGTTCTGGAGACAAGGAGAGCTCAATAGCATGGAGGTAGGCTTTTCCATGCCAGTTGGCCTTGGGGCCGCTGCACAGTCCTGGACACATTTAGCTTATTAGTACAGATGTAGCCATTATGTCTTCAGGAACACCCCTGCAATTCTGAGGCTCATTTAAGAAAAAAAAAAAACAAACCAACAAAACAAAACAACAAAAAACCCCCACAACAACAAAAACCCACATGTGATTTAACATCAATAGTATTTTACCCTTGTTAAAGCTGACTGCAGCCAGAAAGGCATGTATGCAAACATGGCAACTCTATACAACGCATCTCCCCGTGGGTCTTCTGAGTTACATCTCTTTGCTTTGTTCATTAAAATGAATGTTTATTACACTTTGGTCCTGTTAACAATGCATAGACATTACATCATATCCTAAGTCACTGTGAAAGGATCCCACTGTTTAAAGACTTAAAGGGCTACATACAGTCTCAGTTACACTTGTAAGGGGTAAAAAACATAGGGATATTAATTTTTGGAAAGAATTTTAAACTTGCATAGGAGGTTTCACCCAAGAATCTTGAAGAACTTCTCGAAGCAAGCTAAATATTAGTGATCCTCATAGAGAGGCTGGGAACACACTCACAGTGCCTCAGTGACTTGGCTAATGAGTCTGTAGCACACTGGAAGTCAAGAGCAAGGCTCAGGGCTTCCCCTGCCCTTTCTGCTGATGGCCTCACAGTGATGTGACAGCTCCTGCAGCAGCAGCTAAAAATGGATGAACCAGTTGGAATAAAACAAGGACAAACTTTTGACTTGAGCTCAAGCAGAACAGAAACTTTTTCTAGACTTAAAACCCATTATTTAACTTCTTTTTTTCTTTTTATAAAATTTTCTCACGCTTCTGCACTTCCTGATTTAGGGTTGGACAGGAACCAGAAAATAAATACTGAAATACCATGAGAAAGGTTATTCTTGTGGTATTTTCACCCAGACTGAAAGTGTGGCGTGCTCATGAGAAAGCATGTCCCAGAAAAATTTCCACAGCAGAGGTTCACATCAATTCAAGCAAGTACCAGACGGTCTGTGAACTTTTGACTCCCTGTAGGTTCCTACATACTTTTATATCTAAGAGAAAAAGAGACAGAGGTCTGAATATCATCAGTGCTGGAGCTGAGCTAATCTCTTGGGAGGGGGCAATGCCTCTGGGCAAGTGCAATGCAGGAGTAGTGCTCTTGATTGCATGGTAAAGCTGAAACAACACCAACCTCCCCTGCCTGCTCCCTGTCCCTCCCTGTAGGGCAGAGCCGGGGTGTTTGGGGGTGTTTTTAGCCCGTCGTTCTTTGTGGCGCCTGCGAAGAGCCAGGCTGGAAGCATTGCCAAAAGAGCCAGCTGAGGGAGGAGGAGGCTTTGGGAGGACAAAAGGCCCTGGGAATCTGGCATCATTTTTAATATACTTGGTACCAGGCCTTGGAAAATGTTTATATAGCAGAATAATACAGGTGCGATGGCTATACTTTCTTCTGAGTATTACAGCCCTCTCATGCTGTGTTTATTGGTTGGAGGTTTTCATAATCTTTCAACATTGATTTGACTCTTCTTGCACTGAAATCCCTCCCTTGAGTTTGTCTAGTGCTGATTCCACTACAAATAGCACTTAAGGCGTTTAAAGATCCTTCAGTACCCCAAAACTAAAGCCCCAAACACCGCAGAGTGACTAGCTGATCTTCTCTGAATGCATTTATCTTTTTCCTTCCAGAAATACTGTGGCAGGGGATTGGAGTGACCATGTGCACCAGACCCAGGTGTGTCAATGCAGAGGTCAGGTGGGTGGAATTGGAGGGTGGCTCACTGTGATGCACTCCTGCATGGGTGTATGCACATGACCAGAAGGTTGATTTGAGATGGGTGACTCCTTTTTTGGACAAGAGTTTTCTCTATAGAAGCTCTATGAGGAGACTACCCCGTGGGTTCAGACTAGATTTGTGTGTCCTGCATAGCTAAAATGTGACCTGAGAGGGTCACATCATGTCCCTCAGATGTGCTTGATGGGGAATGTGAAAGGAGGCAGGGTTAAAACGCAGCAGCTTGCTGATTCCATCTCCATCCATCCCCAAGCCAGAGAGAGAGATGGAGCCAGGACGAACATGAGTCCTGTGGCAAAGTAAACATCAGCTAAGGACAAAGAAGAGAGAAGTTCATGGGGAAGTGAGACAGTAACAAAGAAGCTTGCTTGGCGCATTATTCAGGCTGGGAGAGTCAAGGGTCAGAGGTTTTATCAATGTTGGTTTAATAAATGCACCCACTCAGTGTGCTCTTCTGTGCCTCTCTCACCCTGGTGCTAGGCTGCCCCATGGCAAATTCCATGCCAGCCTGGCAGATGTGTTTGTAAGGCCAGGAACTGACCCTCCCTTCTCCTGGAGGGCAGCGCCTTGATCCCGATGCCTTCCCAGCATAGGACATGGAACTGCTCCTGACATAAGCTACTGCCCAGCAGGGAAACATGGCCTCTTAACATTAATTATCATGTACCAGACTGTTCCTAAATGAAACATCCGCTGGCAGGAGCAGCCCTTTTAAATCAATGGAAAGGGCTTCTCAAGGCAAATACCCTGAATATCCCAGCATAGGAGAAATGTGGGGCAAGAGTCTTCCTGACTTCAGTTTTCCAACTATCTTCAGGACTACCCTCATCTCTGGCTGGAACAGCTCAGCTATGCCAGGTGGTATTAGTCAGCAAGGCAATCTATTGTGGGGGAAGAGCCTCAGGAGAGGCAGAAGTCAGCAGCCTGCTAAAATGCCTCCAGGGCTGGTGCAGATGGAGAACTAATGTACCTGTGCCTTGGACGTCATCCTCTGCAGCCTGAACAAAGTACACAGCCCTCAAAGATTCAATCCTGACATTTATTCCCTTCTCCCCTGCTCCCTTTGGGTCACAGCCTCCCACCACCACAGCTCCATGGAGAGGGCCAGGTCCTTGGACACCTCGAACCGGTGTCGATGGATCTGCTGTGCTGTGTTGGAGCCCAGTCAGGATGTGCACGGGCAGGCTCACAGCTCCAAGGTGCAGCAGCTCTGCTGCCCGTCTCTCCTCTCCCTGGAATGATAAAAGTAAATCACAGCTCTTCTTTGCTCCTCCATTCCACGTCCGGATCTCATCAGTGGCTCTCTGGGGGCAATGAAAGAGTCAGCAGAGGAGATGCTTCAATTTCCTGAAAGGTCAGATAACTGGGGACACCCTTCTTCTCTAATGGACTGCTAAACTTGCTGCTGGAGCAGCAGGCTTTAAACTCTCCATAACTTTGCAGCTCAGGGGATTAGAAATTATATCTATTTACTTTCAAGTTATGAAAAGCAGCTCCTTTAAAGGAACTGCTGAGGGCCTGGGAACCTGGGAAGGAGTTTGCAGGCACGTGGTAACTGTCCCTGCAGAGCTCAGCAAGGCCAGCACAGCCCAGGGCTGCATGGGGTTGATAAAATGGGATGGCAGAGAATTTGCAACAGAAGAAGAGGAGGGGAAAAGAAAACTGGCATTTTAGATTGCTGAAATCTGGCCTGTGCTTAAAACTGTTCTTGCCCCGTGTTGACAATTTCCATGACTCTTTTGTCCCAGAGCTCAAAGGAAACTTCATGCTGTTCTCACTTGCTGATGGAAAACAGGAATGAATATTTAACTGGCAATGATGACAAATGAAGATTTTGCATTAGAGAGGGGTCCCTGGGTGAGTCCCATCCTCATGGAAGGGACTTGCCTCCTGACACTGCTGTGTTACTCTTGGTGCATTGCAACCAGAGGAGGGGATGTGACAAAGTCTGAGCAACCTCACTCTCCTGAAAGGGTAAGGTGCTTTCACTCCCCAGCAAGTGCATGAATACAGTGGCACCTGGTTGTTTGCAGGCCTGAATGTAGAATAGCTGACCAGAAAGGACCTTCATTTCCTTTTCTCCATGCTGTAAATTCTGGTGCCACTGCAGTAGACAGAGAAGAGTGTATGGGAAAAGGTTGGGCTGGCAGAGTAAGAATTAGGGAGTGGGAGCAGGGTTGTCTCTGCTTCCACTTTAGATATCTTAATTGAGGAAATACCAGACTCAATTCACTGACATGTACTCAAGAGGGAAGGCAGCAGTGAGTGGAAAATATTTGAGAAAAAGCATTCTGACTTCCTGGACAATAAAAACGCAAGATTGATCATTTGATCAATCGATCTATCCATCTGTCTCTAAAGATAACAACTTGCAACCTCTGGGTTTGAAATACGAAATGATACCATAGAAGTTATGGCACTCACACAAGAGAGCTCACATTTCGAAGTAGATGCATGCCACATCTACTTCTGCTTCCAATTACGTGAGCTGGCCATATTGCACCATTCCACTCACAGAACTAGTCGTTTCAACAGCTGGGTAGTAGTAAACCAAAGCAGAGCTGGACTTGTTTCTCTACACCTCCCACACATACCCAGGCAACCCATAGGTATAGGAACATCAGACCTCATATACGTGAAAGTGATATTGATAAGATAAATTGCATTTATGATGCACCTTTGACCACCTCAGCTGCACTCTGCCTGCTAATGCATTCCTAATGGGACTGCTTCTAGCAATCAAAAAGTCTGATCATTTTCAAACAGCCCACCATTATTTTTGCAAATCAACCTGTCAGAATAGGTGCTTCTGCCTGTCTTGCTACATATAGCACTTTTTCATTCTGAATTGTAGGATAGATGAAAATCATCCCTGAATTAGTCACAGGCTTAAGGTCTGAAACCATTGAAACCTTTAGGTAAAAGGACAGTTTCCTTTTTAGTTTTATAGCTCAAGGGAATTTTTAAACCACATTTTCAGGTGTTCTGCAAAGGCTACAAAATTAACTGAAAAATAATCATGTAAGGATGCATTGGTGCATGTTTTTGTTTGAAATCACCATATTCTAATCACTTTTTATTTTCTCCTATTTGTGAAGCTTGACAATTTATCTATCCCAAGTGTGATTTTCTAGAGTTCAGGAAGAGCCACTAAAATATTTTAAAATAATGTAAAGTCATCTTTATGAATAAAATGTGGTTTGAAAAGTTTTCTCAGAACCATGTTAAGCTTGTCTGTTGGAGTTACCATATACATACAGTTATCATAAAGGATCTGTGAATGAACTATATTCTCATTTTGTCTATATTCATCATTAGAAATTCACCACAGCTAAGCAACTGCTTTTTTTATCCTTCCCATATGTGGTCATTTCATTCTGTCTCTGAGTACTTGAGAAATGAAAACTTGTGGCCTTCATTAAAATGTAAGGAATGTCCTTCAAAGATTTGGAGGAAGCTGGTTTGGAAAAAGTTCAAACGTGGTTGTTTGGAGTGCAGGATTCAGCCTGGGTCAGAGGTGAGTTTTTGATTAGCCACCATAGTGCTAAACTGTGGTTGGCTCCATCCTTTTCCCTGGTTTCATGTCCTGGGACCGCCTTTATGACAGCAGCCACTTTCTGGATTGGCCTCACCATTGGCTGGTGTTTGTCAGGAGAAACTACCAGGTTGCTTAGGGTTCAAACCCAGCATTTGTGGTGAGCTAAAAGAGTACCTTATGTGAAACAGTGGGATTTCCTCTACTTTCAGTTCAGTTGACTATCTTGCACACAAATTAGAAGGTGGATTAATTTATCAGCAGTTGTGATTAATGATGCCAGTAATACGAACCCAAAATATCCATAAATCATGGCTCAGCTTCTCTCCCTCCCACCCTGGCTGTTTCAGCTGCCTTAAAAATCATAATGTGCAATAACAAAACATTAAAGCATTGGGGTTCCTCTTAATTGCTTCTGGCTCTTGGGCCTTACAGGCTACTTGGTTCACTGGTATAGCTATTTCTCTGTGGTGCATGGCAAGTTTGAGCTCTGTCCTCCACCACAAAGGCTAAATGCCTCTTTCTTCCCTGTCTGAATTCAGCTAATATTCATTAATCCCACTGATCTGTTCTGGATCCCAGAAAAGCACCAAATATTGCTGACATTGTAGGGGAAAAAAAAAAGGAATAAAAGAATAATTGGCAACTTTGCAGCCTCTAAATTAAGATAAAAGAAGAACAGAAACTGAGTATGGTAGGGAAAAAAAACCAACCCAGAAGGAAATAAGTAGAAAAATGCTGCACTGAATAACATTTTCCCTTTTAGTTTAAATGGGATTTTCTTTTTAGCCTCTTCTAAGGACTTCTTCTGGGTATAGTTCTCTCCAATAGCCCTGCTAGTGATGTTGTGTTTTTACCGTAATTTGTTAGTCAAGCATGAACCAGGACCTCTGTGGGTTCCCATTCTCAGCCTTTTTGAAGGCTAAATAGTTCCATTCTCTGCACTCATCTGCTGCCACAGGAGAAGAAAAGAAAAAAATGTAGGAAATTTGCATCCGTCTAAGTCTGGCTTAGAAATTATGCCTTGGGTGATGAAGCCGGACTGTGTCATTCCAGCTGACATTTGCATTTAGCATAGTTAGAGTTAAATGCCAATATCTGGCATTGTACACTGCAATTAGCAGTATTGTTTGTTCTCATCTGAGCACTTTGAGGGGTTTTTTGTTCTGTTTTTGTGAACAACTTGTTGGGATGCATTTCTGCTGTAAATTTGATAGAAAAAGATACCTATTTTTGTAATAAAAATGGCTTTTTGTTGTTGCTGTTGTCCTTCTGATAGCTATAAGACATAGTGCATAAAAGATGCTTCTACCACTGCTGTGAAGTTTCCTAAGGACAATGCTGTTTCCAAAATGCTTGCAGTGTAGTTAGTAACCTCAAGTCTCACTTAGGCTCTTGTAAATAAGAGCCAAGATCTTGGTCTTGCTCTGAGCCCAGTGTGGGCAGGCTTGGGCAGTCAGGGAGCTCTGGGTGGATGCTGTCTGCCTGCCTGGAGCTTGCTGCAGGATCCAGTCCAAATTTGGAGTCACCAGCCCTGTTCTTCCTTGTGTCATTCAGCTACACTGAGCTAGAACGAGAGCTCGGCCCCATGGTGCTTTGGCACCTCTTTGCAGCCTCTGCTCTTGAGCCCCATGCAAAAGCCAAGGGAAGAAAATTCACCAGGCTGCAGCCAGAAAGTCTGCTCTGAAGGGCTGCGGGCACTGTACCTGTCTTGGGAGCTCAGTATTTGTTTAATGTTTTGAGTCCTCTGGAGGGTGGGTGCAGGCCAAGTCACGAAGGGTATTTTTGGGGCTGCAGAATACTCCCTGGTGGCTTGTAGACACAGCTGCCTCTGAGGGCACTGGGAGCATTTGCACACGAAGGACAACAGCAGCCAGGACCAACATGAAATAGCCACAGGAGGACTTTGAAAGAGTTCTAAGTAGGAGACATGGAGGGCTGTTAACACTCAGGGCCAGATCCTGACCCTCCCACTGGGCGGGCGTGCAGCCCAGCCGGAACCGTGTCGCCTGGCGGGGCTCCATCCCAAGGAACAATAATCACGTCTGAGGATGGCTGGCCTGCCTGGGTGGCATCGCTGGCGTCCCGGGCTCTGCAGACAGCGCACAGCTGAGAGGTCACCGGGGTTTGGAGGCTGTTCACCACAGGGCAGACATTCACTGATGAATGGCATCTGAGGAGATGTGGGGGTGTTTGGTGGGGCACATGGAGACAGAAGGGTCCTGTCTGCCCTGGCTGTGGCTCGGGTAGGTTGGGACACAAGCTCTGAATATGGGGCAGCCTGATGCTGAGCTGGCCTGGGGCTGGTGGGGAGTGGTTCCATCCCAGGTGTATCCTAATAGTCCCAGTGGTATGGACTGGTCATCCATGCATCCCTCTGCTTTCCTTCAAGAGGTACCTCGGAGGCTTAACCTGTCCTAGGGGATCTGAATCCCTGCCTCCCAGACCTTGTCCATACACCCCACCATCCTCCATGCGCGTGCCTGATGGGAAGTGTTGCCAGGAATTTGTTGCAGCCCAGACTCCTGTGTTCACCACTGGCTGTGTCTTTAGTCACTCAGCCCTCGCTGAAATGTGTGGCCCCTTCCTTGCCCTGCCTTCCCCCCCACTGCCCCTTGGCTGGGGGACCCATGGCTGGGGCCCCCCAATGATCCCCCCCCAACAAGCGTTTCTATTCCTCCCCGCTGCTCATGCCCACCCCAGCTTCTAGCACACACTTGCTTGCATAAGAAACACAAACCTAAAATGCAATACATGAATTATGTTAATTATCCAATTAATTGTAGCTACAACACATCTGCTATTGTTTCATGGGCTCTTCTCAAAATTTAAAACAGATTTAAGGGAAAAAAAGGCAAAACAAAACACAAAAAAAGATCTCTCTGCCAGGGCAAATCCTCAGCATGCTATGAACAAATAAGACATCTGTTTAAAGTAAATTGGGGCTGGGGAGGATGGACTGGAGACAATAACAAGAGCGAGAAATAATAATGACAAGGCGAAATCCCAAAGAACTACACTCCCACTTTGAGCCAGAGGCAGCTCTCTTGTTGCTATGCAGGATTCTTCAATAGAATCTGTGAGCAAGTTAGCTGATCTTCTGAAAGTTAAATTGTAGTAAAACCATCAGAAAAGCCATCAAGCCCTGTCTCTTTATGGTGTTTGTGATCAGAGGTGGTCGGGATGTAGGGGGGTGGAGTGAGAGGAATTAAATCTATGACTAAACATTTTTCACAGCAACAAAAGGACGGCGATTAAGAGATAAATTAATGCTCTGGCAACGCTTCCTGTTTTGAAGGATGCAGCAGTGGGTAATGAATGGCTGTGTTTGGAGTGAGCCTGAAGAGCCTCTTGCAGAGCTCTCTGCTCGGGCCAAACTGCAATAAACTGACCCTCCTCGTCTCCAGCTCCTGCAGGAAATGGACTTAAAAAATCTTTGGCAACCTCTGTGCCCCCTTTTTCCCCAGGGTTGTCGTCGATCGTTTGATCTTTCCCTCTTTCTCTCTCTCCCCCGCTTCTAACCTTTTCCAATTCCCCCTCCCTTGGAGTCTGAAGTCTATTTTCGGTGCTCTGCTGTTGAAAGGCTTTGAAAGTTTTGTTTTCAGCAAAATATTTCCTTGAGAGCTCCCGCCCTGTTCCCTGCTCCACACTGTGGGCTTACAGGTTATGTTTAATGCCCCCTGGAGCGAGTCACGGGGCCCCTCTGCAGCCTGGTCCAGACCACAAGTGACAATATATGCCCCTGCTTATTTCCAGGAGAAACTCTGAGAGGTGGCTGTGCCTTCAGGGTTGCATGGGGTGTCTGTGACCCCTCTGGGTCAGTACCAGGAGGGTGGCCAAGTCACCTTCATGGAGGGGCAAGGACAGAGTGGTGGGGGAAGGAGAGATGGGAGACAGCTGGGGTGGTAAAGTACTTTGTACAAAGGGCAGGTCCCCTTTTTTCCTCCTGCTCTGGTGTGTGTGGCAGTGTCTCTGGGAGATGCTGAGAGCAGGGAAGGGCTGGCCAGGACCCCTGTGGTTACCCCTCGTGCTGAAACTCGAGTGGGGTGAGCAACATTTGCCACCACAGAGGCTGAGTGGGATGCTGTCCCCGGGTACCTGAGGGCCACATTGTCCAGAGCAGCCTGGGCAGCCAGGCACAGAAGGCTGTGCCCCATGGGTCCAGGCTGGTGGCAGCGGTGGCCCTTCTGTGGCAGCGGGAAAGGGCCGCCCGGCCGGTACCGCCACCTTCCCCCCCCCGCCAGCCGCTGCTCAGGAACACAAAACAATTTCCTTGGGATCAGTGCCCGTTTCCTCCCCGAATGAGCTGTGAACAAGGGTTTCCTTGCTGCCACTGTGTCCCACCCATATCCTCCTGAGCCCACCCTTCCAATCTGACAGCACAAACTCCTGAAGGAAGTGTTGAACCAGAAATTCAGCTGGGGAGGCTCAACTGGGCTTGCTTGGCCATGGCTGGGGCAGAGGGGGAATGGCAACTTCCCTGCGAAACAAGGCAGAGCTTGAGATGAACAAGAGGAGAGAGCTCACTTTGACATTACTGTTTCCCCATGCCAAGCTTTACCACGCTTCCGGGGGCGGTGTTGGTTGCCTGCTGTGCGCTGAGTGAGGGGTCCTTAGCTTAGCAAAGAGGCTGCTAAAGCTTCAAGTCTGCCTGATGCAGCTTTGCTTGCCAGTACAATGATTTCAATGTATTTTTTCTCCAGACAATAATTGAGGGTCTTTTGTGACTGACGCCGCAGAGGAAGGTGTTCATTGTAAGTTGTGTGTAATGGGCTGTGTGGCACAGGTTTGCTGTCACTCCCCTGCGTGGCTGAGAGCTTCCACTGGGCTTCTTCAGACACAGGGGAGGGCGAGCCCCAATCCCCACTCTGTGGTCTCCACCCTGCTCAGCACTAAGTACAGTGCAGCTGATCAGCAAACCCATTCAACCTGCTGCTTAAGAACTTGTCCAGGCAGAGGAGAAGCATCCCTGGGTAGCAGATTCCCCAGTGGAATAGGTATTGGCCATTCCTTGCTGCTGGATGCAGTCTGGATATGCACGACACTGCTCTGGTCTGTGCCACAGGAGAAGGATTAAAAACAAAGTGTGGGCACTTGGACAGCCCCACACAGAGCCACAGGCATCAACATCCACATCCCCAGAGCTTCCTTAGCTGTCCTATCTTGAAGGGATCCAGCTGCTCCAGTGGCAAAAGAGATGTTCAGATGGCCCTTGCTCCATGATGTGGAGGATGGAAGAAGAGGCAGGAGAAATTGGGAAAACACAGGTTGATGCTGTCCTCAGGCTGCAGAACTCAAGGCAGGGCTGCCAGCCTGCCAGCTCCCTTCTGAAGCTACCTGGATGCCTGGCCAAGCTTAGTTACGTCCTGTCAAAACTGTTTTCATGAATAAGGATAGTAGAAATGATCCTGAGCTCAGAGCCTTGAGTTCCCCTAGCAAACCAAGTCCCAGCAGCACAGGGCTGAATTACTTCTCCCCTCCCACCCTCTGACAGGTCACCTTTTGCTTGTGGCTGGCAAGTGCAATAAAAATTAGGAACTTAGAGGAAATAGCTTATTTTTTTCTCCCTCCTTTGTTTTTTCAGCTGTAGTAAGATGGGCACCCCTTTCCTCTTCTGAAAGGTGTTGCAGAGGCTATATTAAACCTTCAAAACCATCTCCCATTAGCACCACCTTCCTGACGACAGGGTGTGGTGGGGGCTTGTTTGTACGGCCCTGCAGGAAGGGGTGCGGGGACACCTCACAGCTGCCCCTGTGCCAGCGCCCCAGGCAGGAACCCATCGGCTCCTGCAGGGCCGGGCTGTGCCCAGGGACTTGCTTGACACCAAGAGAGAAGAAATGGTGCTCCCACTACCTGGCTGCAGAATTGGGAAAGGAAAAAGAAATACGTTCGCCCCTTTAGAGAGCAGAGACATTTCGAGAGATTTGTGTTTTCAGTTCAATGTGCAGATAAAGGGAGGTGGATATTTTAGGAAGCAAATGGTCATGATTAGAGTTTTAAGTATTAAGTAGTGATTTTGCCATAAAAGACTGAATTTGTATGCTTCAGAAAAATAGTCTTTTCCTCTCAGTTGATGATAGGTTTCCTTGAATTGCCATAATTATTCATCTTTTTATGAATGCATAACAGACAATGACATGTGATTAAATCTCCGCCCAGGGCTTCCTTTCTGAAGATCATAGAGATACATAGAAATTGCTCTCTGCTCTCTGAAAGGTTTCTAATTCCTGTCCCAGGCTGCTGCATATACACAACATTCAGCATGTGCCTGTATAGAGAATTCCATGACCTATAGGTGGTCTGTGAAAGTAATAAATTTCAATTCAGTCCCACCAGTGTTTCAGTCTGTTATCTTAGAGGATATAATGTGTTATGCCACAAATTGCAGCCAAAGACTAACAGCTTTGGAGAGAGTTTGTGATTTCCAGAAAAATTTAAACTTAGTCTTCCTATAAAAGAGACGACAAAAACTATTTTAATCATTTCACTTGAAAATTATGGTTAGGAATTAGGGTAGAATTGTTTGGTTTTCCTTGGAAGGTAACAAAGCAAGAAATTTAGTGATGGTGGGAGGGATTTAATTTGAGGGGGGTATAAAGGACACCTTTTACATCCTCTCAACACAAGGTCCCTCTCATTAGTGGATTAGAGTGCCTATAAACTGTTTCTGTAACCCAATTTTTTACTGTTACTGTAAGGCTGTTACAGCTGACAGCATTGCAGTGGTGGATCATTTTGTTGCCTCAAAGAAAAGTATGAAAGAAGGAGAGCAATATCTCCTCATCAGAATTCTAGAATAAAAGAGAATTAAAAACGAGTTCCAAATTGATGAAGCTGTTCTGCACTTGGCATGGAGCTTTGCATTATGTACAACAGCACCATTTTTTCCTTTTGATGGACACCTGGAGCTCTTCTCCCCACTAACAACAGACTAATATATGGACAAGGGAGGCAGGGAAGGAAAAAAGTATCCCACTTATTTTTTCCCACCTCTAAGTCACAGTATCACATACACAGAGTTCCGTATCCATATTGGGGATGCTCTTTGCCATTGACAGCTTTGCCAGAACTTTCCTGGGAATTTTGCATTTGTTTCATTTAGCAGATGGGATGTGCAATATCCAGTAACAGTTGCCTTCGTGTATTCTCCTCTTTGGGGAGAAAACTGGAGATGCCCTGCAAGGAGGCAGACTTTGAGCTGGTGTTAAATATAATACCCTGCTTGACTTCACAGTGTGATGGAAAGTTACCCCAGGTGAGAGCTGGCTCTTAAGCCCTCACCCTGTTCAAGGTGAAAGATTTCTGAGTTGATATTAAAAATAAAAATAAAGATTATCTCAGGGCTCAAGTGTGAAGGTTTTCTTATCTTCTGTATTCATTTTTTGTAACACACATACAAGAGAAAATCTATAGTTAACTTTTTTTTAAATTTTTGTTATAGTACAGAAGTGAATTCTGTTCCTCACTCAGTGTGGCCCCAGCAAGTTGACTGTGCTGGAGAACATTATGGGTAATTTTTGACTATTTTTTCTTTCCAGTGTAGTTTCTGTGTAAGCCCTAGAAGAGGATGAAGCTGCTGCCTGCAGTCACCCCTAGCTGTGTCAGCTGGACACCCTCCCCACAGTGCTGGAAGCTGGGTACAGCCATGGCTTGAATGCAGCCACAGCTTGTCACACATTTCTGTAGCTGAGGAAGGCTGGTACAGAGTCCACAACACCAGCACAGCATGCAGTGCTGAAGGAAGGTTTAACTGGAGGTTTTCTGCCCATGAATGCTGCCAAGGCCAGCAGACACAGCTGTTCCAAGGTGCACAGTGATGATGAAGCACCTTGGCAGTGGTGCTTGGCTGGGAAGACCGCTGCAGGCTGGGACACACTGCAGGCTGCTGCAGATATATTTTTGCTAGGTTATAGCAAAATAAGAAATGAGGCCAGCCCTTGTTTGGGTCCACAGTGAGGCACAAACACATAGGTCTTACAGTGCTGCAGGTCTCCTTGTTCTGCAGCTGGCATGAAGATGTTTCCCTCAGTCAGCCCTGGGGTACAAAGTGAAGACAGGGCGTCAGAGCAAAAGATACTCTCGTAATTCCCTGCCAGTCTGTGCTTTTATTACATCTCAGAGGAGCATGGATGCATTTTCAGTCATCTGAGGAGATGGTGCTGAACCATTAGCCACATGTGAGAACCTTGTGCACAGTCAAGTGATAGTTCCACCACACTGCTGGCAGTTTTTGGGAGGCCAGAAAGCAGCCCAAGCCTAGCAGTGCCAGTGGTGGGTTCCTAACTCTGCCCCTCCCCAAGCACAACAATGCCATGTTGTCAATATGTGATCATTCAACATCAGCAGTGTCCCTTCTCTCTGCCCTTCATCTTCCCCAGTATTGTAGAGTAAATGCCAGAATGTACAACTCCAGTTTGAGGTTAAATGCCACCCTCATTGCAAATGAGAAAAATAATATTTTCTCATTGGAAATATCCAGGGAAAAGTATTCTTGTTTGTTTTCTGTTCTTGCTAATGTTTTAGCAATCAATCCTTGTTTCTGTTTTTTACTCATTGCAAATTGTCCAGCAAAAGAATAAAGGTTAGTGTATGCCATGCATTCTATTCATATATTGAAATCTTTAGACTCAGCCAGAAAGATTCAAGTTTGCCCTGTGCATATCAGAGAGCTCATAATAAGCTCTGCTGAAAGTCAAGACCAAGTTAGCTTGGCATAAGTGACTTCTTATCTGAGGTACACCATTTGTGATCAGCTCAGAGTGTGGACAGGAAAAACCCCCTTGGCTAACAGTGTCTGCCTGTTCCTGTACCATAGAAGACCTAAATCATCCCTCAGTCTTCTTATAAAATGCAAAGGATACTTCAGCCTCACACAGTTGCTTTTCATACTGCAGCCAGTAGATTAGGTCTCTTGTTTAGGCGAAGGAACTAGATTCTAACTAGTGGAGGGTTTAAAGTCACCAGTACAATCGGACAGAAGTCAGCGGACTTTCATTTAATTGTGGGAACGTTTTGGCATGAGTTTCTGAGTAAATGTAGCCATGATCTACTTGAGATTAATGTTTTATGATGAATTTAATGCTGTTTGAGAAACTAACTTGTCCTGAGAGCCTTTCCACCTCTGCCCTAGCTGAGATTCCCAAGCAAGGTGGCAGTTGTCTACCTATAATCTGCTCCTGGTTGGGCTTGGTCAGAACTTCAGAGGCAACTCAGACAGGATGGCTTTGCCATGTGTGGACAGAAAACTCTGCTGTGAGGAATGTGCCCAAGGAAATGTCATGTCAAATGAAAGGGTGTGTTTAGAGCTGGATGTCAGATTAAGAGGATGGCTTTGGAGCTTGGGACCTTAAGTCTGCCCCAGGCTTGTCTTAGGTACCAGCATCTGCCATGTGATCTGTTTTGGAGCCTGGGTATGTTTGGGCATTTGGCCCTGAGAACTCCTCAGTAACAATATACGGTATTTTTGGCCTGTGATTAGCCAGCCAATCCATATGGTGACATTACTGCTTCCTGGATGGATGCCAAAGCTTGATACATGTAGAAATGATGACTAAACCAGGACAATCTCTCTGGGGCATGGCATACGTCAAACAGCCCTGGGCCAAAATGGGAGCAAACTGGTAAGGCAGGGTAGAGACATGATCAGGGATTGACATAAAATGTGAGGTAATTGCTCAAAAAACTAGGAGATGCCAATAAGAAGAGGAATTACAAACATCTAAGAAGAAAAAAGCATGTTCCTAAACCTTTATGTGCTTTCAGAACTGAATGTCACAAAGAAGTATTTAAAGCTCTGAAAATGTGGGTAGTTGGTTTTCTTTGTTACTGCTTTTTGCCAAGAGGAAACTAAGGGAGTCCATCCACTCCTCCTTGGCATGCCCTTGAATCATTACTCAAGAACAACCCTAGTGAAATAACTGGAATCATAGTGAAAAATTGATTTAAGACTTTTTTTTAATAGCCTGAGCAAACACACTGGCCTTCACAAACCACAGAAGGGCTGTGGAGCCTGTCCTTATGAGATTTCCAGGTTAGTTCTGTGCAGTTATCTGTGCCTTTCCAGGATGCTTGTTTGTATCAGACAGCTCCACCAAATCTTTAGTATGTAACCATGTGTGTTTGGCTTTAAAGTCACTCAGCTGAAGTGCTGGTGTCAGTCTATGTCTAGAAGCCAGCGCTGCTGTGAATGCCAACGTCTGACATCCAGTGATGGAGACAGTTGGAGAGACCATCAGAGCCCTGTGTTGCAGCTTCAGGAAAATCCATATGCAAGGGGGGAAGAATTCTGGAGGGACAGACTGGAACAATCGTAAATATTTTGCTTTTAGAAAACCAAGATTTTCTTTTCCAAATGGAGACAGCTGGTGGGTACATGCGAGTTGTGTAGTGACAGCAGCATTTTATTGGAGCATTCTCAACTGAATTACACAAGTCTCTCTGTTCACTTCAGAAGCATCACTGCTGCAACTGTGTCCCAGAGCTTGCTCGGACCCACTGAGAAAGGTTCTTTGAAATCCTTGCAGTTTCATCCTGTGACAGCTATAATGAGCCACTGGGTTCTCCTGTGTTACATACACGTCAGCATCTGAAATTCCCAAAAGTTTCTGAACAGAGCACTCACTGGTGGCACGTCAGAGTTGCTTTGTTAGCCAGGTGTGAATTTTTTGCGCAATTTGCAGAGTTTTCAAATATTTCACTCTTTCATTAACTAGATGCAGACTTAATTAAGTAGATATAAACATATCTATTACCTACGGATCTGTCCAACCAGCTATCAGAATTTTACTATAAGATAAATCTTCATTGTACATGCCACTTGGTTAAATTTTATGCAGAGATCAGGAGAGGGAGAGGCCGAATCATTTCCTGTGTGGCTCTTCTCTTGCCTTCCTTGTTGTTGTCCTTTTAGAACTCAATTATATTCCTCTCATTTAAAAAGTTAAAATATGTTTTTAATGTTTCTGGTAACATTTTGTTTGAGGAATGGGAAGGGAGGGGGAGAGCTGGAACAGGAGCATAGAGGGAAGGGCTGGAGATCTGCATGATTTATAACAAGGAAGGAGCTTTCCCAAGGAAGAACACAGGATAGGAGCTGAAGGACAGCCAAGGAGACCTTTGGAGGACATCTGTGTTACTGTGAGCCTGCAGATCACTCAGTGCCTTTCAATATAAGTTCTTTCCACTCCTCAGCAGCAAACTAGTGAAGCCACTGTGGATTCACATAGCTTTAGTTGCAGAAGTGTGGCCTGCACATGGTTGCCCATGTGAGCTGAGAATCCAGACCCTGAAGCATAAGTCCTACAATTTGAATTTATAAATGCAGCTAAAGAATGTGCTCAACAGCACTGATCGAGTCAGTCACAAAGTGATGTAAGACCATGACCCTCCTGCTTCTTTGAGTCAGATGCATTTCTCTAGGCCGTGTTATCTGCTGTAATGCAAGCAGGCTGGATTAATTAGGGCTATGTTTTCTCTATGGTGACTTCAGGGAGGTTATAAGAAGGATGAATTTGTCCCTCAGGACAGGCTCAATTCGTAAATGTAATGTCCTTGTCTGGTTCATTCTGTCATGACTCTAGAGCTGGCTCAAGGTTTCTCAGCAGTGCAGGCAAAACTAATTCTGTGGCTTCAAAAATGAGGGCAAACTGCCCTGAAAATGATGCACTTTGTGGCTACAGCAAAGGGCATTTCTGGGAAGGTGAGAGGGCAGAGACCTAAGGTACAACAGTGAAGACCTTTGGCTGATTGGGGATTATTTGGAGCCTTGGTTAGGGAAAAGCAAAAAGGTGGGGAGCTGAAAGGGCTGAAAGGATACATGGGATGCTCAAGACAGATGGAAAATAAGGGTTGAGAGGGATCAGTGAAAGGCCTGGAAGACATGATCAGGGAGGCATTCAGCAGCTGTTGGAAGAAGGCTTTTCCCCTGCCCTTAGCCCAAGACCTTCTGGATTCTTCCCTCCTCCTTAGTTCTGTCTCTGCCTGCCTGTAAGGAGGCTGCAAGTGCCCCAGCTGGAGGTCATGGACATGTTGTTCCTTGAGCAGCAGAGCTGAAGAGGCCAGTTTCCTGGGACATTACTGGGGGCTTGCATTGGATTGTCTGGTATCTAATAAGATGTAAGTGCTGATCTGTTTTTCCCTCTGTGGACATTCATAATATCTCTTTCCCAGGAGGATTTTCACTGTCTAATAAGGGTCATGTTCACATTGTAGCCTTCACCTCCACGGGGGCACTAATTGGGTTTTTCTCCTCTAGCCAGCTGCCAATTTTCATAAAATGTGTTGGAATTTAATACCTTGGAGACCTCCTATTGTCTGTCAAATTTTCTTGAAATTGGCCAACAGGTTGAAAAGTTACTGGTGAGGGAGAAGGACAGCTGAATGCAGATAGGGAGGTGAAGAGATACCCACACGAGAGTGATACGGCATGCACTGCCTCTTTGGGAAGCTGAACTAAAACAAATGGACAGATAGTCTGGCCAGTGTTGTTGCTCTCTGCTGTGTGACAACTGCAACCATAATAACCCCAAGCATCAGCAGGATGAGTCTACATCCTTTTGCCATGTTGAGAAGTGTGATCTTTTCCTTGCAAAAAACCGATGAGCACTTGGTTCTGGGCAAACCTGCCCATCTGGCTCAATGCTCTATTAAACTGAATGTTCAGTTTCAGATTTTGTGCATGCCATCCTTCTCTGTGCCAAATTACTGATGCTGATATACGAGGACATGTCCTGAACAAAAAAATGGTCTTCAGGGCCCAGCCAATCCTACCTGTGCCTGGCAAGGTGAGGATGTGAGACATTGCACCTACATGCTTTCTCCAGTCCATCTTTGCACCTGACAGACTGCAGTCCCAGCACAGGTTACCCCTCCTGGGTCTCATCAGGAGCATGATACACCTCACAAGCTAGGATGAGGTGGGATCCTGTATTCAACACTCCTCACCAGCACAGCTTATGTGGCTGTGGGAGAAAATACCCAATTATTCAGCAGAGGATGTAATAACAGGCATGCTCCTGCAAGCTGAGATGTTTACTGATGATTTCTCAGTATCCCTGCCCCTTCCTGCTTGCTGGTGACACCAAAGAGTAGGGCTGGGTAAATAATTGTACTTTTTGTTTGTCTTCCAAAGACACTCCGTCTGATAGTGAATAGCTGGAGGTGACTTTCCTACATGGAGCAGTCCCACTTGGCACAGCACATTGAAATGCTCCCCAGCAATGGGACAAACAAGAAAGACTTCCAGTTCAGAAGTGATTTGTACCCAGAGATGAATATTTACAGCCTAGCCCTGAGCAGGTATTCAGAGCAAGCAAGAAGAGTCAGCAGGGGACTGAGAACATGTTTTTCCTTGAACCTGCTGCAGCCTGGAAGTGTGTGCACTCTCCCAGCAGGAAAAAGATAGGGTTTTGAAGCCTTTAAGATGGTGGAGCAATCCACATTGATGTTGCCCATATTTTACCAAGTATTCAAATCCCACTGGCTATAAGGACACAATATCTACCTCTTCCCCTTCTTTCTTCCTTTTTTTTTTCTTTTTTCTTTTTTCTTCCTTTTATTTTTCACAAATCTTGTCTGCCCTGTCTTCCTTTTCTTCCCCTTCAGTTTTGGTCAATTTTCTACTGAGCAGCAGCAACAAAGCCACACCAGCAACAAAGCTTCTTGCTTAAAGCACTGCGTCTCCAGCGGCTGCAGGCTTGTTGCACAACCAGTTGAAGCTGTGCTTATATTGCACGGCATTATTTGGGTGTTCCTAATCTTGCCCCAAGAGCCAGCTGCTTCTGTCTGGGCCTGACTGCAAGGATATGCTAGTCAATGGGATTTCAGGCTGGGTTTCCAGTGAAACAGGCACTTCTGTGAGTGCAGCTCTGGCATCCTCAAGCAGCATTTTCCAGGGAATCTTTTCATGGAGATTTCTGGGCTGAAGCTTGGTGTTATAATTTTAACACAATCCTTATACATTTTTATCCCAGCCAGCGGCACTGGGAATATTTTAATGAATCATATAAATGTTTAATCCTTGTTAGGATCCCGCTAAGTTCTTTGCCTTAATAATTATCTTGTGGGTTAGCTCAGTCAGTACAAAACTATAAGACAAGAAAAACATCCCTGAATCTATGCTGGAGTCAAATAACTCAGCAGTGCATTTGAATGCAATGGGAAGTGGAAGTTTAGGATCAGACAGTTCAGATTAGCAGGCCAATGAACCCTCCCCAGTGGCCAATGAGCTATGCAATTCATGAAGTTGCTCTACTTGTGCTTTTGTCAGAGGTTAGGAATCAGAAGCATTTTTGACAGCACAGCACAATTTCTGCATTCACAGCCCAGAGAGCCAAAGTGAGCGAGGTGGTAGCACAAAAATGAGTTTGTTTTTCAAAACCCTTCAGCTCCTCTCAAAACTCCTGAGTCACTCTGGAAATCTCACTGGAGAGAAACGAGATTCTCACAAAACTCAGCTGCTGGATGGCTGGGAATGTTGATCTTAAAAATGTATCCTGTGTTTGTCAGACAGGAACCTAAGGACTTGATTCCTTGAGGGCAATGTTTCTACTTTATTCAGCATGAGACCAGTGCACTGTTGTCACTGATTTTGGGGAGAGATGTTGAAACATCTCCTATGAGAAACCTTTGGATTCAAATGACCAGCTGGGCTGCAAGATGAGCTGTAGAATGATTCAGAGGAGGCTGAGCACACTAAGGAATGAACTGTCCAACCCAGCCTGCCCTCAGCAGGCTAAAATTCTGTTCAGGGATCAAAGCCACTTTTTTGGTGGGGACCATCTTCCACACTTGTACACAGGTGAGCTGTTTGCTCTCTCTGCAGTGGAAAATATAGGTATTTCTGTCATAAGAGGCTTTCAATGAATGAGTGAATGGAACTGTGATTTTACTTCTACTGTTGAACCGTGCAGGAGCACTTTCTCAGCCCCAATTATTTTCAGTTTGGGGGATGGTAATGGGGTAGGGAGTCTGACCCTTATGGTCTGATCCTGCATCACTGCAGGCAGGAAGAGATAAAATAGCCCAGGAGTTTACTGAACTCTGCAGCACAGATCCATGTTTGGCACTTGTTAAGTGTCTGAAGCCCTGATGCACCACAGTCTTATGGACACTGCAGGATCATAGCTGGAGGGGTGGACTTCAAATGAAATCCAGACAAACTGATATTCCAGCTTGATTTATTAGAAAATTTCCCTTTGTGCTTTGTGTGTATCAGCGATCTCTGGTGCCAGTGAGACAGATTGTGCTACTTCCATCAGATGAAACCTGCAGAAAAACCCTACTTGTGAACGAGTAGGTCTATGTCAATTTTTTTTTGCAAGTTCTAGGCTGGGACTGTGGTGAACAGTACACAGGAGTACAGCTCTGTCAATATTCCATCCTAAGCAAGTGTGTTTTCACTGCTCTGTGCAATTTACCTGCCTATAAAATGGTGAAACTGCTGATGTCCTACATAGAGCTATTTTGAGAGAGCTTGGTGGAAGGGGCAATAGAAAAGTTGCCAAGAATTACCCCCCAGACAACTGGAGAAACACAGTGCTGATGATGGCATGAGTTTCATATGATTAAAGCTGGTTTGCAATAGTTGGTGAAAATGAGCACCCCCAAATAAACTTGTGAGGCTTTGCTTTCTGGGCTTACTTTGCACTACCACCTCTGTTAAATTTATAAATACCATGGTCATGGTGGCTTCCATAAGGACAGACCCTCCAGTGAGGGTATCCTGCCTCTGGATGGGCATCACCAAATTCTTCCCTAATAAGCTGTGCTCCTTTAGACCAGCTGCAAATTTCCTGTTTTGCTGACAATATTGCTTGTGAGCCTTATTGCATTTAGAGTGCCCAAATCCCTTTATCTAGAGCCTAATCTTGGTTAGGTCTTAGTGACTTTGGATCTCTCTTCAGCCTCCAGAGCAACTCCATTGAATTTGAGTACTTCCACGGAAAACTTCACTACATTGCAATATAAAAACAGTCAGACAGTAAAGTCACATCCCTGGAGAGCAGTGAGAACATGGGGCTTGACATGGTTGCATTTTTCCAGCAATTTTCAGCAGCAGTGGGCTGAATTCCGTGTCAATGTGCATCCATGTGGCTTCACAGAAGGGGATTGTTTTTCTCAGTCGTTTCTTTACATGAGGGGTGTCTGACTCCTGCACGTATGATGTGACGTGGAAGACCCTACAGCCCAACAGCTGTGAGAAGGAGCCTCCTGTTATCTATTGTGTGGGGAGCCTACCCTGTAGGTCCGCATCGGCAGCCACATGTGGAGGGAACCCTTTTCATCTTCCCCTCGCTGACGGCTGAGGGCTGCTCCCGCGCGGCCGCCGAGGGCCGGGGGGCCCACGCTGTACAGTTGTGGTTGCGAATTCCTGGGTGGGGAGGGGAGCTGCAGGGCTGCTTGGGGGAGGCTCGGCTGGGGCCAGGGCGGGATCTTTTCAATGGCAGCGCAGAGAGCTGGGGATGGGTTAATTAAATCGCTCACAGATGGTTTAGGTTATGGGACACATGTGTGCGCCCGGCCACATGGCGCTCATCCGATGGGCTCATACATGGCCCAGGAGAGAGACACCGGCCCCGTGTGGGAGGAGGATGCTGGTTGGACTGCTCATGGGGAATGGGAAGGTAGGAGCTGCGTGCTGGGCACTGGAGCTGCCTGGGGCCATTCAAGGTGGGCACCAGCCGAGGGTCTGTTCGCTGTTCCCGTTGCAGAAGCAGGAGGACGTGCGGTTGCAGACCAAGCCTCGAATGCTGCTGCAGAGCGGTGCCCACGGGGCCCAGCCCTGCTGGGGGAGCTCTGTGGGAAGGGCAGCAGGCACGTCACCTGTATGCCCTCTCTCCAGCACTGGCTCACTCCAGTGTGTGCCGAGGCCAAGGGGAGCTGGAGGAGAGCTGTGGGTGTGCAGGGGAGCAGTGATGCATGGCCACTGGTTCCATATGTGCTCTGGTCACATTTGGCACTAGGAAACTGGGGAGGAGCACTGGCTTTTGGTGATGCAAGCATAGTCCAGAAATGAATTTCTTGAAATAGTTTTTTTTTTTAAACTACAAAGGGATATTTTAAGAAAGTTAAAACAATACAGAATGTGGTTTATCCTGTCACTGAGCTCTGTGCGAACCACACAAATGTGCTTGAAATATTAATAATTCAGTGGAATTAAATTACTGGCTCTAAGATTAGCTGAGAAACAGAAATACGACAGTAATAATTGCTCAAAAAACAGATGACTAAAGACAGGAAGAAGAAAATCCATTAACAAATGAACAGTAAGTCTTGATTATTTGCTAACATTTGCTGGGACGTAAATTTGCAGATGCTCAGGAGATTGAGCAGGTTGACAGTTAGGGAGAAGCTGCTTTTGGGTGCTTCAGAGCAGGCCCGTGGCCTTAGGTGACTCTGGGTTGAAGATGACCCCTCTCTCTCCCACCATGTTGTGTGCATGTGGCTCATCACGGCAACCAGCCGGGTTTGCCAAGCACTGCTGTGTGTGCAGGCAACTTGCAATTTGCTTGGGCTAATAACCCCTTTAACTTCAAAGATTTTCATTGTATTGCTGGCATGAAGAAAAATCTGGAAATCTGGATACACGATGCTGTTTGGGTCTTTGTTTTATAAAGCCAAATATCTTAAATGCTTTAAGGACTTCACCCAAAATCATGCTGGAAGTCTATGTCAGTGTAGGGAATTGAAGCAAACTCTCCTTTCAAAACCAGGGTGCAGATGTAAATTCTGGGGTCAAATATGACCATCTCTCAGCCACTGCTGGTCCCGTAAGTGGTAGTTAGAATTGCTGAGCCTTTGCAACTTGGAAGGTGACTGCTTTCCTCTTGGTGATAAAATTAAATTTTCTGCTTAAATTTGTTTCTGAACCGTTCTCATTCTTGGAAGGGAAACCATTTTAGAGTCAGAAATATCCAATTCTAAAAAGCTGTCTGGAGTGGCAGAGACAAACCAACCAATGTAAGTGCAGGAGAAAAAAGTCTGTTAAACCAAGAGTAAAAATGAATGCTGGAAAATACTAATTGGAAACTAAGGCTTAAATGGTCTATTGAATGAGGAGTTTCTATCAAGTTTAGAAGTTTTCTAAAATAAAAATGTTTTTGTGAAAAACTAGTCTTTTCACTAAGAGGCTAAATGTTATTAACAAAAGCTTATGAATGGGGGAAGAAGGGATGGACGTGCATTGATTATTTGAATTAAGAGAAGAACACAGTGCAAGCTCACCACTGTTTCTTTCCTATGGTTTGTACAGTTGGGGATGGCAAATTGGGCAAATTTGGTGTAAGTGATGTCAAAGGAGGTAACTGAAGTGTTGAAAGACGCTGTGAGCATTTTGTGAACTCTCTTGAGAGTTTGTAGCCTTGATCATGGCTTTGCAGAGCTGGAGACATCAGGGGTGCCTCCACAGGTGCTGAGAGCTGTGTGACAAGGCTGAGCAGCTGGGGCAGAGAGCTCTGTAGCAGTGTTTCTGCTGTGCTTCGAAGCCCTGACTGGCTGTGCAGCCCTGGGGATCGCCGTTCTGCTCTTCCTTGCAGGAGTCACCACCTTGCAGAGGTGTACAGGGTCTGCTGGGCACATCTCTGTGGCATTTTGTGTGACTGTGCTAAGGAGCTGCAGAGCCTGGTTTGGGGGCCTGGGCTGCCTAGCCTGGTTTAACCCCAAGCTAATACAGGCATGAGGTTTTTGATCACGGTGCACCGTGGAAGAAGTGATATATGCCTACAAAAAGCCATAATGATGACCTTTAAATCCCATTGGAAAACACAATGTCAGCTCTTAAGGCACCGAGACACCTGAAGAAACGTCCCCATTACTGCTGTCAGCAGTGGGGGCAGTGACATTGGCTGCATGGCACTGCTGTTTCACTGGGTGCTGGTGCCTTTTCCAGAAGCAGATCAGAAAAGGTCAGGGGACTAAACTCTGATTATAAATATGGCACAGACCAGCAAGAAATTTCTCCAGTTTTGCTTCTTCTCATATTTTTGATTATAAAAATGTCTGCAGTGAGATCAGTAAATGTATTGATCTGAGGAGCCAACAAAACAACAGCAACAGGAACTAAGCCAAAAAAACCCTCCCCACAAATCATCTCACAAGGAAATCATGTGGGTCTGTGAGTTCATTTTGGCTGGAATACCCAGTCATGCCTATTTTGCACTGTCACAGGATACTTCTGTACAGAAGATACTTCTGTAATTCAGCTATTTTTCTCACCATCTTAAGTTAGGAGTGGGACAGAGAGAGAAGTACATGTGTTATTCTGCTCTGCTAAGCCAAAACTAAGCACAGATGTACTGTGGCCAAGACTGTTTAGCTGAATTGACTGTTTGCCATAGCTGCTTTCAGAAAACACATAAAATCTTTGGCCTCTGTCTCACGAAGAGATTTGCCAGAGCTTTCTGTCTTGCCAGAGACAGTGTTGCTTCACATGAGCAAAAGGGTACAGTAGTACGGCTGCTTGCAGGGCTAGATTTGGAGGGGATGTCCCCAGCAGCATGGGGGATAGATGGATGGATGTCCCCAGCAGCATGTCCTCAAGCTTGCTGAATTGATCAGGCATTTGCACCGATTTAAAAATGTATGCAGAGTAGTCTCCTCACCTTATCAAAATATTTGTGTTTTGGTTTCTTGCATGCTGAAACACAGAGTGGTCAAGTGCCACAATACCTGTCCACCTGTGGCAGTCTTGAGAGAAACACAGACTTGTGCCAGTATTTTGTTTCCCTGATGAGCTTGCTCACAGGACTGACTGAGCTGACCATGGTCAAGAGATGTTATTTGGGATTGATACTAAAAGGCCGAGCTTCAGAGGGAAAGAATACAGTGAAAATCCCATTTCCAGTCTAGAGAAAAGAAGCTTTGTACGTACAAATCCACATCCTGCTCTGCCAGCCTCAGTCAAGGAAGAAAATAAAAACATTTTCAGAAGTCCCGTTTGTAAAGATGTAAATGTAAAACTATAAAAAGATGTAAAAATATAAAAATGTAAAAATAAGAAATAATCAAACTTGGAATTTGTGGGCAACTACCTCCAAATTTTACAGTGACTCAACATCAGCATTGTAGATCTCGAGCTCAGACCTGGTTGTCTTCCCTCCCAGTCAGTGCTTACACAGCGATGCCAGCTCAGATCACCCAGGCATTTTGGGGGCAGTTCGGATGGCAGGACAGGTCTGCAATGCTCTTGTGGCTCCACAGCCTGAGCTTCATTGTTGAACATGACCACCAGCAAAAACTGTCCTCATCTGTCTCTGCCCTGTCACAGGGTGGAGACCTGCCTATGTGTGTGTCCTGAGTGGGCACCCAAGCTGAGGGGGCAAGGCTGTGATGCAGCCTTGATCCCTTCATGTGCCACCAAGGGTTGTGTGCCATAATCAGACCTGCTGGAGGATGCCTTTGACCTCACAGTGATGGGGCAAAATGAAATAGCACTTTCAGTTACTATTTCTAGACATCAGCTGGTTTAGAAAAGGGGGTTGGACAGGTCTCGTAAGAAAAGTCTTCCCAGTACAAATAAATGTCTTTGCACACTGTCATCCATTCCACCCTTAAATGAGGAAAACATGTTGCCACAGGGGCAATTTAGGGGATTTATAATTTTGTAGGTTCCTCTATGAAAAGTCATTTTTTAGATCAAGAAATCTGAAGAAATCCAAGCCTCTGAAGGATGATGAGAAATTTAACTTCTGGTAGGGGGGAGTTAATGGAAATTGACTGTCATTCACCTCATCAAAATAGAATCATGTTGAAATTATTTGGTACAGAAAACCTATTATCATTATAGTTTCTGAAGGAAATGTTCCTGAAACATCTCATCACCCTGTTGTGGGGATGTCAAGGTGCTTTCTGGAGTTGGTGGGCTGGCAGAAAGCATCAAAACATGCAAATTTTATCTTTCAGACAAAAATAAAGAAAGGAAGGGACTTTTGTTGGTTGTTTTTGTTTTCCATTGACTCTCATTTTAATGCAGACTGGCTCATTTTGCCAAGACAAACATGATGTGTTGGCTCTGCAGCTGAGCATGATGTTGGCTGAGGGTCAGGGAGTTAGCAGGATGTTTGAAGGAAGAAAAGTACCCATCATGAGGCGGCTGGGCATATCTTAGACACTTAACGCCTGGGTCAGGAATGGCTTCCACAATGAGACATTTTTATACACACCAATTAACCAAAAACACCCCAGGTAAAACAAAACCTCTTTTATGATGATGGAGGAGGGGTAGAAGCCTTTCCATACTGAACTTAAAAGCAAAGCACACAGAAATCAGCAAAGCTAGTATTTCACCCTTTATCTCTGTTAGATTTTGGAAAAGACTGGGTGGTTTTTAGGGACTTTTTTATTTCCCTTTATTTCCCTTTATTTTTCCATTCCATCAACCAAAATTATCATCCGATGTTATTGAAAAAAGAGGGGTCTGAGGCAGCAAATTGTTTCCTGGGTAGGTGTGTGGGGATGTGGCTGCCTCTGGTCTCCTCTCTTTCTGTCAGCAATAGTAACAGTAGTGGTCTTGTCTTTTGGGCTCAGAAACAGCACTGTCATGAAGGAGAGGGAGAAGAAGAGGCTTCCCAGGCTGAGGACACAGCCTGTAGGTCTCTCTGTGTCTCTCCAAGAGTCCCTGGGTTCTGCCTTTGTTTTACTCCTGCTGCTCTTGGTCTCAGCCCAGGTGCTGGTGGCCCAGGGGCTGCAGTGGAGAAGAGACCGTGTGAGCTGGAGGCCACGGCAGCCCCGCTGGCAGAGACCTGTAGGAGTGAGAAGGCTGGTGGTCCCCCTGCCTGTGATCCAGGAGAGGAGTCCAGAGCCAGCCTTCCCCAGGAGGGAAGGCCTTCAGCATCCAAGGTGCCTTGCTGGGGCTGAACACTGGCACCAGCTTCCCTGTAAGCATGTGGTCCCTGCAAACCTTGGAGCCCTTTCTTCTCATCTGTGCTCTGACATGGCTTTGAATCCAGGATTTAATTTGGACCTTTTTTGGACAGACTGAAGAGGGTGGGGGCTGTTGTTGCAGTTTCCCCTGCTATTTATTTTTGCACAGTGCACACTTTCCACCATTGCCCAGAACAAATTCAGGAATTATCTGCAGAAAACTGTGCAAATCACCTGAAGCCATTTGTTTATAGTTCAAAATGAGGCATTAAAAACAATGGGCCGAGTAAAGCATGAAAGTAGATCAATCCCAACCCCGTTTTAACTTCCTCTCCTTCAAGATCACTTTGAACCTACAGTAATTATGATTCTTTCTGCTAGCTTAAATCACCCTTGCCCTCATTAGAGCTGTGCAGAGTGACCATTTTCCATTTCATGAGTTGCCACGTGTAAAAGCCGCTGTGTTTGCAAGTATTCAGGCATACCTGGCTGCACTACACAAGTCATAAGTGATAACAGTCATAATTAATATCCATTATACACCTTCCATGTACACTGACATCACTGATAACATCAAGTGCAATTTATGTGGTGCTGTGAACAGCAAGCTTCAGTCTCTTCTGAGGCGTCCTAGAGATGGGCTTGTTGGTTGTACTGGGAAAAAGGTCCCTTTTAGGCACTCACCCTGAGTCTTTTGAGGTGACACAAATGACCTGAAGTCATATCCAAAGTACAGAATTTCTGTGGGCTTAGAGTGGGAAAAAAAAAAAAAAAAAAAAAAAAAAAGGAAGGGGGTTTCCAAATAGAAAAGGTTTTTTTTGGG
>VXAC01003379.1:125100-282306 GCA_013399225.1 Rhipidura dahli
AAAAAAAAAGGAAGTGCGTTTCCAACTAGTCAAGGTTTTTTTTGGGTTTTTTTGGTTTTTTTTTTTGGCTGTTTTAGATTTTAATGTTGTTTTAAAATTAAATGTTAGATTCTCAGGACACACTTTTTGTTCCAATAAGTTTATCTGAAAGCTATGACCCTCTTGGCAGCTGTCAGTCACTTTTCATGCACTGAGAAACCCCTTTTCAAGTATTAAGAAGATATCCTTTTTCTACAGTGAGAAGTTGAGAAAAAAATGCTACCTGCATGCATTTGCATTAAAATATCCTTTTTCAGACTGTGATTTCAAAAGTCTGCTGGTGACCACTGTCAGGAAAGTGGATCGTGCCTCCTTCTGCCTTTAAACCAGAGGTCTTTGGTGACCTCTAAATGTTATAGCTGGCGTTAAGGCACCAGTCTGCCTTCATGGCAGAGAAATAGAAAGAAGTGGTATTCTCTAAATTTCTTAATTGCCTCTCCTGATATCAGTGGTGTTACATCTCGGGTAATTTGGCCTCGTAATTACCTCAGAAAGAGTCAGAGCATCGAGCGGAGATGACGGTAGAAAGCCCAGGAGTGCGAGTGCATCCCCCCCCCCACCCCGGCCCCCCCAAAAAAAGGTCTAAATGGCTGCCCGGCGGTGTAAACTTTTGTACCCCTTTCATGCCCTGGGAGGTTAATCTCTCCATGTCCTCCCCCTTTCATATGCATGAAGAAGAGGAGATTTAGGGGCTGGCGGGCGGTGGGGCGGGCGTGGGGGGCGAGCGGCAGCGCGCGGCCGGGGGCAGCTGCGGGGCTGCCGGCGGGGGAGAGGCCGGGACGGGGCCCCTGAGCGNTCCCCTCCATTCTCTCACAGGCTACTTCATTAAACCCTCACTTCAGAGTGACTGCGCCGTAGCCTTTAACCAACGGGGCCCCTGGTAGCACGGGGTGGGTTTTCTTTCCCCTTCTTCTTTTTTAAATTTTATTTTATTATTTAAGGGCTGCTCGAGTTCTGCTCTCAGCCGCCTATGGGCAGCTTGTTTGTGCACCTTACTGCCTCCGAAGGGGCAGGAGGGAAGCAAAATAAAAACAGAGACACCCAACAAAACCCTCCCACCATGCTGAAGAAAAACGTGTTTGCGCAGAGCTGAATGAGTGGCCGTAAACACGGCAGAGGGGGATAAAAATCCCCTTGGGAACTGCTGGCTATCTGGTCTGAGGGGCTGCAGGGAAGCCCTGGGGAGTCGAGGGGTTTGTATTGGGTGGAGGGGTGAAGAAGGGCTGTGCAGGGCGAGCCCGGTGCCCTGTGGGGCAATGGTGTCCTCAGACCTGGCCATCCCACCTCTCCTCTCCTCTGGAAGCTGAGACAGTGCCTCTAGTCCTCTAGAAATCCAGATGTTCCTCCAAAAAATGCCGAGGATGAGCCTGGCCACAGGAGCGGGTCTTGGCAGGGATGAGTATAGAGGGTAAAGAGAGAGGCACAAAGCCAGTATCCCTGTCTCAGCCACAGAGGGGGACAGAACAGCAGTCTGCTCTGCAAGCCTCTGGTGGCAGCAGACCTGAGCAGAGGTGACATCTTTCTGACCTGAAGGAGGAAGGGGCAGGGAGCGGGTGTGTGCCATCGTTTATTTATTTATTTGGTTGGTTGGGCTGTGAGGGGGGATCTGGGAACTTCCTAGGCCAGTGCACCTCTGCGACCAGTCGTGCTACTTTAGCCTCCCCTGCAGATCCCAGCGGAGAACGGCACCAGCATTGCCTCTGAAGAGGCCTGATTGTCCTGGGGAGTCTCAGGGGAGCTCTGCCAGGGTCTCCTGGGAGAGTCCCTGCCCCTTCCTGCAAACAGCAAACTGAGAAAGTTGAAAATCTCCTGTGAGAAGCAGTAGGAGGGGTGGAAAACACACTGAGACACCTCTTCTCCCCCTCCCTGCCCCTCCATCTCAGAAAATCTGCAGACACCAGAAAGCAACACTCAATAGTGGATTTTGGGATTGGTTCAAACAAAGCAAAAGCTATTCCCAAGCTTCTGCCAAGTCCCTGATCAGGCCTGATGTGAACTTTTTAGCATTACTGGAACAGGTTTATTTTTGGTTTGGTTTGTTTTTGTTTGTTTGTTTGTGTGTTTTTTCTTGTTTAAATGGGTCTCTGCATTTTCTGATTTCTAAGAAAAAAGCTGAGGAAGCAGAGATGGAAGCACCGAGGAGCTGAATTAAATGCTGTCCTTGCACCATCACTGATTTCTGCAGTACCAGCTAGCACTACAAATATCTTTGGAAAGTGCATAATGCAAGAACTTTCAGACTGAGGATGTCCAGATATATTTAGAGCTGTGACACTTGGTCAGATGAGCTAGTTGGAGCCAATGCTTTTCCTTTGCCAGGTAGCAGCCCTCACCCAAGTAGTTACCCTGTGTTTGATGACAATGCGAGGGGCATAATTTCTTCCTACAAGGCCTGCTTATAATCACAGCTTGTGATGTGTGTTGGCATGCCCTTACCTCATCATATGAAATGGTTGCAAATGGCAGTGTAAAGAGTGTGAGTGCCAGGCCATTTCCTGAATCCTTCTGGATGTCAAGGTACGAAAAGTGAGAAGGGACAGAAACCCCTCCTATGTCAGCAGCAGCAGCTATGTCTGGCTTTCAGACTGGCAACATCAGATCCTGTATTAGTTTATAAACATTGGAGTCCTCTGGGGAGTTGTCCAGATCCACTTAGTGCCCCTGAGTGACAGAGGCAGTGCTTGGAGTAAGGCAGCATCCGTGAAGGAAATTTGGCTTCCCTGTTAACAGAAAAAGGCTCCTGGGACTGCAGCAAGAGACTGACCAGTTCCATGCAGGAAGATCTTTAGTGCCAACAGTCCCTCCCCTCAGCCAGGCTGGCTGGCTAGGAAGGCAAAGGGGCTAACTTTTTCCATCCAATTAGCATGTTTACTTGGGGCAATTCCCAGACAAATCATCTCGCTTAGGCTATCTTGAGAATAAAATCTTGGCGATGTACCATCCACCTTTCAGGCCTGGCTGGGCTTCAAGTAGCTTCATCAATAAATAAAGGTGTAGTCCCTGGTTAGATAATTCTCTGAAAAATGGCTGTGTTTACCAGCAGCTTCCTGTTTCTCCTGATAATAAGGTGAAAATATCTTACTCCTGACAGCTCATAAAATAACCCAAACCCCACTCAATAAACAGACATGAAAAAGAAGATGACCAGCAGGGATGTTTTCAGCCAGCCTCTAGGTGGAATTTGGAGCTTGGAGTTCCAGGTGTGTGTGTGAGCTCACAGCCACTTCACTGTATGTGAATGAAACGCAGTTTAATCTCTTAATTGGTAGCTTCCAATGGAAACATTAAGATATTTTTAATACAAACAGGTTTTACCAGTAAGCAGCAATAATTGCCATCTGCTTATCACAACGCTCGGCTTTTTAACCATTTCATTCCTGCTGTCTGCAGTCTTTCCATCATTAAGTGATGTGGGATTCCAACAGAACATTATGGTATGGTAATCTGATTTACATGGCTATAGGGATAATCAGGAAGCCTCAAATAAGAAGTCAGTATTTGAATGATGGCATTTCCTTCTGGTGGTGGGATGTTTTCCCTTGATGGTATATCCCCATCCCATGGGTTTCATCATCTTCATTAAGCTACAGTACAGGAAAATGAAATTTTATCAGGCAAAGGCTCAAGTGGGTGCTGGGGTCCAGCTTTCCTCTCCATCCCCTGGAGGGGTGAGTTTCAGGAAGAAGCATTTAGGCAGCTCAATAGCAACCAGGGTATGTGGGCCTGAGCACATTTTTGGTACAGCTCTGACATTACTTTTAAGGAGGATCTATCTTGTCTGATCAATACAAAAAGGGTCAGGGTTGCAGCTCAGTATCCTCCTTGTCTTCTTTGAACAAATTAGTATCCATAGACACAATCAGGCCCTCAAATATTCACAGCTGTGGTTCAAATGAAGTCTCCTAATGAAATGCAAATTCAATAAGACAGTTACATGATCAGCATCAGCTCATTAAGGCCGGGTAGCCTGTCTCCTTTCTTTGTTAGACCAGCATAAAGCTCCCAACTCTGGTGGAGTTACCCTGGGCTGAAAGCTGCTGGGCTCCAGGCGAAGTTTGGCCCAGACAGCCAGCTGGGGGGAGGCCATGTGCCGCGCCGTGCTGTGCCGCCGGATCAGTGGCACTGGGCTCATGAATATCAGCTGAGGGTCGGGCGTGCTGCCTCTGAAGGAGGGGAGAGGGCTTGGGCTACTCTCCTGCATCCTGCATGAAAACAGCAGCGGGCCCACTGAAACCACAAGGTGACACTGAAACAAACAAACGCTCTAAACCCCGACCTGCAGCGAGCCCAAAATCAGGCTTGTGCTTGGGTTTTCCCGGGAGAGGCGCTCATCTCATATTTGCCAGGTTCATGAAGCCACTGCTCTTTCCTCGGTCACGGGAGTCGGTCGAAAGGATGTCAGGCAGCTGGCTTGCTACCTTCCTGACCCCGTTTCACAATGTCTGTGCTTCTGTGAAAGGGTTGCGCCAGACAAAGCACAAGGGATGCACGGCCCTTGCATCCAAGCACAGGGTGTTTTTTCTTTCCTTTTTTTTCCCCTAGCACCACCAAATGTGGCGATGTTTGACAGGTCTGACCTGCTCAGCTGTAATGAGCCGCTGGGAGAAAAGGGACAAATGCAGTTACCTCTCGCCACAAGTCTTGCTGCTGGGAGATGAACTTTGCCACTCTGCCTTGGCTTTAACAAATGCCCCTCAGTGTATCTTGGTGCAAATGTGTTTCCTTTTCATTTTCAAATAGGGACGAATCCTGCATGTTGGATTAGAAATTTCCCATCGCTGACAAAAGTGGAGGGGAAAAAAAAGTCTTGTAAAGTTCAAGAGGAGGGCAGAGGAAAGAATGAAAACAAAATGAATGAACAAGAGCCGGTTTCTGCCTTCTTTTTGTAGGTAGAATTTTGCAATAATTGGTATTTTAAAATTTTTGTATCAAGCCTTTTTCTGTAGGGGCAAACACAGCATAAAAAAGTGGGGGTTTTGTACTGAAGTTATTTATACATCAGATCTGTTAATTCAATGCCAATTGTCCACAATAATCAGAGATGCAAAAACATGCAAGAATGCTTATTAAAAAGGAAAAGGAATCCCTTTAAAAGCCAGACTTTAGGTGTGTAGTTCTGCTAATTCACTTTCAGTGTTTTATCTCTGTGTATTAAAATTTTTTTGGGTTATATTTATCACACACAGGAATAAATGAGAGCTGTTTAGGGGCATAAAAAAACCTGGAAAACAAAATACATAAAATAAATGCAGTTTTATACATAATGGTGCATTGAGGGCAGATTTATTGCAGCAGGTCATAGCCTCTCCTCTCTTTCCACTAGCACCTTGTGCTGTTGCTGTTGTGGTCTGGGTCATGGGAGGATGGAACTGGTTTTTGAAGAAGAAAATGAGAAAGATGATAAAACCCTGCTTTGAAAGAAATACATAACCAAAGTAGAACAAGTCTTTAGGAGAGCAGCAGGAATGATAAAGGCAAGCAAATACAACCTATGAGGACAGGCTGAAGGAAATAGGGTAGGTTTGGAACAGCCAAGTCTGAAGGGAGATCGTAATAGGAGCCCTCAGATATGTAAGGTTAATAGAGGAGAGATATTGATTTATTGTGCATTAAGAGAGATGTAGGTTAGGAAAAGCCTGCTAACTGTGGGCATGAGGAGAAGTGGTTTAGGGCAGCAGTGGGTCGCTGCTCACTTGAAGCAGCAAGTGGTGTTTTTGCTGGCTTTGGGGTCTTCACCCATCCTCAGAGGGGAGAGGAACCAGTTTGCATCTTGGGGCTCCCTTGCCAAGCTGTGACCCAGAATTCTTGGTGAGGACATATGGAGGCAGGTGGTGGGAACACACAAGATGAGGCAGAACATTTTGCTGTTGAGACAGCACAGCAGAAACTCCCAGCACAAATGTGAAAATGGAAGGTTAATTTCAAATCAGGCCCTAAGACAATTGCTTTGTTTTTCAGGGTATGCATGGCTAAGTCCTTTCACCTCACTGTGTATTCTTACCTCCTATCTTTGACCCACGTGCACCCCACTGGACAGTCGCTAAAGTCATCTAGCCTGGGAACAATATAATGTGGCTGTGGTAACCAGCCTCCCCAGCAGCTGTGAAAAACAAACAGCCTGTGCATGCTCAGACTATAGTTTCCAGTCACGTATTGACCAGAATGCGCTCGGAGCAGTGGCTGAATGACTTTGGTAACAGGCACAATCATAAAAGCCAAAAAATCCTCACAAACAATTTGTGAGTAAGGCTAGAAGTGAAACATGTTGACTGTATAGCTTGCTAAAAATATCCATCCCGGCTCTAGCTGTCATCACATCTCTCCTCTAATCCTGCAAGTAGCGTGTGAAGGGTTACCCCAGTGCCCCCGCGCTGGCTCTTCCCTGCGAGCGCACAGCGCTGTGCGCCCAAGGAGCCGCGAGCAGATTGCCAAGCAAAGCCGAATTTGCTCCCCGGGCCTTGTGCGATCAGCTGCTGCTCCCGCCGTTTTGTCAGCAAGTCAGCCGCAGCCTTCCCTGTACTGCTGAGGAGCACGCTGGAGCCTTCCATGGAGGCTTTCACTAGCTATCAGTGGTTATGTTATACCACATTAGAGGTGCCCCAGATACCAAGCTCCCACTGAAGAAGAATGTGGAAAGTCATAAAAGTACCACTGCAAAAAAAGGTATTAATGAGGCAGTAACATTTGTCGTGCTTTGTCACAATGCCAGATTCCTATTCTAGAACTACATGGTGTGTTAGAAACTAAAATCTCCTGTTTTCAGCATCTTGTCAAAGGAAGCAGCACTAAAACCAAAGAGATCTATACGTTTTCAACTTCAGTCTTTACTGCTTACAGGATGTTCAATCTGAGACATATTGCTGATTACATCTGGGGACCCAGCGCGTGACTTGGGAACCAGATTTTCCTGAATACCTGTTTTCCTAGCAAATACTTCCGTTATTATGAAGTCTTTTCAAAGTGAGATATGTCTCCTTAGTACTATTTATATCTATTTAGCAAATGGATTCAAGGAACTCTTGGATGAATCTGACAGGCAGATCTGACAGCTTTACTCGAAGTTGGTTGCTACATACAAAATCTGTTCTTCCTTCAATGGCATCAGAAGTAAGCCTGAACAAGGTTCACTGGAGCCGCACACCTGAAAGTTCTGGAAAATGAAAGACAATGTGTGCAGGCTGCTTTTTCTGTAACTGCAGCAGGTTTTCCATCCAAAGAGATGAAAAGTTGGAAGACACATCTTTAACAATGGGATGCAGATAAATGAAAGAACAATTGAAATATAGCTTAATTGCAGAAACAGTGCTTCCTCATCCATCCTTACCTCTATATATCTATCCATGCCCTCCGTTTTTTCATTCTTCCTTTCCCCGTGTCTGTCTTCCCTTCCTTCCTCCCTTCCTTCCTCCCTTCCTTGCTGAGTCCTCTTGTTCCTGTGAAGAGGATCGATCCTGAATGATGCTCCTGGTTCATGGACTACTCCACTGCAAAGATATTTCATCCTGAGTGATCACCTGCCACTCTGCATGTATGTATCTCCTGCCAGTGTCTGTGTCTCCACAGCCATTCTGCACCCCAGTGGTGTTTGCCCTTGTGGCAAATATTTTCCTTGTATCTGAGATACTGCTGATGTCAGCAACCAACCACCTTTTGGAGAGTGCAACAGATGGAAGAAAAAAAATTAAAATGAATATTCCTGAACACTATAGGGAGGAAGTCCTACCTTGACATTCAACGAAATTGAGTTTTTAGGACTCCAGTGGGAAATAAATGAGAAATGAGTATCCAGATGTTCCAAGCATCTCCAGAGGGCTTGGCTGATAGAGAACTCTTGGGAGCTAATGGGGGAGAATCCCATTAAACTTGTTAAAATAAATATTTATTTAATACCTTACGTTAAAAATCCATTTTTGACAGATTTCCAGTGTTGTTTTTATCCCATGTTGCTGTTGAAGCTTCCACTTGTTGTTCAAGATTGTTATAACAAACTTCACTAATTTTTTGTTCCATTCACAGAAAGGAGCACCAGTTTGTAGTGATTCTGTATTTGTCACAGAGGTGCACGTCCAGCTCCCAAGGGGAAGGCACTCTAAGTGCCAAACCTCTCCTGAACTCAGATGTGTTCAACTCATTGTGACTGGAGAGGCAAGGTGAGAACTGAGATCTTGGATATAGTCCTGGTAGTTGTATTGCAGAGATCTGGCACCCTTGAGGTTTTAGGAAGCAGACACATGGCTGAAATTTCCCTACATTGTGATGGTCTTTTCCCTGTAACTCCCAGTGACTTTCTATACTTCAGTTGTCTGAAGATGTAGCCAGGAAGAATAACTTATCCAAGTCTTTGCTGCTTCAGGGCTACCAACTGGCAACATCAGGAAGTTACAAAATCTATCTAGCATTTTAGACAAAAGACAAAACTGCAGGTGGGACAGAAAGGGGAAGGGTGAAAGAGGGTGAGGAGATAGAGGGAAGGGATTTGAACACAAAAGGAAAGGAAGGGAAGAAAATGATGTGTTGGGGAACCAAAGAAAGTAAGCAGGAAATGGGAGATGAGAAAGGAGAGAGGTGTTCCAGAGAAGTTACACAGAGAGAGAAGGATGGGCACTGTCCATTACTAAGTAATTCATTTACACACATTTATGGTAATGTTTCCCCTCTCATGCTTCTCCTAACACTCTAAACGCCCTGGTCTTGGGATTTGAACTGCCTTATCTCAGCACTGACCTGCCACTGCCTCTCCTCCCATCCTGCTGCAGAGCTGGCAGCCCGTGTGTGCTCAGCAATGACCCTGAGTCCATCTTCCCCATGCTCAGCAAGGGCCTGGGAGGGGCCAGCACCCTGTGCTCAGTACACCTGCCCCTGGATGAAGTTTGGTGTTGCATGACTCAATGCTTGCCACTGGAGGGGATGAGACATAGCTAGTTAGTGATCAGGGGTGTTCATAGGCATGTAGAAGGGGAGGGGAGCGTGGGAGGTTGGTGCCTCCACCCCAGGACTGATGCAGAGGGGAAGGGAGAATTGGGGCTTGCCTGTCCTGGTCTCACTTTATGCCAGTACAGTGATTTCAGCTTGAAACCCCACATCCTGCAGTGTCCTACCAGTGCAGCTGCTGAGAGGCGTTTCAGTAGGAGTACTGCATCAGAGACTATCACCTGCCACACACTGAGGGGCTCCAAACCCCTTGGTGTGGGGAGAAACACGTTTATCTTAGGGGTCTGGATTGACCTCTTCACTGTCTTGGGATTGGATTCTGGTGCCCAGTGTCCTACTTGATTCAGGCATTCCTGTGCAGGGAGGTAGAGGAGCTTAGGCTGAGATGTGGGCTTGAAGGCTTAAAAAGGAAACTAAAATTAGTTCAGGACCCAGGGAAATAAGGCCAGTGTGCCAGGGCTGTGTCCAGAGGGGCTATGCAGCCAATCTTTGCTGTCATCTGGTTTCCCAGGACACAGAGATGACAAAGGAGGAGCTGACACCACATTTACTTTTCTAAGTTCTGTCCTATGTTCTTGTTTTTATTGCTCTGCCTTTGTGTGCAGCCTCTGCTGGCACTGGGATCCCCCTCTCTCCCTGCCCTGTGGGGAGAGAGGGCCATGTTTTCTTTAAACTTTCCGTCTCCTCCGTGACAGTTTCCATTAGTGGTTTGACACCCCTGTGCTTCTTCCATGAGGGCCTTGCCTTTACCCTGTCTTTAATCATGTTGTCATATGATAATAGGATCAAAAGGAAGAACACTGAGTCTTGCCCTTCTGGAGTGCTTTACGCTCACCCTAATAAAGAGCTTGTGCTTGGGATTGTGCTGCAGCTGGCCTGCCCTCAGCCCCATCCTTTCTATGCCATACTCGTGCTGAACTTTAACCATGGGGCTGTCTGGCTCCAGCAGCCGTCCCCAGTCCAGCATCCCTCTGCTGTGAGGGCAGTCTGTGCTACCGTGGTGTAAGCTGAGCAGAACCATTACAGAGCAGACAGCACACTGAGAAACGTGATGGATTTTGCCTTCATTTCCATCTCTGAGCAGAACTTGGGAAAATGTTCAGTGTGTGCACGTGTGTATATATCCATGGGGAAGAGGGAGTTTATACTCATTGGCACTTAGCACAGGACCTCTTGAAGCAGTGGGAGCTGTTACCTGCCTGCTTATGTGCTGTGCAACACATTTGCAGTAAGCTGGCTTCCTCAGAAATCACACTGCCAAGCTTGTGCAGAGACTGCTGGAACTTCAGAAGTGGCTTTTCCCACCTCTGCAGTGGTGTGAGTGCATGAATGACTGTTTGATGTGTTCCTTCTACTTACATTCCAGCGGCTTTGAGAGAGCTCAGTGAAGTGCAGGATCTCCCTGATGAATTTTCTGCCCATGGACAAAGATGGGAGCTGCCTAAAAGACCTTGCAGTCGATTTGGAACAACAGCTGGTTCTCACACTATCACATTAAAACTATGTGTTTTCATAGGTGTACTCCCATATGTAAAGTTCCATCTCTTTCTTCAGAAATGCAGTCCAGTGCCTTGCTGACAGTAGTGACATCTCTCTCAGACCTTGGGAACAATGGCCAGGCTTGTTTAAAAGACATCCAGTGGAGAAAATCCAGCTCAGTTATCACTGTTTGCAGTTGCACCATAGGTTCATATTGAAGCCTCTGGATCCAAAATTAGGTCGAAGTGGTCATGGTTATCACTCTGGCTTTTCCTATTGCAGGTATCTGTAACTGCTGATAAAACAGTGAAATCCATTGTCATCTCTCTTGTGCCTAAATGATTAGTTCAAATGGTTAAGTAACTCCTTAATCCTCCACATTAAAACATGTTTCCCAAATTCCTAACTTCTCAAGATTTTTGTGAAACCCTTCAGTTTATCCGACTCTCTGAAATGAGGGCATCAGAAGTGGAAACAATGACAAATATGTAGCACTTTCACCCTCATACTCTTGGTTGTCCCAAAGCCTCCTTTACTGTTCTTTCCCTAGTCCTGCAATGGGAATAGACATTCAGGTGGTTACAGAGCTTACTGTTCAAGTCTTTTATGGAGTTATTTCTTCTCCAGCTTGAGGGTCCCAGCTTTTAAATGTGTTTCAAATGTTGTCTTTGTTTCTTCCCAATACCCTCAACTGTGATAGACTTAGCTTGCATCCTTCATAATTTTCAGTCATTTCTAGCCTTTAATTTATATATTGTTAGTTTACATATAAGCCTATCTGCTTTCACTTCCCTTCTGAAACATTGGGGTTTTCTAAGCAGTAGAGCCTTCTATGTTTACTGCAGTTTCTGAAGCCAATACTCTCAAGTGGTTCCTGATTATTTTTAACAATTTTCTGTTTCGATTCTTTCTCCCAGTGAGCTGGGCTCATAACCATTTTCAGTGTCGAGAAATGTTCCCTTTAAAGTATCAAGTATAGATATTCTTTTTTTTTGTACTTCATGTTGTTTGCATAAAACAAGGGCAACTAAATCACTGTTGCTTTTGTCTAAACAATCTCTTCAGTTCCCAGTTCTCCTCTGTCTATCATGAGGAGCTCCAGAAACAAATTCCCCAGTGTTAAATTAGTAACTATTTGAGTCAGAAAATTTCCCCTTAAAAATGCAAAGGTTGTTTTAGAATCGCTGTCCTGAGAACTTTGTTTTGTTGCATTCAGATCGTCCCATATCTTCACATGTTACAGATAGGTATTTACAAACCTGGTTTTTACATCACCTGTTCAAACTGATGATCTTTCAAGAGCCACCAAATAGCTCCACTTGTGCTTAATCTCTTATAATTTAAGACTATTGGCTTATTGGCATGTCAAATTGCATTTTGTCAAATACAGGATTCTTCTTTTCCCATTTTTTTTTTGTCTATTTGACTTTTTTCTAAATAGGTTGCAATACTTGATATTAATATTTTTAATATGACTTTTTTTCCATTTATTTTCAATGCTACCAAGTAGTTTCATGCCTAGAAAGAATCAATTTCAATTTACCTTCTTACTGCAACTCCTGCTGCTAAATTGTGGACAATCTCTAAAGCACCCATATATTCTTAAACTGTGTATTTCTACAAGGTTATTGTTCCAGTTCTGCACCCTCAGGAGACACTTGGATGGGGGCCAGCATGTGAGAATTCACCCACACGAAACCTCCCAGCCTTTGGAGGTTCATGCATCACAGCATTTACTGTGAGAGATGCAGCAATGATCTCTTACACTCGCTTCAGAACCAGAGATCTATATACTGATTTTCAGGCTGCTTTCATGCCATGAGTGAGCCCTTAGTGGCACACAGGGCTTTTGCTCAGCCTGCCTGTACGTGTGGAGGCTTTCCGTGGTCCCTCAGATAACATCAAGATGCCTTTCAATCCTGAAGACCAGGGTGGTTTAGAATCAGCCAGATAATAGAGGTAATGTCTGGTGTGAGCCAGAGTGATTAGGGTTGGCAGCAGCTCACAGGTAAAGAAAGTAAAAGAGTACTACAGATAGTCTTACCTGAAATAAAATCAAGGGGATTAGAGTTAACTGAAAACCTTGTTTTGGTTTGAGACTATGTTATCTTCTGGGAGCATTCATTATCATCATGTTCTAAAATAAATAAATGGCTTTTCAATAACAAGACATTGGGTAGAGATAAAGCATGTGTGGTACTCTATCAAATGCACAGGCAAATAGTCGTGTTCCCTGGTCCATTTTTTTCTGCTCTTTGTTTGCTCCTTTCATTGCCTGGAAAGCCTGTTTCTCCAGGGACACATCCTGCACTTGCAGTCACCTCAATACAGAAGATCATGGTGCCACTATCTTTCCTATTCCCTTTTTCCTCCCCCTGTGTTGCATCATTTTATTATTATTANAAAACCTCTTCCTAAATCAGTGGCTGTCTTGGGAAGAGCTGAAACAGAAGGAATATCACTCAAAGTCCCCTGAGCCCCTGTGAACTGCAGTCTGGCTGTCAGCATCCTGGCAGATTTATGAGGATGGCCATGACCGGTTTGAAAGGGCAGAGGGGGGAGAAGAAGAGATCCCAACCCATTAGTAATTCCCTGCAGGAAAGTGACAGAGCTGATGACATGCATGGAGGACACATTGCAGGAGATGGGCTGGGGGAGACATTCCCATGCAAGAGTGATTTCAGGCCACTTTTGGCTCCGAGATTGGTTTCCTCTAATGATCTATTTCTAGGCCTCCCATCCTTTAGCTTGTAATCTATTTTGTCACAACTGGTGCCAGATCTTCCAGCAGAAGAAAAGAATCCCATGGAGATCAGTAAGTTTTGTGAGCATGAGGGCTGCAGGTCACGGATGAACGAAGAGCAGAGCCCAGAACTGAAAAGATTGCCCAGCACCTGCAGCAGGACCAAGGGTATCACAGTGGATCACTCAACCACCCCGTGATGCCATAAATGTCACCTTTACCACATCAGGCCACCCAGCCTCAGAAAAATAGTGCAAAAAGAAGGGTTAGTGAACTGGGACATATAAAACAAATGCCAGCCTTTCTGAGGTGACAAATTTTTTTGCTTGGTTGGGATTTTTAAATTTTTTTTCTGAAGAATCCTGCATAGAACCAGAAGTAAAAAGCATAATGTTTACTAGGTAGGTTAGTTTCTGATTTTTTTTTGGTATTTATTCAGAATCTTATATGATGACAATAAAGAGGGCTCTTCCTACTGAAAACACAGGTAGGACTGGCTAGAATTACCTAAATATATTGTCAGACTTTCAGTGCAACACCTGCACTTGGAGCTGCTCTTTGCATGAGCAGGTTCCTTGACTACCAGAAAATGGAGATTTTGGAAGTAACATGATCATAAGGAAAAAAAAAGAAGAAATAGAAATGGACACAAGCTAGGAAAGATGACTGCAGGAAGATGCAAAAGGGGAAAAGGACCTCAAATATATTTATTGCATAAATAGCCAAAACTAGAAGAAAACTAAGTTTTGTGGGATACTGAGCCTAGTATAGGGACCTGGGATAATTAGAACAATTTGTGAAACAGAAACCCCTTATTTCAAATGAGTGTCTGAAGAGGTTTTGGTGAACACATTGATTATTGTACTCATATTTTTCTTTTCTGCTTTGGTGATCCGAATTATCATAATTGAAATGCTTATCTGACACTATCCATTCAGAGAAAGAAGCATCATCTCTAACAATCAGGGGTTGAAAGTGCATAGATGTAATATTAGCAAACTCAAAAGGTGACAAAGCATAGGTAGAAGAGCCTGCAACAAAGCCTGTAACATCTGGAGATGTCTGGAGGGATCTTTCTTTCTTTCTTTCCTTCTCCTGTTCTTTTCTTTTCTTCTCTTCTCTTCTCGTCTCTTCTCTTCTCTTCTCGTCTCTTCTCTTCTCTTCTCGTCTCTTCTCTTCTCTTCTCGTCTCTTCTCTTCTCTTCTCGTCTCTTCTCTTCTCTTCTCGTCTCTTCTCTTCTCTTCTCGTCTCTTCTCTTCTCTTCTCGTCTCTTCTCTTCTCTTCTCGTCTCTTCTCTTCTCTTCTCGTCTCTTCTCTTCTCTTCTCGTCTCTTCTCTTCTCTTCTCGTCTCTTCTCTTCTCTTCTCGTCTCTTCTCTTCTCTTCTCGTCTCTTCTCTTCTCTTCTCTTCTCTTCTCTTCTTTTCTTTTCTTTTTCTTTCCTCTCACAGAGATGTTTTAATATATAGCTCCTCCTGACCTGGAGCAGTGGGAGAGAAGTGCCAGCTTGAAACATGCTGGTCTTAGAGTGTCCCAAGGGAATAAGAGCACCCACATAACCTGGGTACCTCTGGGCTGCATAGACCCAGCCCACTGAGCTCTGCTCTAGTGCTGCCCAGAGAGTTTGATCCTTTTAGTATTTGTTAGACATCATTATTTTTGTTTCAGTGTTCACAGTTCTGGATGATCTGCCTTGTGGCTGCAACACAAGAGAAAAAAAGGACTTTGAGGCCAAAACCTGCAGCCATTTTCATCAGGGAGAATTGGGGTTATTCAATTGGTTTTAGAGGAGTTGCTTGGGGTTTGCACTTAGTATCTGTAATTAGAGCAGCCCTCAGTGATCAGGAGAGGATGAGTTATTCTAATGATCTGCTTCAGTACAGCTATCATTAGCACTCTCCTGACTCCAAAGGGGAGTGCAGGGGCCAGTACAAACAGGATGCTGTTGGGCTCACAGATCCTGCTTGCCATGATTTTGCTATGATTCCTTCCTTATGACACAGTGGCAGAAGGCCTGGGTGAGCTGCACTAGCAGATGCTGTAATGCCAGATGCTGTGCCTGAGGGCATCAGGGATCCTCCACTGCTCACTTTAAAACAGCTGCCAGGACTCCGCAGCCACTCCATGGGGATGTACCATGCATTTATTGCAAATATGGACAGTGAAAGGAAGAGAGAGATTGGACAAAGGGATGGCAGGGACTACAGAAGAAGCCTTGAAGTCTACTGAGAAGTAATGTTGTGGGGTTAAAATGATGATACCAGGTCTGGACGATGAAGAGTTGCTATTGTTTTCTCACTGGAGCTGCTACAAAACCCACCACTGTATGTCTTCTGCCTGTCCTTTTGTCCTTTTCATTTAGTCTCTATGTTTTTCAGGGTGAGAGGACTAAGACAAGCAACCCTGTGGGCTCTGGGTAAGGGTGGGTGTGAGGGACCTGCTTGTGGTGCTAGTTGGACAAGGTTCTCCTCTGCTCTGAAGGCTGGCAGAAAACTTAAAAAAAAAAAAAAGCCAAGCATTTTTCTATTCAGTTCATGAAAAATGGCACCCTGTTACTTCTGCTGTCCTGCATACCTCCTGGCTGGAAAAAGAGCTGATTCCTGCGAGGCTGCAGAGTCTCTGCGCGACTGAGATGCAGTTACCAGGCTGTGAGGTCTAGGAAGAGCTCCATGCTTTTCTCAAGCCTGCAGGCCATTCTGGTGACTGATGTTGCCCAAATGCTTTCCAGGAATGCTGACATATTCTCATGTTATCACTTCTCATGCAAACTTTTCCCCGAGAGCCTGCTTCTCATTGCTCAGCAACGCATCAGGGGAGAAGGAAAGAGAGGAGAGCTGTCAAGGCACATCAGTCATTGTTGTGTTTGTACTGGAAGGTATATGCATAATGAAGGATAATATTTTCTGGCTGCAGAAGGTTGTGATATCCCAGTGTGAAATGCCTGTGAGTGTATCTGGTATGGATGTGACAAGAGAGGATTTGTCTTGGGATGCAGAGCCTTTTTGCATCTGGTCCCTTGTGCAAGTTTGGCAGGGATTGAAAGTCCATATCATCTGGTGACCCAAATGAATAGTTCCAGATGGACTGGGGCCCTCATCACAGTTGGTGCCCTTATTGACTGGGGGGCCAAAGCTGAATGAAAGGAGAGATTCATCACGGAGAAGGTCTGTGTACCTTGCTTTGCTCATGCGCCGTGGATGGAGAATTTTAATTCTTCAGCTTTATCGATGTGTCACACTGCACAAACAGTGGGCACACCAACGTTGAAGTGAAAAGCAAGAATATTTATGTGAGAGTGAGCTTACTTCAGTCCTAGCACCCTTCCTACTTTGGCAGTCCGTGCCCAACCTTCCTTCTTTGCAGGCTACTGAAGGGCTGTGAGACCACCGGGGACATCTCTTCTCATAGCTAACAGGCATAGCCCTTCCCCATGTTCCTTAATTGCAAGGAAACACCATGCAATCCTCCACCGCCTGTCAAGAAGGCAGAGACTATTCCTGGGGGTCCTGGACACCTGTTTTTCACCTTGGGTCAAGGGCCAGAAGAAAAACATTTCCCCTTTTGAGAGACTTATTGAGATACCTGAACTGGAAGTGAAACCTGGAGACATCTGTCAGCATATTCAGAATTTTCCTCTCAAGACAGAAAGCAGCAGTCCTCCATGAGAGCCTGGCATGCCTGAGCAGGGGATGTTTTTTTCCTGCTCTGTCTCTTTGTTAACAGGTAAAAACCTGCCCTAAGGTCTGGGCCCTTGTTGAAAAAATCAGCTCGATTTAGAAAGAAAGCTTTGAGGAACCCCCAGCCCTTGTCAGTCCCTGATGAATGTCCTATAGGTCTGACTGTTCCCTCTGCGATCCTCCTTCCTCTTTCCTGACCTGAGTAGGCAAGCAGTGCTAGGAGAAAAAATAGAGTGGAAAGCTTCTGAAGTCAGACACCCCAAGCACCACAAAGTACCCTTGCAAGGCCTTGTTATAATCATTGCTTGCTTGCCCCATATGTCTGGCCATCCAAAAGGTTTAAGGAGTAACTGATCTGATAGCCTGTATGTGCCATTGATTTGTTAAGCTGAAGGTTTTTTTTTCTTAAATCCTATTAACAATAGCATTTGCAGAAGGAATGCAGATTACCCAGGTCTAATTGTATATCATTTGCATGAAGAATGAATTAAAAAGCAGCTTTGCAACACATTGACTCGGGATGTTATTGAGCCATTGAAGTCTCACGGCTGTGAGGGTTGGAGCTATTTAATTAGTGGGGGTGGGGTGTGTGGCTGGAGAGAAAATAGTGGAAAAGAGGTGTTTTAATCAATGAAGCAGAGAAATCACAACTGTTAGAAGATGCAAGATTATTCCTTTCAAGCAAATAACCCAACCAAATAACTCAAGGTCCAACTGTATGAGAACTTTGCTGAATGAAAACCTGGTATTTGAATTGAAGTGAGGCAGTCATCTGGGAGAGTTCAATGCTGGTGCTTTCCCAGGGCCAGAGCTGGGGAGCTCTGCTTAGGGACTACCTTCAGCTAGGGGCTCCAGCTGGGTTTTTTATGTTCTTCCTTTCAGTTCATGCAGCCCAGACTGTATCCCAAAAGTCAAGACAGGATGCCCCTGGTGTCTGCTCTCTGTCTCTGACTGATCCCACAGCCAGGGGTGTGGGTGTAGGGTTGCCTGCCTCACCCTGCCACAGGGTCTGCAGGGCAGAAGCATTGTGGCTTGAGTGGTTGCTCCCAGCTGCAGCAGGGCAAAAATGGTGACAGAAGCACTTAAGTCAATGGGACACAATCTTATAACTCTGTTCTTACCTGGCCCCAAGGCTGGCAGAGTGACTGAGGCATTTATTTTGCCTCTGAACTGTTAGGTCTCAGCTGCAGAAGGGCTTTGCTGTGTTGGTTTCAGGCAGGACTCGAATCTGGAACATTTTTGTCACCTAAGTATCTCTGCTTTTCACCTGAGCATCAGTAAATAGTGCAGGCTGCTTCACAGGGGCATATCTAAGGTCAAGTAACAGTAATGCTGCCAGGATCTTCAGGTCCACTTTATCTTCCTTCAACAGATACCACAGACACTGCCCAAAACTCTTGTGATATTTGCAATTTGATTTCTGTCCCTGGCATGTGCTGGGTAACAAGTGCCTCACCTCAGTACTATATTTCCCAAGGAAATATATGTTAATACAAGTAAGAATAACAACTGCACACATTTGAGGCAGAGTGTAGGATTTTTTAATGTCGTAAGATCTTAGGTACAGAGAAAGTAATTCCAGTCATGGGGGGAAACAGGCCATTAAAATGATGGATTAGTTATTCCCATGACATATGCTTAAGATACATGTTAAACTAACTGCATATCCACATTCTAAGTTGCTTGGATGCCAACATTTCTCTTTGCTTTCAGAGGGTCAGATTTTTTTTTTTTTTGGAAAGGTGGCCCTCATCTAAAACCTGCAGAGAAGCCTGCCCTCTCAGATGCCAAACAGCCTTGTAGTATTGAAGGAGAAGAGGGCAATTTGCTGGCAGACACCAAGGTATGTTACTCCAAGCTCTCGAATATGGTGTACTGAAAATGAAGCAGACATGTGATAGCTGGACCACACAAAATGCATATTTGTCACAATTCCATGAAAGCGACACTTGTGTGAATAAAACTGGCAACTACTGTAGATGAATTCCTTATTTATTCACTGCAATACTAATTGTGTAAGTTTCAACTACACCACCGCCAGCCAATCTTAAATTCAGCTACCATATCAAACAGAGTATTTAGGGCAAAAGAAAAGTGGCACAAAATGGGAATTGCCTAGAAAAAACCTGAACCTATAGGCCTACAAATATGGACCATGAAGAAAACCGTTTTGGCAATTACAAAGTTATGTTGAATCACATTAGTACTGAAACTTATCTTCAAGAAACTGTTCCTCTCCCTGCTTCAGACCACGAGCTGTAAACCAGACTGTGTTTTCTTATCTCAATGTCAGCAGAGAGAAACTGAGGGAATGTGGCTGATTTGTAGCATGTCCTTTACTGCTGATGAGGGATGGATTTGCAAGCACTTAATCTGTAGTATTTCTTATAGCCCTACACACTGAGGTCAAGCTTAGATGGAAGGACAGTATTTTTCCTTTATGAGTCAGGCAGGTCTTTTAAATCATAGAAGATTTTTTGACAGCACATGATAGTGGTTGATTCTCATCCCTACCTTTGTTTATAGCTTGCCTCTAGCTGACTCCCACTGATACAGCCAGTAGTCTGTCACTCTTGAAAAGGAGCTTTTGGGTTTGCTGTCGTGGAGTCAGGGAGCTGTGGGGAAGCAGGAGTGAAAGGACCCCGAGAAGTTGTGCAGTCCTCCTTCCTGCTCTGGGTACAGTCCAAAGGAAAGATGGTCTTGACAGGTGGTGATCTCTGTTGTTTGGAAAAGATGCCAGTGCAGGAGGTTAGAAGTCCAAGCAGCCTTGTATAGACATTGTTAAGTTTTCCTGGGTTGCAGACTGAGCCAGTTTCTTCTTGGGCTGCTCCTGCTGGAGCAGGAGAACAACAGACTGCTGTCTGCTGTAAACAACCTCCTGCATACCAGAAGACGGTGATTTGGACAAAACAAACTCAATTCCTTTGATACCCAATAGGTTGTGCTTGCCAGATTTTTACTTTCCAACCTTGCTGTTCCTCTGGATTCCTTCCACTTTGCCTCCACTTTCCTCAACGTGTCGCTCCTCCAGCTGTGGCCTGCGCTGTGCTGGGTGGCAGGGGACAGTGGTCACACACTGTGTCACAGACATCGGCCCCATCCTTGTGGTACCACCCTCCTCTCTGCTCATGCCTAGCTTGTGGGTGCCCCGCTGCCCCCAGCCCTCTCCCCAGTACTGCTGCTGGGCAGGTTGAGACTCCCCTTTTCCCCTCAGGGTGGCACTTGGCTTTGACCTTAGTGACAGTCAGGTGATGGAGCCCACTCTGCATGTTGTTTTCTTTTTTCCCCCCCATTCAAATTTTAATCCTGCAACACATTGAAGACCTCCCCCCTCTAAATCTGTGGTTATTGAAAATTTGAAAGCATATTCCATATCTTATATCTCACTCATTGAATAAATTGATGACACCCCAGAGAAGCCCCTTGAATAGTAGTTCTCTTTTCTCCCTTGGTGTTCCCTTCTAATTTGACAAAGGACTGTTATTAATACTTTTTCTAAGCAGTCAAGCACCAAGGGAAGTCAGACACTTGATTCTGGAGGATTCAGCAGTCTTTTCTAGCTGTTCACAGTAATGCAAGTGTAAACAGCTGGGCAAGCAGGATAGGCAGACATTTATGATAAATACCTGCCTCTCTCCCACTGCAATCATCATGGGGCAAATCTCTGATGGGTGCACACAGTCCCAAGTAAAGGATTTAGTTCTTCTCTTGTAGTAAACTAGACATGAAATACTACATGTGAATATTAGAGATGTACCCTTATCTTTAAAAAAAAGTAAAATCCTTGGATGTACAAACCTAAATTAGAGGCTAATACATAAATTATGTAGTATTTTGAAGAGCCCCAAATTTAGTTCAGCAATAAATGGTGGGGTTTTTTGACACCCATCAGTATTTCTTTGCTTCTCTAACAAAGAGATTTGAATTCTTGTTTGTCTAAAATCTGAAGCAAGCTCCAGCTATGCAGTTACTAAGGTCACCTTCATAGAATATTATTCTTATGCATACACTGAATGTCCTCCACATTAAATTTAACCACTAACACAGACATGCACACAGCTCTATGTATATATAAACTTCATCTTTTCTCCTGGGATAATCTGCCAAGAATGCTGTGGAATCTGTTACATCCTCTTTAATATTTGTAGTTGTTTTTGAACCATTTTTGTGTTTGTTTGCTTATATCCTGCCTTGTAAAAAAACATCCGTTATTTCTTAAATTTAGCCTTCCCTGTTATAGAGGTGTATATTTTGCTAACAGGCTGTGACTACCCTATCCTTCCTGCTTGCAAAATATGCACCTCTCTGTGATGTGAAGCAAACAGAAGAGCTTCTAATTTGAGATCTGGGCATCTGAAAAGGAATAAACGAAGGAATTCTCAATGGAGTTTTCTTTCAAAAGAGTATTGAAAATTCATCTCACCTTCAAAGCTGTAAGAAATGACTTTAGATGTTAGTTACTATTAAGAAATGCTTCTTTCACTTGGGCATGACACAAAAAGAGAAACGAGGCTAAAGAGTGCAGTTAATTAAAGGCAAAGCAAAATGTTGAGAGATGGTTCAGGCAAACCTGAGAGACTCCTGAGCAGTCTTAATGCTTGGGTCATGCTTTGTACACATGGACTGTGTCTGCATCAGCTATAACAAAAAAATCCATACACCTATGTAATTTTTCATTTGGAGTTTATAACAGCAATAACGACCTTGGTACTGAACATTTTCTGGGTGTTAATGACAAAGTGGGGTTAATGGTCCTTGACTGCACCTTAAGCCATCCACGCCTCTCAAATGGTTATTAATCCCCAGGGGTAAGACTGCACCTCCACAGTGAATTTTAGATATTATTTTAATCAATACAGGTTTATGCACACTGACAGCTGAATGTATCACTCATAAATTCTGCTATTATGATGCAAATAATTTTAAATATTAAGTAGCAACTTTCTGAGATATATTATGTGTTCACCTAAAGGCCCAGTGGTCTTCAATACATTTGATTTTCATTTTTAAAAAACACTTCTCCTCTCTCATGCATACAGAAGAGATGCTGCCATGAGAAACCTTGTGTGCAGAGGTTATTCAAAGTCTGGCCACAAGCTACAGATCTGTCCTGCCTTTCCTTTCCTGCTATACCCATTTGCTGCAGTGTGTTCAGTGTGACACATACAGCCTTCTCTTTGTGAAATCTCTAATGCTTGGATACTGCTATGGTGTATTTCTGAAGGAGAGTGGCAGGTGATGTGGCTTTTATGTAATGTCTTCTGCTTATCACTGCATCCATTTTTTAATGGCACAAAGGCTACCTCAAGATTTTAAGTTATCAATGGTCACTAAAATACCTTTTTGCTTTTTCTGACCTAAGAGAAAATGAAGACTACTGTTTGCTTTCTTTTCTGAAAAAGTATGAATTCTGAAAAATATGAAAAGGTTCTGAACAGATGTCACTGTAAGCAGAGCAGAGGGAATGAGACCAGACATGGGATTTTAGATTGTGGTTTACTGCATGCATGATAGTTGTGATGGGAAGCCAAGGGTCACTAGACTTGGAGCTGACCTTGGCAAAACACTTCAGCTCTCATTCTCTTACCTGAGTATGCTTTCCAAGCTTGCAGGCATCCTCTGCTCTGCAAAGGTTGTGCCAAATCACTCAGGAGCATCTGAGAACCTGGAATTCTTCTCCCTTCAAAATTGCACAGTCAGAAAAATAATTGGTGCCGTGGAGGAGTCCAGAGCTGTGTTCATCTGAGGTAGCTCAACTTCCTAAAACTTAAGGGTCTCCAACAAAGGCTCCCTTTTCACAGGAATGGGCTAACACACAACAAGGATCTGAGATCCCTGCCTCAGATGTCTGTGCAAGCTGTTAATACTCACTTGTAGAGCAAACCCTGGGCAGTAATTTCTCCTCTATCTAACTGTTTCTAGTGGAATAAATTCTCACCTGATTTCAGTCAGCAGTAACATTTTCATGAGTGAAAATTTGGTTCACAGCATCTCATCTTCGTATTATGCAATTTTATGTCTTCTTAATTCCAACAAAACATGTCTCACTGCTCTGAACTGCTTGTTAGGATAGCATAAGCAGGTTAAGACAAAAGGCATTTTGTCATCCATTTCAGAAAAAAACCCCATATGGCTAGAATATTGATCAGTAATATACAGCAGTCTTTATATTGCCTTTGTGCAACAATAAATACTTGAGATTTGTTGATGAATGCCTTCATTTTCCAGACTCAATTACCATCATTCAATTAATCAGATTTTCTGGTTAGCACATTATATGGAGAAGCAGCCCCTGCATTCAGACACACAAATGACTGAAAATAGCTTCCTGCTTTGAGATCCATGTGTCAGTATCTGTCAAATTGTCAACTGATTTTAAATTTTAATTAGTTGCAATTTTTTTTAAAACTCTCAACACTTTCATTCCAGACAGAACACAGTTGTCCTCCAGCCCTGGGCTGCAGGATTCCCTCTGTACCCTGCTTGCTCCAGCACTACCTAGCCTGGTAGAACTCTAACAGGATCTGACCCATATGTCTCAGGAAATGGTCAAATGTGGGGTCACCCATGGAAATAGGAGATGGAAGTTTTCTCAGCAGGAAAGGAGAATCAGGGGAACATGCTGGCAGCACAATGAGGAGATGTCTAATAGGAGAGTGACAGTCAAATCCACCTGGGCTTTAGCACTGAACCGACTGGCTGAGCCATGAAGCATCCCTGAGCACCTGATGAGATGCCAGGGACTCACACTGCCAGGACAGCTGCCCTGAAGGTGTGCTTACCTGGGCCCATGGGGCTGGGGACAGCACCAAGCCCCTGTGACCTGCTGGCTAGAGAGCGAGAGCAGAGGGACATCAGCACGGCCGGCACAGCATCTCTGGGGGAAAATGTGCCCAAAATACTCTGCCACAGGTGTGAAATGGGCACCCATGCAGTGGCACATTTTCAAGGGAAGCTATGGGTGTGTCATTGCCATGATGTTCACACACAACACCTTGTAAAGTTAGAATGTTAATCCTGGCTTTACCCCAGCAAAGGATCTCTAATGCACGTTTTGTATGTTAGCAAGCTCCCTGGCTATTACTGTGATTGAGTTTTAATGGCATTGGCTTTCGTGATGATGGGGAGAGGGAAGTGACAACGGTGACCTTGAGGTAACAGTAACCTTGCAAGCACATAATGCCATTTATCACTGCATAGCTCCTTTCATTAGGAAATCTGAAGCTGCCTCACAAAGATAGGCTTTTGCAGCTCTGACACAGTGAAGCTCTAATCCCTTACTGGGACACTGTGATCGTATCACAATGCAAATCATTACCAACATACACTCCCCATATTGGTACAGTTTGATGTCTTTTGTTGAGGAAATTATCTAATTAATATTTTTCATAGTTTTCATCTTTAATCCCTGCTATTATCTTTTGCTGATATCTATCCATCTGTTTTCTGAAGCATTCGCATTCTCTCTTTCATTATGTGTATAAACAGTCCCCTTTCTAAAGAAATGAGATATATTGCTTTTTTTTAAAAATATCAAATTATTTTCTGCAGAAAAAACAGGCAAAAGGCAATTCTCATTTGGTGTATAGATAAATGTAGTTGTTAGGTTCTGCCTTCAGGTAGTTTACAAGTGAAATCTGCTAGCGGTCAAAGCCTGTGCAACCCTGTGAACTACAGTGCAATAGTTCTGTATCACAGAAAGATTTGCCACATCCAGATTTGCAACAATTCACCTTACAGTGGGAGAGAAATAATTTATTTTCGAAACCCTATTTAGTGCTTGCTAAGTTCCATGCAGCCATTCAGGAGACTGCCTTCTAGCAAAACCGTGACCTTTGTAAAAGCTAACCTATATTTTATTTCCTTTTATTTTATGGATACTAAAGTCCCATTAATTTATTTATTCAGCCCCATCATGCACATTGCTCACCTGCATCCATCTCTGTGGCAGCAGCAACCTTGACACTCCTGACTGCCAGAGGCCAAGGACTCCCTCAGACTAAATGTATGAGTCCCTGTGGTGAGCCCAAGATGAATGCGCCCTGTGTGAATGCTGCACTGAGCGGCTGCAGCCCCCGCAGACGCCAAGCACTGGCAGTGGGAGCAGAAGGGGCTCAGGTGTGCTTGGGGTGCTCTCAGTGCTCTGTGGGATGTGGTTTGAGGAGAGCATGTGGTTCAGCATGCCCACGAGTGAGGCATCTGCCTGCCACAGTGGCTGCCCTTGGTTTACTATGGCTTCATCCTGATTAGCATCCAAGTATCAGGCAGGGGGCTGGGAGTGGGGATTCAAAAGCATTTTATCTTTTTTTTTTCTCCCTAGCTGAGTCTAGGATGTTGAACTGTGTTAATGAAGAGCAGGTGAGCAAGTGGATATGTGGCAAATATGCTCCAATACATCTCTTCCAATTATCACTTTTAATTTACAATTCCTAGCAGCATTTATTTATTCTCACTCAAGAATTCCTGCTAACACCTTGCCAATATAGAAACCCTCCTTTTCAGAAAGGCAAACCTTTTCAGAAATGATTGAAAGAGTTCTAATGGAGACTAGACATCCCGATACCTTTGGCAGCTTTGCAAGCCAGCCTGGACATGGCCCTGGGTGCCACTGGGTTGCCCCTGAGTGTTCCTGGGTGTGTTGAGGCACTCACTCCATGCTGCAGGGAGTGCAGAGTGCTGCTGTCACGGTGCAATCTGCCCTCACAGGGTGACAGCCACCTCACAAAACATTCAGATGTCGCTGAAACACTCCTCTGTATCTCCTGCCTGCTTAACTCATCCTGGTTCTCCAGGATGCAGGTCACATCCAAGCCCTCCCAGCGCAGTGATGGATATGCCATAGGGAGCAAGGGGGGTTGTGGACCCTCCCCACCTCTGCCCATCAGCTACAGTGTGACTCAGATCCATGAATGAAGATGTGTTCCAGTTGTGGAGGCCTCCTGGCTCTTCTCAGGGCTCTCCTCCATCCTGGTATGGTGTGGGCACTGGTGAGCCCCAGCTGGTACACCTGCACAGCCCTGGCAGATCCCTTTGGAAGAAGGTCTGGGCTGATCTGCAGGTGACAGCTGTGCAGTGCTACTGGAGGTCAGCTGTCCTTGCCCAGCCCTCAGTCCCCAGCAAACTGCTGTCCTGTCTGTGATTGCAGTATTACCACTGGGCTCGCTCACAACCAGACAGAATTTGATAGCTGCTGTCATTTGTCTTTCACAGCAAGCTGCACATCCTAAACAGGGTGATTAGAGCAGGGCTGAGCGTAACTGAGGGCTGGGAAGGGTTGCCTTGTTTCAGAGGGCACCCACATAAAAGGGAGCTTTTACAATGTGACTACAGTAACATTTGCATGGCCATGCTTAATCTGACAGTTATTTATTGCTCTGGGTTAGATAAAAACCTCCATGTAGAAAGGAATTGAGGCCTGAACTCACTATGTGCCAAAATCCACAGATGGCCCTTTTCTCTGGCATGAGGGCTTGAGAAGCACAAGAGGGACCTTCAGCATTCACAGGATTGCAGAGCCTAGACCTGCTCCATGTCTGCTCTGTATCTGCTCCTTGTGTCTGGCACCTGCAGCCTCACCCCAGTGGACAAATGGGATGGCCAAGCAAAATGTTGGCACAGAGAAGACCAGGAGTTTCCCAGTCCACAACAGCAGGATCACCTTGGGAGCCCTCAAAGAGAGCTGAGGGGGTGTGGATACAAGCAGCAAATCACAGAGCTGGGGAGAAACCTACAGCAAAACACGTGTATCTCTACCCTGACAATGCAGCCTCCCTCAAATGCTTTCTCATGGTGGGGATCTTATAACCAAGAGCTGGAGGTGGCGGAAGATTTCAGATGGCAAGAAAATAGCCATAGAGGCAGTTGTGCTGGGAGGTGGGGTCTGGAGCTATTTCTGGATGTGCATTCAATTAATCTGCATTAGTTTTTCAGAGAAGAGTGCAGCATTTAGAGAAGAAAATTCCCTGTGATCTTTTTTGAATGGAGACATTTGAGTTTTCAGTTGGAAACAATGCTTTCCTTTAAAGAGCTTCCATAACTTTCAATAGGCTATCCACGTTGCCCATAGCCTAAAGACAGCTTTGTCTATTTTCATTAAATTTCCTCAGAAAATGGAAACGTTTAATTCTTGTACTGCAGAAAATAATTATTTTTGAGCTAGCAAACTGGTGTCCCAATTACTTAGATAGCTGTTAAAGCCCAGCTGGGGCTGAGGTATAGTTTTGGAAAATGAGTGCTGGTCCTCACAGGTTTGCAGGAAGAAAGATTAATCCTCCTGCTAGAGGGAAAAGGAGGACAGTGGAACCTAAAATTGGCAGAAGACTTTAAAATACTCAAAGGATGTAATGTATGTAATTTCCTATACATGCTTCTCATCTCCACTGGGGTATATCAAACCCCATATCTGAAAGAATAAGCAGAGGCACTTTGTTTTGGAGAACAGCAGTGGACAGAGCTCCAGTGCTTCTTGACCAGAAACTGCCATCTCTTGGACTGAGGCACACCCTGCTCAAGGGCTCTGATTGCGTGGCAGAGAGGGGCATGGACCATACCAAAGGTTACACTTTCCCTGGAGCTGGTGGTCTTGGCCCTCACCTGAGCTGGCCAACCTGACTCCAAATCCGCTGCTCTTCTAAGCGTGCGGGAGAGGGGAGCAAGGGAGCTGAAATGTCTGCATCTGAATAGTCAAATTAGTCAGATTAACCTTCATTAGCAAGATACGGTGCCTTGATGAATCCCCAACCCCCAAAATTTCTGTTCCAAAGAGGCTGGGAATGTAAATTTCTCTAGGAAACCAAGTCATAAACAAGAGGACCTAAAGCTGCAAAAGAGGTAACAAAGGTGAAAGACACAACGATGTGAAAGGTAATTCCAGCATGTGGAATTAGCCATGAGCATTTTGCTTTCTTCCTTCTCCACAGGCAACTGCATACGTGCAGTAATATTTGGGAAGCCCAGATGATGATGCTAATTGACACACCAGATGTTCCTGGTGGGCCATGAACACACTCTTCAGCTCTTACTGCCAATGCAGCAGGCAGTTCTCCTTGTGCAGTGACCCAGGCAATGGTACCTCAGTGATACATTGAGGAGTTTCAATACGGAGCAGTTCATTGAGTATGGAGTTTTTGTCCATAAGAACAGAGTTCTCCCACTCTGGCATCTCATGGCCAAAGTGCTGTCCACCAATGTGTGTGATTCATCTGGGGATCTCTTGTATTGTTTGCAAGTGAACCTCATGTTTAAAGACAGACAGTCGACTTACCACATGAACAACTGAACTTTGAATAAATCTGAGCTATTCTGAGAATGTCTGACATCAAGTAAACTTTGTTTTGCGTGAAAAAACAGCCAGCTTTGCATGATGTTTGCAAAACCAACATTAGCAAGTCCATGTTTGTCCCAAAGCTTCCAGAGCCTTTGGAATCATACAATGTTTTGTGACAAGAAGTTGTGCAAGTACATAGGATAGGAGCTACTAGGAGGGAATGAGGGTGCCCAGGCTCTATTTCCACAACACAATTTCTTACTCCTAACAATAACATAAGCCTCCCTGAGCCGGCATGTTTTTTCTCAAACACATAGTTTGATTCTCTTGTTAGATGGGCAAACCACATACAGGGTCATCTCAAAGCCCCAGGAGAATAATGTGGTTGCTCTGGATTTATCTTAGTGATATTGAATATTGCCTGAGCACTAAATGTCCAGGGCAGGACAAATACAAAACTACGTATTGCAGCATATAGTTATACTGTGGACTTCATGTTGTTTAATTAAAAAAAAAAAAAGTCAAACTCCATTCAGTCCAGAAGGAGGATGAAGAAAAGAAAGAAAAATCATTCAGTCTATTGTATTTTCAAAGCATTTGCCCTTTCAAAACTGAATGTCATGAGCAGGGAATATTTCCAGCGATCAATACTTGGATGGGAGGAAGCACTGCTGAGTGGCTTTCACAGCAGCTGTGATCAAGATGGAGAGTTTGTTGTTTTGGTTTTTAATTTCCTTGTCTGTAATAGTCATTGATTTAAATATTAATCTAGACCTGATGTTCATCTTGCCTTTGCACTATTTTGCACAGAAAGTGTTTTTCTCACAATAAAATGAACAGTGCATGAGAATGCAGGAGAGGATGTGCTAACTGTTATTGGTTTCCCTACAATCAACAAAGGAGGCAAGGACAAGAAAGAGTTCACCTGGGAATGGCTCACAGCTCTCTCCTGTCAAAAGGACAGTTTAGCAACAAATTGGAAAAGGGGCTCAGGTGGCAGCTGAATGGAGAGTGCCTGCCACGTTCCCAGGAAGGCGGTGTAGGGCCCTGAGGCTCCTGCTGCTGCTCTCCAGGGATGACTCCAGCTCTGGGCTCTCGGGTGGCTGAAGCAGCAGTAGGATCAGCTCAGGCCCAGCCTGTGAGATCTCCACTGATCTGGCCACTCCATGCAAGGCCAGGCATCCCTCGGCAGTGGCTGGGAATACAATCCCTGCTGTGCTGCGTTTGCAAACTGGAGCCCCAGCACCTCTGAGGTGGGCACCATGAGTACAAAACTCCATCATTGGCAAGTCTTCTGGAAAGATACAGAGTGGCTCCCTGCTAGCTCCTCTTGATCTGACCATACTGTTGATGTGCTGATGAGATTTCCACACGGATGCTTCGTTTATGCTGAACACAAACAGTGGCACACAATGTGTGGTCCAAGGAGATCTGAGCAAGTGAGCACTGAACCAAATCTGGGATGGATTAGGGCCTGTTATGGGATGTACATTGATGTTACATTTGTGTTGCAGCGCTGTAACATTTGAATCACGATGTCGTGATATGCAAGATAAAGGCTGGGGGGCCCCTTTCTAGTAGGATCTTTATGGCTCTGGCACTGCACAGTGAAAAGCTGCAGAGATGAGAGGGAGCTGTGAGCAGGAAAGAAAAGCCATTAAATGAAAGCCCTGAGAGTGGTGTTTAGCATGAAAGGCTCAGAAGATTGTGTCATGTATTTTTAAAGGAATTAGAGATGGGTTTGAATCACAACTCTGAGTTCCAAATACCTTCACTTGGTGCAATATGGAGCCAGATTTATCACTTAAACACAGTTCTGCTTGGACTCTTCTGTCCTTTTCCTCTGTTTTGGCCTTGTGGAAAGCCCACACTCTCCAAATAGAAGTAAGGGGATCAGTTCTTAGCACGTAGAAGGTGGCAAAGTCCCTGTGGGGCCCGAGTGGAGGCTTGCTGATGAAATAGCCCACTGCCCTGAGAGAAATTAGAGGACAGTCCCAGTGCAGGATAAAAGGCAAAGGTGGGTGAGTTGAGGCTGTTTGCCTCATACTGCCAGAGTCACCAGCTGCAGCCCTAGGTTTGCACACTTGCTGATTCCTGCTGTGCCACTGCCTGGATGCAAAAGTGAGCACCACCTTGGCTGATCCCAAAGGATGTGGTGGCTACTTCAGGTGTCCTGGTGTGAGCTGACAGCAACTGCCTGTGTGTCAATGGACCTACCTTGATACAAACTTGGTATTAAAAAATGCAGAAACTCTGAGTTTAAAAGTCCAAGTCCACAGAAACAGTCATTTACCAAAATTTAATGAATTGTAGTTTTGTATTTGTATTTTAGGAGAAAGATGAATGAGAAAGAGATAATTTGGAAAGTTTGGTGTTCTGGACTTTAATTGTTTTTGCTTTTAATTTCTGCAAGGTGTTATTTTCCTTGGGTTTATTCTGTCACTTATTCCCAAGGTGGGATTGAAATTGTGTGGGGTTGTTTTTTTCTGTGATAATGGGGCTGCAGAGACTGTGGCTTTGTTTCAGCACTGTACTTTAGCACAGTAGCAGCAACACTGGAGTTACCCCAGGGTGATCCCTGCTTGACACACATTTGGTTTAAAGCAAGAGGGCAAAGTACAGAAGACTTTTGTGCATCCCTGAGTGAGCTGTTGATAACCAATCCAGCCACACTATTATTTGTACTTCATCTGCATTTAGAGACCGAGTCAGGGGTCAGGTCAGAACGTACTAAGCAGGACATAGATAGGGAACAAAGAGAGCCCTTCCTGTCGGCGCTCCAGAGGCCTCATCCTGGGTGAGCTGGAACAGCTCCTAGGCTGGTGGATTTCAGCAAAGCAGTGCTGATTTGCTGTGGCTGACAGTGTGGCTGTTGGCACCCAGACACGTGGCAGATAAAGCACACAGACACACACAGTGTGGCAGATGTGGGCTGGCAGGGTGAGGCAGCAGTGCTGAGCAGAACAGCACACTGTCCAGCTCACTACTCCCTTGGCCAGAACCAAGTGGTGTTAAATGGGTCACTGCTTTTCTTGACTACACAAAATGCCCCTATCTCACATCAGGCATAGCAGGAGGGCTCTTGTCTTGGGGAGACTCAGCGTTGGGAACCAGCAGGAGTCTTCTAATCCTCTGTTGTGCAGCCCCTGGGGTTGTTTTCTGTGCCAGGTCAAAATGGCTAAGTGGGATGTACACAAAATGCTACCTGTCCAAAGTGCTGTTTGTTTTTAGTAGTATTTGCTGCCCCTTTGAACAGGTGTAAATAACTGTGTAACACACATGGCAAAGGAGAGCTACCTTCACATGGCATGCTTTGACTTCTTTGCTGGATACAGCTCCATTTCTCAGGGTTCTGATACCTTTCTTTCACAACATTCATCATTGTCAGAAGTGGAATTGCTACTCTGGAAAGCATTCAGAAAAAAAAGGTGCATCCCTGTTATGGGGAGTGCTCAGCCAGCTCCTTACCGAGGAGGCTGCTTGATCCTTCACTCCAGCCAGTGAGCAGCTCTGCCTGCTGGCTGCTGGCTGCCCTGCTACCCTGGCCATTGCTCATCTGCACAGTCCTGCCTCACCCTGTATCTGCCCTGAGTGTCTTCACCCTCTGCCTGCAATGACCTCACAGCATTGTGTAACTTCTCTCCCACTGTCCTCTGTCACTCCATTACAGCACTTCCACTCTTCCTAATGCATTTCCATTACTTTCAGTTACTATTTCTTTGCAGGCTCTTCTGTTCAATCTCCAGCTGAGTCAGAGTTTCTCTATACTACTTGATGCTCTTCTTTCTACCTTGCATTTACTTTTGCCCTGCTTTCCTCCTTCCCCCATCTTACATGAAACATTTCCTGATCCATTGGTTTGTATTCCCTATTGTGCTCCATCCCATGACTCATTGCACAGGAAGGCTTGGTTGTTTGCTCAGGATGTTCTGGAGGGCAGGGGCTGAGGTCTGGAGAGAAAGGGGGTAAGAGGGATTCCAAGAAGTTTGGAGGGAGACAAGATCTATGGTCACTCTCAAGCCTTGCCAGCTGATGCTCTTGAAAAGAACGATTGCTCCTGCTAGTTTTGTATTCTGTGTTTTCTCCCAGGAACAGAAGATGCTGTCCCCTGCTCCTCCATGAAGGCACATCCAGTATGACACAACTAACCAAGAAGGCTCAGGTTCATCTTTCAGTTTTCAGCCTTTTGTCTTTCCTCATCTGTAAAATACCTTCAGATGAGAATTTCCCCATCCTTCTAGCTACGATTATTGTGGTGACAGGGAGGAAGAGGAAGCTTCTCATTTTGCTTGCTTGTGCTTGGTTATGATGCTGATGGTGGTAGTGGGAAGTCCAGGTAAAAATCCTTGATTTCTCAAGTCAGGAGTAATTTAAGAGAAAGAAACTTTGCCCCAGAGCCAGCAGCACAGGAATTTGAACATGGGTTTCTGTAGCTCTGACTAAAACCCTTATTCCTGCTCCCCCAGACCCTTGGGAAAGATACTGCTTTAGTTCCAGGTCACATGGAGAACAAATGTTTGATGTTGGCATGAAACAGCTCACTCTAGTTATTAATGACCAGGGGCTTGACTGTATCCGGCAAGAGTATCTCTTATATGTGGTGGAAACTGCACCTCTCTTGTGGGAAGGGCCCTGAGCAGCACCTGGAGGCTCAGTTCTCTGCTCTCTGCATCCTGAAGGAGAGAAATTACTGGCTTTCCTGAATTTAGACAGTTCTTATAGCTTCAAGGTTGTGGAGTTCCCATATGCCTTGCTATTTCTCTCCTGGAGAGGAAGAAATGCTTTAGACAGAGCAGGGAGAAAGTGAAGGAGTTCAAAAATAAAGATTTGTGACAACTCTATTCAGAAGTGTGGAGTGAGGGGAAGCATGTTTCCATGTATTGACCAACTTCCTGATTCAAGCAGTTCCTTTTGGTGAGCCCCAGGAGGGTGGAAATTTGCAGCGTTTTGTGTGTCAGCAGCCCACAGTACCCTCCCCTCCCCTCTCCTCCCCTTCCCTCTGTGACCTCTTCCTTCTCTGCACCGAAAATGAGCCTTGGGGAAGGCAGGAGCTGGAGACTGGGCTGCCCTGGGACTTTTACGATTTATAAAAATACGCTGTTGCCACCTAGACAGAGGAGGTCCAGGAAGGGAAGGGAATCCCCTGGACTCAGCAAGTTCAAACTCCTGCTCCCATCATCCAGGGCCACAGTCTTGTCCTCTGAGGGAATGAGATGAATCACACTGTCCACAGCTTCCAGCTGCTTGCTGGGTGCTGCAACACCAGACCAGAGATTCTGAATGCTCAGGGGAAAACTCTACCCTCTTGCCCTGGTAATGAAACCTCCATTATTTGTGTTGTGCTGCAGGCAGCTGCCCCAGGTGGCCCTGGTCTTGAGTTGCCCAATGCAGTGCAAAGAATAGGAGTTTGTTCCTGCCCTAAGGAGTTTGTGGAGGAAAGATCAGAGGTTGTATTTTTTGGAGAGGTGAGACTGAAAGTAGCAGAGGAAAGTAGTGACCTCCTCGCAGTCACTTGTTGAGGTCAATTCCTCAGAGGTTGTCTTAACTTAGAAGGGGCCATTAAAACAACAGAACATGGTGAGGCAATGGGAATAAGCCTGGGATATGTCTGTAACAAGTGGAACTGCAAAATAAACAGACTTTCTTGCTTCAACTGTGTAAAATTTGACTATCAAGAAAAGCTGCAGGAGGCACCCCCACCTCCTCCCCACTCTAAAAAATAAAAAAGTAAAAGAAAAACCACATTTGCCTTGTATAGGAGGACAAAAGTAGCCTCCAGCTGTCACAGCGGGCTAAGTGTGCCCCCCGGGCTCTCTGCATCTCATGCAGCAGCACCACAGGCAGCTACAAGGTCCTACCAGCAGCACACACTGCTATCTTTAAGGCAGCAGTTTTCACAGGTAGATGTACTTCCTCTTAGTTTGAAAGGCGAATGGTCATCTCTATCTGGAATTCTTGCATGTGTAAGAGTTAGTGGCAAGGCAAAGATGAAAGGGTGGGAAAGGCAAGGAGTATTTTTTCTGGGAAGGGTTTTGCTATATCCTGTAGGCAGCCATTACAAGCTACCATCAGCCTTGGCTAGAGAACATGAATAGTGGGAGCTTCCACAGGTACATGGATCCATTTTTAATGACCCATTCAGAAACAGTTCATTCAGAGCCAACAACCACCTCAGAAAAAGTCCCAGATCCACCTTGGGACACAGAAGTATAAACACATCTCCTTTTGTAAGAAACAGAAGGAAACAGTACTGTTGAGGGTGAAGTCATGAGTATGCTCTCCTGTGTAGCTGTGCCTTGTTCTGAGGAATACTCCTCTGACCTGTGTTGTGTCTACAGCACAGAGAAACAGCAGACAGGACCACAGGGCACAGGGGGTGTTACACCAGCATCCATGGGGCATAACCAGCCCCACTGCTCCCTAACAAGACACAGACTTTCCGAAGTATGGCATGGCACCGTGGTGGGGCACCATCTCCAGCAGCTGCACAGCCCAACTGGAACATTTAAACTCACAGGGGAGGTCTCTGCAGAAGTGGGAATGAACCCAGTAGCTCTGAGTTGGGATCAAACAACTAAATTGGCTCTCTTATGAGTAAAAAAGCACTGAGAGGAACAGCACTTTTTTTTTTTTTTTCCCCTAGATGGGTAGTAGGACTGGAAAAGGACTTGAAAAAGCAAAACTGGATCATCCCAATCTGCCAGTTATATGCTGGAATTTGGTACCATTTGATCCCCGCACTTGACTTAAACATCCACTCTTTGATCACATGAATATTCTTCAGGCAAAGCAATGTTATTCATTTTATGTTTTGGGTTGTTTTAATCAGTCTGTCAGACTGATGTGCAGATTAAATACAGATGCTTGCATGGTTTTCTGTGTGACTTTTAGAGCAGAAAGGCTATTATATTTACAGCAATTTCTTCTTTTGAGACAGTTGCTGCTCCCAGTCTATTTGAAATCCAAGGGTACATGAGTATCTGTGAGCATGCCTGATACCCAAAACAGGAACATTCACTAAATTGCTGCAGCCAGGGCGAAGCTGGGCACTGACAGACACTATTTCATTCTCTCCAATGCACTCTGCCAAGCACTTCATGTCCTTGCCACAGCAGTTCTGGGTCCTTCCTGAGACGAGACCCACACTGGTGTCCATAAATACACAGAAATGTGCCTGTGCCTGACAAGTGTCCGTGGGGAGCTGTCGTCATTGAGTCTTGGTTCCCAGACTACTGGGTCCTCAGGAGTCTCAGCGAGCACAGCCACGTCCTTCACGTGAAAGGCTGCTGTTGCACTGCTGATGATGGGCCCTGCAAGCTGTCCCTGCCCAGCTGAGGCACACTAATGGGAAGGTGATGTGCCTTGGTGGGCAGAACAGAGGATCTTTAACCCACCTTCCAAACTGATCTGCTCTGTGACCCTGAGCTCCTTTTGATTTGGTTCCTCACGCCTCAGGTTAAGTTCCATGTGCTGCAATGCTGACTTCTGTGATGGCATCTCACTGCTTGCCAGTCCCTTGGCCCCCCAGTGAGGGTGGCTGTAGATAGGATCCCCAGGGATGAGAAGTTTCCTCACTCAGCACGCTCTGCCCCAACAGAACTGCTCTGGCACCCAAAGATGGACCCAAAAATTGCTTTTCCATCACCAGTAAGAGCTGTGTGTGCTCCTTTGGGCTGCAAAATGGGGAGTTGCAGAGTTGCTTATCCCCTGGTTATTGCTGCAAGCTTATTCCCTCTGACCTCCTGCACTGCACGCTGATCCTGCAGGGCTCACAAGGCATTGCATTGCACTGCAGTGTAAATCCCCGGACAATAAAAAGTTGATGTGTCCAAGGAAAACAGAGACAGCAACATTTATGTGCTTTGAGCAGCTATAAATGCACTGTGCTGTGGAGGAGTTAAGTGTTTTCATAAGACTCGCTTGGCTTTCTATCATTGCTTAGAGGTTTCCTCAAGGCCGGTGTACCAAGAAGGCCCTGAGGAACCACTCCAGTCTTGTGGTCTGTGTGCTGGAATTGATCACAACAGGGTATTTGTGGCTGCACAGCAGACCTTTCTCCAGACACTCTGCAGTGCTGCTAAAGGCCCACACATTTCAGGAGCTGGTTAGCTGCTTAGGTGGATGGTCACTTAATCTCAGACAAGAACACAGCTTGATCAAATACAGGAGATAATGGATCTCATAAAATGCAAACCAGCAATCCTGCAACAGTGGTGGAGAATTTTGAACAGTTCCTCTTCTGCTCATAGATGGGCTCTAGGTACTGTGTATGAATACAGGAGAGTCCTTCCCACCACATCTCACTCTTTTCTGGCATCTTCCCAATCCCAGATTCTCTGTGAGGTGAGAAGCCAACCCCCTCCTCTTTAAGCTCTTCACCAAGGGTATCATTCATTGTGAAGGTGGCAAAACTGGGCTTAGCATGTACATGAAACCACAACGGACTCACCATTTCACAGAAGTTTAATCCCTATACTTATGAGTATAGGGGGAAAAAAGGTCTGTGAGGCAGATGCTTTTAAGGAGCAGCATCTGCCTTATAAATCTATAAAAGGCACCCAAATGTCCTTGGAAAATGTTCCCACTGCTCCTTAATCAGAATGTATTCTTTTTGAAGCCATCTGGGACACGCATGTTGTCCATTTCAGCTCAGCCAAGCAGAATTGTCATCACTGTGGTTCAGTACGTTCCCTCTTCAGCGGCTTATTTTGTACATGGTGATGAAGATGAATTAAAGAGTTGATAAAAAATTTGGAGCAGTTCTGTCCAAATCCTGTAGAAGGAGATTATGTGAAAGAATAAGATCAAATGTCAAAAATATCCCTGAATTTTTAGTGATGCTGCTCTAGTTATAGAGAAACATGTATCAACAGCCCACTCTATCCTTTCATGAGTTTTATCTTCATGTCAATGCATTTTTGTATATCAGTTATTTTTTGGACTACACTATGAGCAGAATTCTCCCACCCTAGATTACTCCACAAGTTTTTATAATATGCTGAACAACTGTATCTGTAAGTAGTACTAACGATATCCCTGCATAAACTTTTAATTCTGTTCATGGAAAAAGTGTAATGCTCACCTTCCAGGTTCTTATGCTTTCTTTTGTGTGGTACAGACTGGGCTTTCACCTGCCTCAGTGATGCTCTTAGGATTGTTTTAGGCTCTGATTTCTCCCCCTTTTCCTTTTCCAGATCTGGCTGACAGAATAGTTCCCGTGCAGCAAGTTTGGGTCACAGCCCCTCCAGAGCAACAACTGAACAGGAGCAGAAGTGGCTCATGGCTTCCATAGCAAACTTATGCTGGTTGAGGTTGGACCTTGCCCATATCCTTGGAGGAGATGCATTATCTCCTCTATGGCCTCTAAGCACTTGCAGAGACACATGAAGAACTGCATTGTCATTAGAATGAGGTATTCGAATAATGTGAACCCAGGAAATTTCTGCTTGGTCTCATGCCAGGAACTGCTTGCCTAATGACACAGGGCTCTTCCCAAAGACTGAGAAGGGACTTTCCAGATCACAAGCAGTTTCCTCAGTAATATAAAGTCGATACATCTGAGTGATATGTCTGGGTACAGCCTGGATAAACACTCAGGTACATAATTCCCCTGCGTGCCATAGCCTGCCTGGGTGGCCAACAAGCAGTCTGTGTCAGGAAGAGTTCAGGGAGGGATGTTATCTCACATGGAGTGCCCACAGAAGCTCTGGTACAAACCCTAGTGGTGGGAGAAGGTCAGCAAATTAGAGATCTCACAAAATGAGGTATTTCTTCAGAAAAACAAAGTGAGAAGTTCTCAATCAGCTACACCACCAGCCAAAGAGGAATGAGAAAAAGGCTGAAAGAGCACCTTCTGGTGCAGTCCTGCCTCTTCACCACAGTCCTGCTCTTCTCTCCCTAGCACCATCTACACTAATGTCTCATTGGATGCAATCCTTCAGAAACATTTTGAAGCCTTCTCACAGGATATCCCTGCATCCATCCCAAATTTGGGTAAGCAGCCACAATTACCATCTCCTCTACAAACTCAGGAACCAATTCCTTTTGGCAAACAGAAGTGAGTACAGGTGATGTGGTCTCCTAGGACCACATAGTTTCCTTTCAGAGACACTTCATTCTCACGTATCATTGAATAATTATTGTTGTGGAAGAACATCCAGAGGCAAGGAAAAGAGTGTGGCAGGTGCCTGACAGATGTACATAGCAATAAGTTGCCTGTCCTGGAGTATTTGTAGTTGAAGCAGGCAAATAACACACAAAGGGCAGGGGGAAATGTGAAGCAGGCAGTCTCCACATAGACACTGCAGGAGCTGCAGGAGGCCTGGCCCAAAGACCTGCTTCTTATTCTGTGACAGATCTCAGGATCTGGTGTTTCCTAACCGAGGTAAATGAAAACATGAAGCTGAACATTCATGAGCAAGAAAAGGTAGGAAAAAATAACCAGCTCTGTTTGGGACAAATAGTTTCCTTATAACATTTGGTAATATTTTATTTTAATCAGCCTTTTTCCTTTTTACCAGAATCTGAAACTCCAGATCTCACTTGAAATATGTTTATTTAAAAACAAAAATTCCCCTTAAAGTTTTTTTTTAGGATATTTGGCAGTAACTCTGTTATTCTGTGAACAGCTCTCAGCAGACTGTGTTCTGGTAACAAACATTTTGTCAAAGTACTGCTAAGCAACTCTGTTATTTCCAAGGCTTTTCTCCTCTGAAAGCATTTAACTAAATGGTGCTGCTTCCATCAGGTGTAACACTCATTCTGTGTAACCATCCCAGGAAGGGATTTGAGGGAGCAAAATGTTCAGTACAGATACTGGAGTCTGGTCCAGCGTGGGGCTTAAAAGAGCAGGCCAGACCTTTATCAGAAAGGGCAGATTAAGTTCCTACTCCAGCCATTGTCACCTGCCTTTTCACCTGTCTTTACTTCAAAACTCAAGGGCAGTTGCCAATACCATGGGGTCCTGCTCCACCTGGGAATATCAGGTGTTTTCACTCAATGGTAGCAGTGAAATGGTGACACTTTCAATGGGAAGAGCTCCTTGTTTCGGAGGTAAAGGACAGCCCATCATTTGAGAATTGGCCATTTCTTCTCCTGAAAAGATGACCTTCTTTTCCGTTAATCATTTCAGATCAGCAATATGCAGTCGTAAATCTCTTTGAGCTATCTGTTTATAGTATTTTCACCAGATCTGTGAGGAAACATCCAAGGCCAAGCTTGCAAAGGTTAGATGTTTTCAGGATGCTGGTACCTTTGTTCTCTTGAGAGATTTTCTGTGCTTTGTCAGACCTGCTGTCAAGAGAGATCTCCATTCAAGGGCAGTGACTTGAAAACTGGAGTTTGTCTTTGGTTAGGTGGGATTTTGTCTGACACATTGGATTCCACCAGCCCATAAGATCCTTTCACGATACAAGGAATTTTTCTAAACCAGCCTCATCGCATCATTCAGAATTCCTCACCTGTATTTGGTTTTAGAGGAGTGTAGGTTTCCTACTGTGGCATTGTGCAGTCTGGTCTAAAATTAGTTCATCTCAACCACAGAACATCTGTCAGACTGTCTGCTGCTGGGGAGCGTTGACTCACTAAGTACAGGTAGTCTTGAATCAGTGAGTTTCTTAAAGTCTGGGGGTTTGTGTGATGACAGTAAAGCAAAAGGTTCTCTGTGCTTCTACCATACCCAACCAATACAAAATAATTGTCAGAATAACAGTCTAAATTTCTTTCATTAGTTTCCTCACCCTCCTATTTTTCTATCTCATTTATCTAAAATATTTCCTTGATGCAGAGCTACAAAAACTGTAGAGACTTTCAGCCAATGGTTTAGATTATGGCTAAAAAAGAAGATATAAAAAGTGTGCTGTTACAATAAATACTGATTGCATAAACTACAAGTTCTGAGTCATCTTCCTTAGGGCAGTCTGGAATCCAACCAGAGCTGCCAGTGAGACCTGGATGTCAATAAAATGTGTCTCTGAGGGGTGGCCCTGGGAAGGGGTGGCTTCCAGCCCTCCACTGAGCCCCCCAGCCACAGTGCATGTCTGGGCACGGCTTCCTGTCCGCTTCCACAGTCCCTCCACACCAGGCTCCAGCCCTGTGAGACAGCCTGGAGAAATACCACTCAAACAGAAATGAACCTACATTGCAGAAATTGCATTCATTGTAGGCTTAAAATAAAAGCCATCAGTGTCAAAAGGGAAAAAAAAAAAAAGAAAAAAATAAAAAAAGAAAGGAAAAAGACAAGAAACAAGCCCTGTCCTACACAACCACATTGCTGGCTGCAAACAGCTGAACATTAGTCAACCCTTGACTGCACAAAGAGAGACTGGTTGTAAACAAAACGGAGAGAGCTGAGCCGGAGCCTTCTAACGAAGGCTATTGAAGTTTGTGCTCTCTGTAACTTGAAAGCCGCAAATGCTGAAAGAGCCATCTGTATTAAACCATGGCTGGGATCATGTTCATTAGCTGGTTGGCTGTAAATATAGCCTCCCCCCAACACAAAAGGTAACGCATGTCAGCTCAAACCATCACCAGCAGGTTTGTGTAAATATTTACTGGGCTGTTCAGACTGCTGTAATTTGAGGCTGTTGATGTCTCACAAACAAGTTAGAAAATGAGCTGGCAAGTTCCCGAAAACAGTGTCAGAAGGCAGCTCCGGTACAGTAGAGGGAATGGGAGCTTTGTGCTCATTTCTCCGAGGGCTGCAGGGCTTCTCAACTACTCCAGACCGGCTGGCTTTTGGCCTCCTTACAGTCCAAACTGAGATTTAAAGGTTTATAACATTTTACACTCTTTTTTTTTTTGCTTTAGATTCTAGGAAAATGTTTCTTGGGAGTTTTGGATGTTATGACAAGGATGAGAATTTTCCTTGTTAATTCATTTTTAATCCCTTCTTTCCTAAAAATACATTGGGGCCTAAAGACCTTGTAAGAGGGCTGCAGGATCACAGGTGGTCCACCCACCCCAGTGAAACTGCTGTCCCATCCCCTGTGGATCATGAAGAAGTGTTGGGGTAATCTCCATGTGGATAAACAACCACGGCATGGCACTTTTGGGCTTGGGATGACTGCACCAAGTATCCAAGTCTACTGGAGAAGGCAGAGTAGAGTGCCTGAATACAGCACACCCTGTCTCTGCTAGTCCCAAGGGTGGGAAAGCAGAGAGCCACAGCCATCTCTTCTGCAGGAGGCAGGGGCAGGGCACACGTCAAAGCTCTGACTCCATGTCTGCCCACACACTTCCTTCCATCTGTGCAAGCTCTCGCTCTCCCAGGATGGTATCTAACAGGCTGCTCCCAGGGAGCCCCTGGGATGTGGGCACTCATGCAACATGTGGAAATTTCATACAAAGGGCCAGAAATTTCAGCAATTCAGTCATGAGGACATGCCTCAACACTGAAGGACAGTCTCTGATCTCCTAATCACAAAAAAAGAGAAAAGCCAAATTCAGGAAAGATCACCCTTCTTCTACTCTCATGGTGTATGTGGTGCCTGGGTATAATTTTAAAGAGCTGCACAGTGAGGGCACATTTTTTGGGCGCTTCTATTTTTGAAGTGTGCTGGTCCCCAGAGTCTTTTCTTTTTGTCCTCCCAGTGAAGACAGCAGGGAGAGTTTAGGGACCAGAGGTGATCTGTGAGTCCAGGGAGCAGTGCACAGAGCAATTGTCCTTGGGGACGAAGGGCTGGGAAGGTTGGTGCATTCAGCATGTGCTCTGTGCCTGTCGACCTGCTCAGCCCTGGAGACACTCCAGGACAAATGACACGTTTCTCTCTCTCACGGAGAGTGCCATTGCCCAAATGAGCTGCAGGCACAGTGACAAGGAGAGGGTTTTTCCAGATGAGATCTTTTGTCTTCACTGATGAAAATCATCCCTATCAAAATGAGCACTTGCTCCATTTAAAGGTGATGGGGATTCCTGAGTGGTGCAGAACCATTGGGGCAGGTTTTACAGAAGCTCTGCTGCCCTCCTCGTGGGTGCAGGTGTGTGCAGCAATGCAAGGGGTGGGGTGGGGTCTGGTGTGTAGTGCACCCACTTTACCTCCCAGTGACGTGACTGGGTACGTGTGGCTATCACAGGGCATCCATGAGAGCTGCCTCCAGCTGTCTGGGCTGCTGCTGTGCATTGCCTGCCTCCAGGAGCAGGGAAAAGTATGGCTGGCCCAGCTCAGGGGCCATCAGCATTGTTTCTGGGCATGTGTCAAGAAGCAATCAAGCAACCAAATGACTGCAGCTTTATAGCCAGGTGTACTGTTGTGTTACACATCCTCCCCTGAACTGTTGTGTGCTGACTGCGGCAGAGCTGCCCTCTCAGATTTGAGATGGCTCAAAGCAGTGAGATTTCATTTCCCCCAGTGGAGTGCCCTGGACTTACACAATCTCCTGGTTTAGTCTGGGAGACTTCATGTGATAGACCTCAGAGTCTGATCCTGTGATCTCAGTGTCTCACAATGTGACTTGGGCATTAAAAGCAGCCCTCTGAGAAACCAGTGGTGTAACACCAAGATAGTGAGTAATTTCATTTGTTTGGTGACAGGGGACAAGCTTGCAGGCTTCTCACATAATTCAGTATTTCAGGTGATTTCCATCTGAGGTAGGGCTCTGTCACACTGAAATTCCAGCTCTGAGAACCATGTGAAGAGAAGGTGCCCACTCCCACTCAGCCTTCATGGAAGGCTCTCCTGTTCAGCATGTGGAGGGCACTCAAAAAGGAACCCATGTGCTCACAGTATGGATTTGGGGCAGTAACCCCTTTTTTTAAAGTGGTAAAAGCAGAGGTCTTGTGGTCATCCTTATTAAAAATCTTACTCCTCACTGAGTTAAATGAAGTGGCTAGATTCCAGAATCACAGACACACGAGGTCCTGCTCTTTTGGTTACTGCAGGAAATGAATAATACAGATATTACCAGGAAAAGAGACTACATCTAGCCCTATGGAGGAAACATAAAACCCCATCTGCATTATGGCATTGTGTGAGTGTGTATTGCATCAATCTCCATTGGAGGGCACTTACATTAATGGCAAGAGCTAGTTTACCATGAGAGGCTGTATTGTGGACACCCCAGAAACACGGTCTGAGCTGGCCTGAAGAGAGAAGGAAATCCCTTTGCTAAAGGTACCCCTTCCAATAGGCTGGACAGGAGCATGTGTCCTGCTCTGTCATCTTTCTCCATGGATAAATGCAAAGTGGAGAAGCTTTCTCAGACAACTCTGCCTCCCAAGACAAGGGAAGTACAGGAAGATGTGAAGTGTCTGGGAGGAAGGGAAATGGAATGCTTTTAATATATTTATAATAATATACAATAACATAATAATTTTAATAATGAGTTTTCCAACTGCCATCACTCCATCACCTGAAAAAGCAGCCCAAGAATGTGAGGGTGTTACCATGCTGGCTTATGCGGGCAATAAACAAAATCCTTTATGCAGATATTTGCGTAAAGGGTGTAATTTCCTCATTATGGAAAAGCTTTTTTTTTCTTTCTTCTTGGCTCACATCAGCTTCAGTCCATCAGCTTTTGCTGACAGCATCCCTCATGTAGGTCATTCAAAGAGGAGAGCAAAAATATTGCTTGTCATAGCTACTGGCTGGCAGAGACCACAGCAAGATGAACAAAGTTCTGTCCAGTTAAAAGCAAGGAGTGTATATAAGAACTCTAAGGCCAAAAGCCTTTTGTATTTTCAGTTCCCCCAGCTGATCACAGCTTGTGCTGGTGGTGCCACCACGCTGTGCCACAGTGAGGTGTATTTAGCAGGTACATTGAAACGGAGGCTGCTCAAGGTACCCATTTCCTACATTCTCCTCTGGCACAGGGGGTGTCCCAGTGGCCAGACTGCAGACTGCCAGCCTACAGGACAGGATGCCATGCTAGCTGCCATGTGATCACTTATAGCAACAGTGGCAGCTGTCCATCTTTGTCTTTTATGACAGTGGAAGAGGAGGAACATTACCAGCAGGTCAGGGACGTGATCGTCTCCCTCTCCTAAGCACTGGAGATGCCACACCTGGAGTGTGGGGTTCAGATTTGCACTGTCCACTACAAAACAGACATGAACATCCTGGAGGGAGACTGGTGAAGGCTCACTAAGGTGGGTGTGGATGTGGAGCATCCAACAGATGAGGAAAGGCTGAGGCAGTTGTGACTATTCAGCTTGGAGAACAGAAGGCTCGGGGGATATCATCAATATATAGAATTATCTGAGGGGGTGGTAAAGAAGATGGAGCCAGACTTTTCCAGTGACAGGACCAGAGGCAATGGGCACAAACAGAACCACAGGAGGTCCTGTCTGAACATCTGGAAACACTTCTTTTGTATGAGGGTGACTGAGCCCTGGAACAGGTTTCCTGGAGAAGTTTTGTCCCCAGACTTAGAGATATTTAGAACATGACTGGACAGAATTCTAGGTCACCCTGCTTGAGCATGGGTGTTGGACGAGATGATCTCCAGTGGTGCCTTCCCACCACAGCCTCTGTCAGGGAAGTGACATTTCCTGGCATCAGAGCATCCATGCTGGTTTTAACTGAGGTCTCAAGGGGCTGTAAAATCCAATGTTTATGAGAAATATTTTCCCATATATAGGAGAACAGGTGTCATACTTAACAGAAATAATAAAGGACATTTTTAATAGACTCAGTTTGATTGTTGCGAAGTTAAACATCCTTGTACCCTGAAGGAAGGCTCTGAAGTTCAGCCTTTTGTGGGGTTTATAGAGGTGTTACTGGGAAGCAGTTTTTAACCAGAATGCATAAAAGTCTTTGAGATAAGACCGACATCTTTTACCTCCATCTGACTCATCCAGAAAATCTTGTTACGTATCCTGATCTGAAATTAGCAAACACCAAGAAAGTTTATCTAAGTTACCAGCTGTCATGTCTGTAGTCTCTCCTGCATAACTGTAATTATTGCTGTGTGTCTGTCTCCTGCTACTGTACAGGAGGAATATGGAAGATCTTGTCCTTTACAGCCAGCTGCTCCTAAACCACAGTATTGTGTACCTTCTTCCTGGCTTTGCACACTGAAAAGCCTGGCCCCTAAAAAGTGATGTGAAATCTCTCAAGTCTGTACTTCTTGAATGAACACTAGAGTCATGGAGTAAAGAGATTCTTTTGATGCATTTAAATACACATGAATACACATTTTCAATTGTCTAGAGTATCTATTTGGTCAAATCCCTATGCAAGCCTGCAAGGAAATTACTTATGAGGAACAGAAGAGATATAAAAGTAGGATATTACAATTTATTGTGGAGACATGACAATTGTAGCAGAGATTACTTTGGAGCACTTGCAACTGCAGCAATTTTCAGATGGCTCCTGGCTGGCATAGAGAGCTGTTTCCAGACTGTAGGTTGGCTGGCACATGCCAGGATCACGAACTCCAGGTAGCCCTGGCTGCTGGCTGTCATCCACCAGCTTGTGATCTGGCAGTATTTCACAGAGCCCTGGAGGGAGAGCTCCCAGCAGGGGCTAAGGGGAGTTGGAAGGATTTCTCACCGTTTAGCAGTGTTACACCCTATGTCCCAGGCAGTCAAGGAGAGGCTCTTAACAAGCCAAGTGGAGTTTGGAAGCGGGTAGTAAGTACAACTGGGAAGACAAGGTCTCAGTCCTGACTGTGCTGATGGAGAAGGAGGCCTTGTTTTCCCTGCAGCAGCACTAGTCTCTCACCTAGCCGTGGCTCCTTGTCCCAGCTGGCTCCCACACCCTTTCCTTACCAGCCTCTATCCATGTTAGTGTCCTCACCCCTTTCTACAGTTCTTGGTCCAATTTATGCCCACAGAACTAATTTTTAATCTGTTTGACTACAAACTGCTCTTTTCTAGGCAGATTGGGCCCAGCAGTTGTGTTGTTTGGAGCACAGATGGTGGAGGTTTTCTTCCTTCATTCCTATTTCAAATGCTCAAGCTGCAGTGCTGGGAAAGGTCTTGTTCTGCCTCCAGATGAGCTTCCCTAGATTGAGCTGGTGCAGTCAGGGTCTTTGGGGAATGTAAATGTTAAGACTGCAGAAATCTCTAGTAAGAATTAAATTGCTGATTTGCTAAGAGGCAACCACCTTTGAGCAGCCCTTTTGTGGGAATAACTGACAAACTACTTACTTCTCCATACCCTGTCTCCAGATCTGAAGCCTCTGCTCCAAAGCAGGCATTGTTAAGCTTTTCAAATGAAATAATGTGCTTGTTTGGGGTTTTTTTCCTTCTCAGAAACTAGTCAGCTGTTCTAAAATGTCTTGAACATAAAAGCAGATATTGTCTTCAACTTAAACCAGACACACAGAACACAAAAAATGTTTAGCCCAGATTACTGAAGTTAGGCAAAGTTAAGATCAGGCAGAAGAAAGATTTGACGTAGAATGTAGAGAGGAACCTTAACAGCAAACTGTGCTTTGAACAGAGACTATGAGAGTAATGCATAGTTAGGCAAGATTTAGAAGTGCCAAGTTCATCCTACACTATTAAGAACTGCTTGTTTTTCTGGGTATAAAATAGCTAAGAAATGTCATAAACATTGTTTCTTGTTCTTCAGCAAGTGCTGACACTGAGCTATGGAGGCACATCAGACAAGCAGGAGGCCCAAGCCTCCAAAGCCATTGTACTTCCCCAAATAATCTAACAGCCCATATGAGCTCTCTGCCAACCCAGGCAATGATGCAAGACTGGTATGATATGAGAATCAGGCAAGCACTGCAGCAGAGGCACAGTGTGTACACTCTGTTTGGCAAGGGGCTGTCCTTGATCACGGCACCAACCTCATGCCACAGACCTGCAGATCTAGAGACCAGGCAGAAATATTCTCTCTGTCTGGGTTTGCACCTCTCAAGTGCACAACGAGCAAGAATGTCCTGGCCTATCTCCCCAGCCTGAGGGTGTTGCTATACCACCAGCATGCTGGAGTGTAGCTTAGGATTTAGCTGTAGCTGGAGCCATTCAGCACATTGGTACCACAGTGGGAAGAGTTTAGCAGCTCAGCGTGAGGTCAGTGGCACTACATGTGCTCAAGTCATCCCCAGTATGTATAACGTGTGTGGGATGATGGAAATGGTGGAATGATCTCATCCACTTGAACTACATCCAGAACTGCAAGGCAAAGCACTTCAAGCCATGAAGTGATGATATTTTATCCTGGCTGCTGATTTACCAGCCAGCACAGAAGTTGAAAGAGTGATTTATGAAAAATGTTGCCTGCATGGAGTAAGGGAAGATAGGGAAAAGATAGGAAATATGCCCTGTGTTTGCTCCTTAAGTATTATAATGTGCAGGCACTCACAAAAGCTGGCTATGGTAACATGTCTGAGAGAATTATTTCAAGCAGCTGATAACAAGGATGTAGGTCAAGCAACTTTTTCTTAGGGGAAAAATGAAAGAAAATATTTTATTCAGTGTTAGTCTGTGTATTTACTGTTAATCTGTGGATTTTATACTTTGACAGTGTCTGGCTGTCAGCTTCAAGCAAGAACATACAGACTCGTGGATGTTTGCAAACGCCAATTATTTTGTTTTCAAGAGCATAGTTACTTCTTTCTATCCACATGCTTTGTGTTTGTAATGTGCTGTGGGCAAGGGTTGTGCTTGCTAAGGAAGGCAGGGACTAGAGGGAGTGAGAGGAAAAAAGTCTAAGCCCTCCCAGCTCAGAAAATGATCTAAGTCCATCAGACAAAGAGCTGCCTCATTCTTGAGCCACCCTCAGATGACACCTTGAATGCCCCAGAATTTCCCTGCTCTTATCACTTTTATGACTAGTGTGATCTCATAAGCTCCATGGCCAGGTCATCCAGGATGCCAGGCCTGTGGGCATCATGGGGCATGCTTGGCTCCCAGAAAGCAAACACTATCCCTGAGAAAAAAGCTTTGCTCTTTTGCCTGCAATCTTCTTTCCCAGGGTGAGCTTACCAGATGGCAAATAACAGGTATAGTGGGAAAGACATAGCACTTCCTCAGGGAGCAGAGAGGCACAGGGCAGGAGGAAGCAGTCTGCATAGGGCAGAGCTGAAGAACACCTGCAGATAAATGAGATATTGCTCAAAGGCATTGTGGATGCCTCATCCCTGGGAGAGGTCAAGGCCAGGTTGGATGGGGTCCTGAGCAACCTGATTTATTCAGTAGGTGGCATCTGCCTGTGTCAGGAGGGTTTGGTCCCTTCCAACCCAAGCCATTCTATGCTTTTGTGATGCTATTGCTTAGACATTGACAGCAACAGTTAAAAAAATGGAGTGAGAGTCTAGCACAACAGAGCTTTTGAAGTAGTAAGAAGCAGGTATGGTCTGTGGAACAAAGAGTCTATAGCACAGAGCAGGATATGGAGAAAGAACTGGAGCACCTTGGAGGAGGAAAAGCAGTGGGTACGTCTCTCTAGGTGACCATCCCCAGCTGCCAAAATTTTCTTTTTAATCCCTTTTATGATAACTGGTGACCAGTTTGTTTTTTTGTTTTTTTTTTTTTAAAGCCATGATGGGTTTTGACATGATGAAACAAGCTGGAGTTTCCCTTCTGCAGAATTTTTAGAAGGAGAGTAATATGGCTCAGTGCCACAATTTGCTGATCTCCCAGTGTGCTCCAACACAGCTTTGCTCAGCAAGAAAATGTAGTCCTTTCATGAGCCCTGGCTGTTGCTGTATTGCTGCTAGGTTGGAGTTACATATTTGACTTGGTCAAAGCACAGTTTAGCATGCAAGGATTGTTCTTAGAATCTGCTATTGCAGAGCTGAGAGCTTCTCATGGGAATTTAGAGGGATAAACATTTTGCATGGTTGATCCCAGAGCTCCTGAACAAGTTCATCTACAGAGCATCAGTTGTACTATAGCCTATAGAAGGCAATTGTGCTACATTACTTAAGAGTGGCTGGCACACAGTGGGCAGAACTATTCTTTCTGACAAAATTATTTTATTTGGAAAACATATCGGAGCAATCTGAACATCAGGAGTTACACACAGCTCTGAAAAACTCCTTTCAAACTCTCCTGGGGCAACTCAGGATTTATTCAGCAGAGTTCAAGTGTGGAAGAACAGCATCTGAGGTGAAAAGTACAAGCTGTTTGCATTCTGTTTGCCAATATATGACTGTGGGGAGATCCTGTGCAGATAAACTGATGTGTGAAACAGAGAGTTTGCAAACAGGGGGCAAGTTTGACATTTTAATGTCATTGCTGACAACAAAACAGCAGTGTAATAGGCAGTGCCAAAGAACTCTCTGATCTGGAGCTCTGTTGCTGATGAGTAATATCCAGGTGGATTGTCGGGCGTGGCTATAAGCACAAACAACTTTCAGGTTCTCCAAAGCCATACCTGCACTGCACAATGAGTGATACACCCTATGTCCCAGGCAGTCAAGGAGAGGCTCTTAACAAGCCAAGAGGAGTTTGGAAGTGGGTTCCAAACTCCAAAGGTCCCAGAGAGAGCAGAAGACCCCTGACCACTCCCTCCTTGAAGTGCCATGGGAAACCCTGGCTATGACCATGCTGGGCAGTAAGTGCTGCTCCTCCATGTGTGACATACAGCCACTGGCTCCCTTTGCCCAGCAAGGCTTTTAGCCCTTGTCTGCCCTTGAGCTGGTCCCTTGTTGCCAGTCCACCTCAGGTTTGTGCCCACCCACTGCCATTGACAGCCAGCACAGGTACTGCAGAGGGGCTGGATGCGAGGCACATTCTCCTAAGCAGGGTGGATATATCTATATATAGATATAGATATATAGATATATATGTAGAATGAGACATGTAATATCTTGCCTTCTCCCAGGGATGAAAGACACTTCTAGAGACTTAGCCCACAGCTAGACATATGTGTTTGGAAGAGCCAGAATTATGAGGAATGGGCAATGAGGAAGAATTTTCCACTCTTTGCCTCTCTAGCAAGTTAACGTGTTACTCTGGAGTAACAAGGAGTCTAAGGGCTCTTGAGATTTTGTGAGGTGACTCAAAGAGAGCAACAGTGATGCTGAAAATTAGTCTGGTTAAGAACAGAATTGGAAGAGGCCAGTTCCAATCTGCTTTTGACAGTGGCTTTTTCTCTATATTTTTAATTTCTCTATCTCTCCGGGTGGATGTCTTGATGAACTGTTTGTGAGGTTGGCTAAGAAGCAGCATGAGGCAATTCAAGGCAAGTAGCAAATGCCTGTTTTCAATACTGCCTTCCTACCAGGACATTAACCGTGCTGCTGTCCTGACCTGAGGTCAGCAACAGGAACAGTCTGGTCCCAAACAAAGGCTTTTAGGCTTTTCTCTGCATGTGGGTCCTTTCGGACTGCTGGTGGCATGAGGCCACCACCAAGAGCCCTGTGAGAACTACATGATGTAGGACAGTTGAGGGACTGAGCCACAAGAATGATTCTGGTGGTGGTGAGAGATCACTGGGTACAATTTCCTTGTCTTCTCAGTCCCTGTTGCTGTGTGTTCAAAATTAACATGGGCTGCAGTCCTGAAACTACAAATTCTGACAACTGTAAAGCCCCACTGTAGGATGCAGATATGTTGTTGACATGGGTGGATTTAAAAGAAGAATAACTGAGAGCTGTTTTGAGAGCTGAATAATCATTCTTATTTTTTCTTTATTTTATTTTTTCTTTAATTGGCCTTTCAGTAGCAAAGGCAACCCCCAGCAAAGGCTGGCATCTCATTGTCTCAGGCATCATTCAAATACATATTAAAAGGTTGCTTCGTTCCAAAGAATTTACAGTCTAAGTAGGGCAGACAAAGCAAGGCAGGAAAGATGAAGTTACTACATCTGCACAAGAAAATAAAGTAGGAGAGGGCCCATTCTCTGGCCCTTCAGGCCAGTCATGGTGTGTTTTGTGTCCACATGGCTAAGCACTCCCCCACGGTGACTGGAGAAGGGGGAACTCCTCTATCCAAGCTGCCCGCTGGGGCAGTCCCTGCTTCATGCTGTCCTCTGAACTGAGCATTGACATTGTCTGGGGGAAATCAAGTCAGCATGGGCCAAAGCCATGTGAGTGAGTGTGTTAACAATTAAACAGTGTAGACAATTGTGAGCCAGTACTTGAGTCCTTGCCCTGGCCTTGTTTTAATTACCATTTTCATGAATTGATTTTTGACCAACATTTTGTGGGAAACCCATGACAAAGCCTGAAATCCAACCTATATCTACTGAGTCTTCCTCCAAAGCCCCATACATCATTCCTTCTCTCTCATTCACCAACTTTTTATATTCTTTCTGTGCTACATTAGTGTTTAGAAACAAATCCTGCTGAGAATGTCAGTTGGATGTGGTCAGTGGCTGAGGATGTCAGTTGGACATGGTCGGTAGTATGAAAAAAGATAGCCCAGTAAAGGAAGACATAAGATCAACAAGATGTTTAATTTGGTAGCTAGTTTTACCATTTTAGGAAAGCAGGACATACCTTAATGGAGTAAGACAGCATGTCAAGGGATTGTGTTCCTTGACATGTGATTTCGTTAATCCATGCATCCTCTCTTTGGTCCTCAGCTTGGATACAACAACTCATCTTGTATTTACAGACCATCTGAAGCTACAATTTAAAAATCTAATTTGAAATGATTTGTCTGTAAACTGAAAGTTTGTCTCCCAACCGTGTAGCTGAGATTGTGTGTGGTTTTAGCATGGCCTCTTGAACAAGCTCAAAAAGCATAAATCTTGATCCCACAATCAAGTAGGTCGAAGAGTGAAGTAGAACAAGGACTAGATACAGACTGAAGTCTTTAGCCTCCAATTTCATTTGTGGATATTAAAAGGGGAATGATCTGAAACAGAAAATTCAAACATTGTTCTGCTGAAGAGAAATCCTATAGGATCTTTCTTGATGCTGGGCCAGGCTATGAAGTTATGGGTATGAAGTTGTTTTTTCACCCTGAGGGAAGGTCATGGTAATTCAGAAGTTAAAGGCAATCTAGTCCCAGAAGGCAACAAATGAGCCATGTATCCTTCTTGCTGCCTTTGAAACTTCAAGGCGAGCTCAGAAGAATATGGCAAAGTGACTGTGATGGTTCTGAGGTGTTTCATAGAGGGAGCAATCCTTTCATTTGCTGTGTACATGGACTGTGACTCTTCCTTGTCTTTGGTCAAGACATAAAGGGAGCAGAAACAGATTATCCTCTTTCCCTATTACATGTATGTGCAAGGATCCCTGAATGAAGACTTGTCTGTTTCCTGGAAGGTCAGTAGTGATGTACCATTTACAGCCATGTGACTTCTTGAGCTTTCTGGTCCATGGAATCTGAATTCTATACAAGAAATGGAAAGGACTGTTTACTACTGAGAGAAAACATTTATTACATCTCATTTAACAGAGGTTCTGCAGTATTTATACACTTTCTAAACAGCAGTACAAGAGGATGATGGGGTGAAGAACAAAGCAAATTACAAGGCTTGTCTAAGGACATATATATGAAATATATGTTGTTGAAGCAGGCCGTATTGGTTGTTCCAGATTGTGTCTGGCATAAACATCCCACAGAGCCAGCCAGCCTTCTACTGGCTTTCTGTGTCAGCAGAAAGCCATGAGAAACTGTTTCTTGGGGAAATGTCTCCATAGCACGAACAAAAGAGACTCCTCTCCCTAAGTGAACTAAAAAAGATTATTATAGAGGTGGTAAACTGACTGAAAATCTCAAGGGTTGTCTTTTTACATTGTCAGTGGGAGGAGGGAAAAAAGGGTGGGGGAAAGAGGAATGTTCTAAATGTTTAGTCTGATTCTGACATTTTCCCCCTCTTTAGTTCTGTTAATAAACTTCTTTATATTCTTTTAAGTTTTGTACCTGCTTTGCTTTCTCCTAATCCTTGTCTCACAGAAGGAAAATAAGTAAGTAATGGATATTTTGAACCAAACCACTACACGAAAATTGGTGTTTCTGCCTGGTTTATGAACTGTACCCGCTACAGCAGAGAAGGCTTTTGTAGACAGTGCAAAAAAGTGTTCAGCTCGGTCCAAGAGCAAGAATAGGACAACCAGGTGCCAGGGGAGTGAGAAAGGACCCAGGGAATTAATTTACCAAAGCAGAAAGGCTCCCCCTTGTGAAGTGCAATGATAAGATCTCTTTGATCCCCTCAGCAACCAGGTATTACACATTGTCACGTGTTTGCAGAATAAGTGCATAAAGTACAAACAATGAGTAATTGCTTCTAACTTGTGAAGGAAGCTGCATTTTCTAAATTTGCTAAGCTCATCTGTTTCCAAACCCCACACCATATTATCTTAATTTGCTTCTAGTTTATTAATTATAATCTAGCATGCTAATTCTTCTCTCTCTGAGCTGCAGAACAGCAGCTCCCAGACTGCTGTCTCTAGCTAATATCACTGACTGCTACTCCTGCTGCTGTTGTTTCATCTGCACAGACTTTTCCAAATCACTAATCATTTCATCAGCACTCAAAAAAGACATTAAAGATGTGCACGTATAATTTTTCCTGCCTTTGTAAGAGGCAACAGTGGGGGTTACTCAAGGGAAAATCTTAAAATAAGGTCATTATTCAACTTCCACAGGCTGCTCTTTTCTTTCATCTGCAAGTTAATTTTCTGATACATTAATTGCTCATAGTAGAAAGTAGAAAGCAGACTGAAAACCAGTGGGATTGTTTCTTTGGTAAGTGGTAACATCACGCTCAAAATTAATGAGGAGATCCAGATAAGTGACTTGGAAAATATTTTTTTCCTTTTGTTTGTAAATGGAAATTATTTTCCTCCAGAAGAAAGGTTCAGTCAAGACAAGGATGCTCAGAAGGTGTCCCATGAAGGGTATCTTATGCTTATCGTTCATGAGTGTGCATTCTGAAGATTATGGTTGTGTTTAGCTGATTCACACCCTGAACCTAAATGGTTCACACACACACACACACACACACAAAACCACTCACTTTGTAACATGTTTTCACCAGCGCCAACCCTGCATTTATATGCGCATCTGCAGACTATCCACTACAATGCTGCCTTTAGAGCAATGTCAAATTTACTGCTGTGGCATCGAGAACACAAAAGAGCATGAGTTGTACCCGTGGTGCTGAGAGACATGACCCCATCACTTGCTGGACATGACCTCATGCTGGAAGGACACCTGCCTGTTAGATGTTGCAGGCTCTGGTTCCTGACTCTGTAAGGGAGCATGGCCAGCCTGGGCATTGTGCTCCCTCCCACATGAATTCTCTGTGTCTCTGGCAAATGAAACCATTTCCCAAAAGCCCGGGCTACTCAGCTTCTGTCTGGGCTCCACTCCATGCCAGGGCCTTGGTGGGGTAAATATCATCCTTTCACAGCAAGCTAGAAGAAAGGTGATCACACACACAGTGGTCAGCATGGTGCATCCCTTGGTCTGAGGTTGTCTCATAGCATGAAACCAGCACTTCAGTGTCTGCCAGAGTTTCTCTTTAACAGAAAAGGCTGCTCTGTTGCTTTGCTAACCACTGTGGGCCTATGCACCGAGCTCTTTGGACAAAACATGGAAGGGGACTGCAAAAGGGGACTTGTGGCATTGCCAAGGGCAGAGTCTTAGGACATTGTCTGTGACTCTAAGCAAGCCCTCTGCTAGAGAAGATCAACCACACTAAATTCTCTGAGGCTCCTCTGCCTTCCCTGTCTCCATGGGAGCTAATAACAGCCCTGTGCCCATGGGCTTCAGGATGAACCCTCCTTGCCCTCCTCTTCTCTTCACAGGTGTGGAAAGCATGCCCACTGCCCTGGGCCACCTTCATGAATGTCCAGCTGGGCAACTGCGTACTTCAGGAACGCTATAACAATATCATTTACAAATTGCTTGTGCATCATAAGATAAGGAAATTTTAAAATACTCTCTTAGGCATTTCAGTTCATTTGTTGTCCCAGTTGTTCTCTTGTGGATTCAAGCAAGGAGCAGTAAGAGATGGGTATATTTTCTTCCTTGCTTCTTTTGTATGTGGAACTAAATTAGATCTCTGTGCTGCGACTGGGCTATAAAAGGGGCTCCAATGCAGTCAGGGCAGGTGATTCAAAACAAAAGGCCTTGATTGAAGTGGTTACAATACACAGAACCACTAATGTTATTCTGGGCCATTCAGTGTAGTTTATAGCATTGTACAACAACAAACAAAGATGAAACTCACTGTGCTTACTGACTCAAGAAATTTTTTCTTCAATTTATTTTGTGTCACTCATTTAAAGAATTTATTTTAAAGGTTTGAAACGTTTTGTGACTTCCCCCCCTTCCCCACCCCCCAGACCATTTTCCTGTCCCCAAAGCCCTTTTTATCAAAGATATCTTTGTAAATAACCTCTTTTTCTTTCTGTGCACTGGGCTGTCCTGCCAAATTAGCTCTGCTGCCATGGAGACGTGGCATCAGCAATCCTTGTTCTTTTTCTGTAGGATTTCACTAGGCCCTTGTCTCAGGCCTTGTCCAAATTAGAAAAAATAATGAGATATTGAATGTAAATGTTATACTCTTAATGTTATTGGTAATGGTGCTGAAAGTGTTGTAATATTTCATGATGCAATGTCAGTTTTTTGGTGAATACATGTATCTGTTGGGTTTTAGTTTATTCTACAATTCAAGCAGGATATCAATACTCTTATTTAGCAAATAAGCTGGTTAGAGAGATAGTAATCTATATATGTCTAAACAGTGAAGAAGATAGATGAGCCTTTTAGAAATTATGTACTCTATTTATGTTTTTTTCTTGTTTGGCCTCTGTGAAACATGCTTCAATATTTAGCAACATGATAAAGGCCATTTATTACAAAATGGACAAAACAATGTCTCTGTTCTACCTTTAGCTGGAAATGACACTCCTGTAAAACTTGCTGCACATACCACATGAGATACATCCTATTACTCATCCATATTTCTTTCATCCTATGTTCAGTATGTCCTACAGTCCTACGTTGTTTCAGGAGGGTAAATAAAGGGTTATTTCTGTAGGAAAACTTTAGACTTTGACATTTCCTGATGGAAAAAGACAACTCAAGACCAACTCTGCCAAGAATTTCCCTGTGAGCTCCAGAAGGGAGCTTTATAAGACAATTAAAAATGTTTCTATAAATACGTTAAAAAGGAGGGCTTAAGGAATATCCATCCTTTATTGGATGTGAAAGGAAACATAGTGACAAAGGATGAGGAAAAGCCTGAGGTACTTAATGTCTTCTTTTCCTCTGTGTGTAATACTAAGACCAGTTATTCTCCAGGTGTTCCACCCCCTGAGCTGGAAGAGATGGGTGGGCAGCAGGATGAAGCCCCTGTAATCTGAGCTAAAGTGATCAGCAACCTGCTGTACCACTTAGACACAGAGGGGTCTATGGGGCCAGAAGGATCCACCCAAGGATCCTGAGAAAGCTGACTCAAGTTGCTCACCAAGCCACTTTCCATCATTTGCCAGCTGTCCTGACTCATCAGGGAGGTTCCAGTTGACTGCAAGTTAGCAAATGTGATGCTCCTCAACAAGAAGACCAGAAGGAGCATTTGGGGAGCTACAACCATATCATCTTGACCTTGGTGCCCAGGAAGGTCATGGAGCAGGTCTCTTGAGGGCCATCATGTGGCATGTTCAGGACAACCAGGGGGATCAGGCCCAGCCAGCATGAGTTTATGAAAAGCAGGTGCTGCTTTGACCAGCTTGATCTCCTTCTCTGACTAGGTGATCTCCCTGATGTATGAAGGAAAGGCTGAGGATGTTGTTTACCTAGGCTTTGGTAAAGCCTTTGACACCATTTCCCACAGCATTATCCTGGAGAAACTGGCTGTTCACGGCTTGGATGGATGCATTGTCTGCTGAGTTATAAACTGGCCAGAGAGTTGTGCCCACAGAGCGGTGGTGAATGGAATTGAATCCATCTGGAGGCTGGGAAGCAGTGGTGTCCCTCTAGGCTCAGTAATAGGACCAGTTCTGTTTGATATCTTCATTGGTGATCCGGGCAAGGGGGTTGGTTTAGTGGTGGACTTGGCAGTGCTTGGTTAGTGGTTGGACTCAAAGGTTTGACAGGTCCTTTCCAACCTAACAATATTTTGATTCTGTGATTCATTGGGAGGAGTCAGATTTTCAAGTAAATTTGTATTGCATGTCTGGAGCACAGTTTTCTCAAGGTAAAGCTGTAGCTGGGAGACAGAGCAAGTACTAGAAGTGATTTCTGTCCATGCATTAACATGAAGGTAGATGAGCTTCCTGGTCTAAAGCTACGCAGAGCTCTTTGTTAAATGCTATTCTTTCTCCTCTGAAAATATATGTCAGTGACAGGACTAATAAGGAACCATAAACACAATCCAGAGACCTGACAAGTGGTTAAGTAGCAATTGAGTTAGATAATGAGATTTTTTTTCCCCAAAGTTTTCATTCCCCCAGGGGCGACTCAGGGGAATTTCTGAATGAACTGCTGTGAATAAAAAAGGCAGAGCTGCATTTTGAAGTTTCAGTTTTCCAGGAATATTTTTTTGCATTGCAGAGTCAGTTTCCTGTTCCTCCTCAAAAGATGCCAGATCAATGGCTTTTTAGCAGAAACAAGCAATAGAAAATGAACAAAAAAAAAATTCCCTAGGAAACTTCACCTCTCCTCCCCTCCCCACCGCTGACACTGTATTTGCAAAATAGGTCAACGTTCACAGTGAAGCCATTGAGTTTGCACAATCACTTCCCTTTATGAAGATGTCATCTTGTGGTATTGACCCCTTCCACAGCAGCTGGAAATTCCCTCAATGCAGCTACCTGCACAACCCCTGCAATGCAGTGATCTCAACTGGAGACAAGATGACTTTGTTATGCAAACCATCATTCTCACTGCTAACAGGAACAATACGAAGAGTCCAGAAAAATAGAAGATAAGAAAGTCCCTATGAATTTACTTCCTTGAGTGTTTTTTTACAACATACTCTATGAGAAAGCATGACTTCTAGAGAAACTGTAATTTCTTCATGCAGTTCCCAGTCTAAGAGGCACAGTTTATAGATGGACCCTCCATGCACTGCTGTAGGGCATAACTTGAAAAAATGCCTAAAATGGTTATCAAAATGCCTAAAAGAGCATTTATCTTTGAATGTTTGACAGACTTAAATGTACTGATTGGACACTAGATGATGAGTGGTGGCTGAAATCAGTGGTCTAGCACTAATGTGGTGTTACAAATTTTAAAGCCACAAACTATCAGAAAATTCCTAATACCGAAGAGAACTTTCTGTTCTAAGGTCTGCTTTGCTTTCATTCAGCTTCTCCATGTCTCAGTGGGTTTGGGATTCCCTGCTTCCTTCACGCAACCCTAACCACAAATGACTCAAGATCAACCTTTTGGGTTGGGCTTGTAGACACAGACCAAGCTCCAAGTTACTCTGAGCCTCGGAGGAAAGGGGGTGTTGGCCTTTCTGCTGCTCACTAGCAACATCTGCTGGCTGTTGAGTGCTGTTAGGAAGGCCAGTTAGGGGCAACTGGCTTGAAAATTATTAAAAACCCAGTTTTTTCCACAGAGATCTTGAGCTACATGTTGGGAGGAAACAAGGTACTAGAAATAATTATGGACCATGTGTTGGTTGGTCTGGGCTAAACCATTTTGGAGCATAGAAGAATCCAAGACTTCTGCAATGGTTGGGGTTATTCCTTCATCTGAGGCTGCAAGAAGAATAAAATATTCACCACCTTTTGCTTGTCACTTTTACATCCTTTGATGGAGCCACAGCTTGCAACTGTGACAAACTGTTAAGAAGAAAAGAAGTGGCTTCCTTACTTTTAGAGGGAAGAATTTGTGAAGCAGGGGGGAGGCACAAATTAGGACTGACTCCCTCACATCCCAGCTACTCCATGGCAGATTACTCCAGGAGAAACTCCATTCCTTTACCTGAATGGCTTTGCATGTATTCACAGGCCAGCATGAGGCCAAGACATGGCACAACTCCTCAGGCTGTCACTGATATGGTTGTGTCCTGTCTTGAGACTCCATGATTTTAAGAAGCCCTTTTCTTCTCAGCTGGTTACTGCCTGTGAAATGGCAAGAGAGGAAAGCATAATGTGCATCCCTCAGCTCCTTGCAGAAAACCCCAACCAAATAAGCAATCACACACAGGTATCCAAGACACAGTAAAATTAAACTGTGGATTCCTGCTGGTAAGTTATAGGACATCTGGAGGTGTTCTAGAAAAACTGAATATTAAATGCTTCATGGTAAGTTTCTTCTACCTTATGATGCTGGGTGGAAAGTGGTGTTATATGACACTAAGTAAGAAATTGTTGACTGTTACTGTTAATAGGACACAATAATTATTCTCTTTTTACATGGACCAGTGGAAGAAGCAAGAAGTGCCTTTCTTATGAAGCTGAAACAATTGTGAGTACCATCCTCCATACATAAAATTAAGAGATACACTCAAAAAACCCCAAAGGCAAGATTTCCAGAGACATTTCAAGAAATGCTATTCCTCTCAGCGTGGTATGCAATTGTCTTTCAAAAGTAGGTTTCTACAGCTGTTTAACTTAAAATATTATGTATGTGAGCACATATTTACCATTCAAAGTGGTGATTATCATGAATTTAAATATGTTAAAAGATATTTTTGAGTTTTGCATCAGCTTATAAAACACTTACTGTCCCCAGTTTAGTTAACGTCAATATAAAACCAAAGCTCTGCAATCTCAATATTTTCATTTTATCTTAATGGAGCTAAACCTTGTTTACTCAAGGGAAATATTCCTTCATTAGTGCATTTGATAAAAGTAAACACAGTAAATACCACAGGCTTAAAGAAGCTGTATAATGATAATCAGAAGATAAATTATTGGATTATTTTCTCATATTTGTCCTCTGAAGTGTGCACAAACACTTTGCTAAGTATATCAGTATCTGATCTTTCTTCAGATCCAAATAAGCCCCACTACATTCTGCATTTCTCAGGTCTCGAATAATATTTAAAGTAATCCAAAAAGTTGGCATTCTTTCAACAAAAGAAGGCAGATTTAAGGTAAGACAATTTTGTCTTGAGAATTTGAAAGGTCAAATAAGACTGTTTGCTATGCAGCAAAATCCCTTTCCTGTTCTTCTGTTTTGGCATTGCATGCTTTTAGAAGGGAGTTACTTTAATGACCAGAGGCACTATCAGCAATGCTTCCTCGTAACTTACCTATGGATGAACATTTTATATTGTAAGCAGCTCCTTGTTCTAACCAAAGAATTTATTAAAAAAAACTTAGTATAGTTTAAAAGACCTCTACAGGTAATCCAGTCCTTCTTTCTGATTGTCATTATACATAATCCTTACAGAGCTTACCATTTCCAACTGGAGAGTCTACTGAAGAAAGATGTCTTTTAATAGTTCCATAATATTTTAAGATTCTTCATTACATGGATAAACACCTGAGACTCAAGTTACTCAGAACTTGCATAAATTTAAGACTGGTGAAATTAAATGTCTGATATAGTTGCGATTTTTTTATGGTGGAGGAAGAAACCCAAGGTATTGGCTAATGGCCATAAAGATCAAGTGATAAGTTATCTTCTCACATTTTATTGCATTCTCTCAGCTACAAGTAAGTGATTAGCTTTAAGGAAATATTCATGCTTCTGTTTGGAAAAAAATTTCCACCAATTTGTTTCTATTAACTTGGTGTGTACCTTGAAGTCAGCTTCTCAGCTGAGGATACTGATGTAAAAATTATGCCAGAGTAAAACCTTCTAATTTCATACTTCCAGAAACTTCTAAGGTAGCTTGTTCTGCTAGGAAATAAAGAGTTAATGAAATATTTTATTTTAGTTGTGTGAACAAACATCAAGCAACATTTATATGAGACAATATATAAACAACAGAGGGATAAAATACACTCTTTTAACCAAATTCATAATTTTTTCTCAGTGAAAGGAGAACTAATGAGACACAGAGATCTGTTTCTTCCAAGATGTGTCATTTAACTGTGGGTGAATCTTGGAAAGCCACGTTTAATTACCTGTCATGGTCAAGGATCTGTATGAAAGATGTGTAAACCAGAAGTGATGTATGTCTACTGCTTCTGCAGCTTCTGCATGGACTTTTATTTATTTCCATCTCCCTTGAAAGTTAAAAATGTTTTATGGAGTTTCATATTATCAATCATACTGAAATTTTTATTCAGGCCTTTTGTTTAGTAGTCCACCTCATGTAAATGGCAAATTCTACATAAGATCCAGCTAATTTTATAGTAAATGTTACTGATTTGTCTCATCCATGCAAAATAAATCTGTTCCTTTTCCTTTTTGTTAGAGACTGCATCTTGTTTTTTCTGCTTCAATGCCAGAATTGTAGTCCTTATATATATAGATATACATAACTACCCACTGAAAATGCAGAAAGAGTACTTTAACTCAGGCTTTGATCATGATCTCTGTCTGCCCTGCCCCTGCCTCTAGCTGTCTAGGACACATTTTCAAATATTGCTAGCATTTAGCTTATGATGAACGTAAGAAATAAACACAATTTTAGACACAAAAATGTTCAATTTGATATTAATCCTAGCCACAGCTCTTGAATATACATTCATATTACAGCTGAAATAATTTCTGTGTAGAATTTTGCAAAATTTTGGATTCTTTAGTTTTAAAGAAGCAACTTAATGTGACTGTTTGGGATGTGATGCATAAGACACCACCTAATGGGGTGCTAGGGAAAAAATTATTTAGAAGAATGATCTCAGTTTCAGGGTCTGTAAACACTGACAAAATCACACTTTATTTCCTAGTTTGTCGTCTTCCTCAGCCCAGGCTGTTCAGAGAACCAGCAGAAGTTTCACTGCAAATCCAGTGAGATTTACACCTATTTTGAGGGAACTCTCCCCATATTTGTTATCTTTGTTGGATCAGGACACAAATAAAAAATGAGGTTTGCCCCTACCACCAGGGAGCCCATGTCTCTTCCAAACTCTGTCTCACAGGTATGAAATTGTCCTCTTGGAATCCTTCAGACTTCCTACTGCCTACATTAATGGGGATGCAGTTTGGCAAACACCTCCTGTGAGCTCCCCCAAACCACTTCAAGGAAGCTTGGTTAAAGCCTGTGTTTAGAAAAAAAGGAGCACTTCACCAGGGCTGTGTAATGGCTGGAGTCACAATTCACTGAGCCTTAGCAAGGAAATGTATTGCTGGCAACATACAATGGTTGTTATGTATTAGTCAATGTCTCTTTCGAGAAGTTTCCTTTCTTACATCTTTTCTTACATGATGCAGAAACAAAAAGCAGAGGGCCAGATTAAGAGCATGTTTTAACAGGCAAAGTCTCACATACAAACCTATATTCACAATTTTCACTTCAGATGTGTAATTTAGTGCAGTCTTAGGACATCCCAAAAGAAACCAATCTTTGCTCCCCGCTTTGTGGTGAGTTTTTTGTTACAAGGCTGTGACTTCAGGCTAAAATCTGCACTGAAAAAATGCGGTTTAATTAATGGTTATATTGTTTAATGTGACACTGCTAAAGCTGGATTAATTGATTCACCCTTCTTTTTACTGGTATAACAAATCAAAGAAATAAAGGCTGGTCTCTTCTAATTGCAGGCAAGTGGAATGCTCTGTACCAGCTCTCCTCTGCCTTCCACGAGCCTGGAATTCAGCTTCTCTTACCCAGCCCCTAGCACAGAGCAAGCAAGGAAAGGAAACACCTTGGCTACTCTATTGTTATCCATCCAGCTGAAATGGGCACAACCCATCACAGAAACAGCCTGATTCCAACAAGTTAAAGCAAAACAAAATGCCCACAAGAATCAAAACCCTTCAAAATCAGTGTCCAAGCACATTTTTCACAGTTCTGTCTGGGACAAGTTCCCAGTGTAAATTTAACAGCAAAAATCCTTTGTCACCAGATTAAGCCCTTACACAAATATGTTTTTACTTTAGGAAAGTTCAAGCAAGGCTGAGAGGGAGGGTGGAGAGAATTTGAAAGAATCCCAGCCAGGTTCCACAAAAAAGTAAGGAGGAGATGAGTAATTTCAACATAGCTTTGTAGGGGGAAGCCCAGCACTGTATTTAGTTGAAGAATAAGCAAATTGAGAGCTGGTTAATGATTCCAGTAGGAGTCCTCTGGTGCAGAGAGTTGTATATGGATCAAGTGAGATTGCCATCTGGTAGGGATGTACAAAATGCCAGTGTGAAATCTAGTATGCCATTGAAATCCTGAGTCCTGCCTTCTGCCACTTTTCTGGTCTCTCTTGGGCATACGTCCTCTTGCAGTCATGCTTGGGATCTGGTCTGATACCAACCCTTTAAGATTTTATGTCTGGAGTGGGTCAGTGAAGACCACAAGATATTTATCAGTAACTAACAGTTCATGGCAGGATTCAGATCCTTCAGAGCCTCCAGCAGTGTCTTGGAATAAAATTTATCTTTCCTTCCCTTCCCTGACACGTTATTACTAATAAACCACCTGCCTCAGTAATCCCACAAGTTCACCAATATGTTCTTTAAATGATTTCACCTATTTTCTGGGGTTTGCATTGTTGCTGCAAGTCATTACTTTTTTCACTCTTTTTGACAGCTACAATATGTCTCATTGCAGCAAGGAAATGAAGTGGTAAAGACACAGTTCTTTCTGCTAGTGCAAAGTGTGTGCAATTTACTTATTGGTCTTTTTTTCAATCAGAAACTTCTGGGATAAAAATTATTTCTGCTAATCACCTTGTGTTAGTGATCTTCTGTGTTTGGTCATTTGTCTGTGAAAGTCACCAGGCTGCAAATTGTGCCTATCTCAGATGTATAAACTACTGCTTTTGCTGACCTTCATTGTAGAGGAAAGTTTGGGAAAAGGAAATCAGGTCATGATTTCATTCCCCCAGATAAATGCTGGCAACACAACCAACACTCTGAGCACTTTCAGAAAGGGACTGGGAAGAAGAAAGCTGTTTGGGTGGGAAAAATGAGATAGGCTGCAGGTTCACAGCTGTAAAAATTCTGCCTTGTGGCTGCTTCTCATGTGTACATTCAATATTAGTTTGCTGTCCATCTCTCAGGTTTGATCCGTGAATGGCTTGACCGCTTCCTTCCACTGGTCTACATTTTGGCTCTAGCGTCTGCTGTGCTCCTGGTGATGGAGCCTTTGATGTGACCCTGCCTCCCCTCCCCTCCTGGGCATGGACCCCCAGCCATCACTGGGTCTCATATTGCTGCCTGTGGATGTTCCCACAGCTCTCCCCAGTCCCACCAGCCCTCTCTGAGTGAAGCCAACACCCTCCCATTCCACCAAGCTCATGCCGGGGATGCCTGGGAAAGGAGGGCCCAACACTGACCCCCACGGCTGCTCTCTTGCCTCCCTTCTTAGGAGATGATGGCTGGCTGCTGTCTAGGTAGCAATAAAATCCTGTGTTTTCTGCAGCATCCATCCATCAATCACTTGTGAGGAGTTTCTCTTCAAATCCAACCTATGGCAAAGAAATGCATAATGTGTATTTAACCATACGTCCTCAAGTGTCCTCCTTGTAGAAGAATGCTTTTTTCTGGCTCTCTGAATGTTTCCAGGAAGCCCATGACAAAATTTTAGCAGAGTCACAGGATCCAATATCAGGACATTCTGATGGATTTTCATCACAGATACATTATTTCACTCATTTTCATAACATCATTTTTTAATCCTTCCTCTGTCAGCATCATTTACTCCTCTCTCTTTTAAAATTACCACTCAAAGATGGATGTCACTGCACACGAAGGGATTCTCATTTTCTCCTCTGCCTAACATGGGTCTTCTGCATACACAACATCATAAAGTGTAAGTTTTGTTGATCATTCTCTTGTGCTACCAAAACATACTGCTTTTACTATCTGGCATTACTAGTAAGTGCTTGGTGGGTCCTGCCAATATTTCTGCTTTTTGTGGGTCTTTTTTTCCAGTACTTGCTCCTCTAAATACTAAATGTGCATTTAATGCAATCTGGGTTACTTTTCCTTATGCACTACACACATTTCAAACTCTTCCAGGTTACCTTTGGAGCTTTTTCCTGTGCCTTCACTGGTGCCACCACAAATTTGGTATAACCTGCAGATGTAATGCATGGTTTATCTCACCCAGTCCTGGTGGCTCCCTGCAGGACCCACGCCCAGCTCAGGACATTGCTATTTCTGGTTACCTGCTGTTTGTGACATCCAGCCAGTTCCTAGATTTTGGTGTTTTTATCCAAGCTGGAATTAATTTGAATTTCACTTCTGTAGGATAATTTTATGGGATGAGGTATCAAAAGCTTATGGAAAGGCATTATTGTACCACATTCCTTCCATTGTAATTAGATTTTAAAATCTATCAGTGCTGGTGCCAGGCATAATTGGATTTCTGGAAACATAGTCAGAGAGGAGTGTGATCTGAAATGAGCTTTGAATGAAGTGCCAGTAACTCTTGCATGCTAATACCTGTTCTTGCAAGTTACTCAACTTCCCTACCTCTCTTCCCCTACATGTGAAGAAAGAGGAATTAAACTGCAAAATAAAAATTACTGTATTTACTTGTTTCTTAAAGGTGCTAAGAGCTGATTAACACTCAAGAAATATGTAACCTGTTATTTTAATTCCTCAGCTTCTGTTGGAGCCAAAGTCCTTAATCGAGTGAACACATTCATGCTTAAATTGTAGTCTTGAGTGGTGTCGAAGGTTTCAGATCCTGGTCCTTTCAGCATTTCCATCATAAACCCAATGTGATTAGTGAAAATTAACCTAAACTTTGAAGATCATCACCAGCCCCACTACTTTGCTTTTTCCTTAAAAGCAATCCTAATTCCCATTTCAACTTCTAATTGTAGTTCAAGATCTCTTTGAATCTGTGTACATATTTACTCAAGGTTCAGTGTAAGTTCATCATGTTTCCTAAAACTTCACAAGTGCTTCATCTTAGCTCACTGATCTGTGGATCTATAGCTTTTCTCGATGTTCCTACAATTGTTTTTCCTTCACAGTATCATAGGTTATTGCTTACCTGAAAGCTGCTGGGGTGAAAACACAGCAGTACACAAGAATCCAGCAGTCTTCTGGAGTGCAGTGATGATAAAATTTTGACACAATTGAGGTGATTGAGGAACTGACAAGGGGAGATGGACCCTGTACCTACAAACAAGGAAAAACCATTATGAAGGATGTGAAGATTTGGGACAGGCTTGTCTTAGTGATCATGGGATGGTGGGATTCAGGATTCTGAGAAGAGACAGAGAACCAAAAGCAGGATCATCACCCTCGACTTTGAGAGAAGAGACTTTGGCCTCTTTGGGAATCTGATTGGAAGAAGCCCATGGGAGAGAGAACTGGAGACGAGAAAGGTCCAGGAGGTCTAGCTGATCATCAAGCATGATCTCCTCCAGACTCAGGAAAGTTCTATACCAGTGAAAGAAAATCAGGCAAATATGGCAGGAGGTCTGCATGGATGGCCAAGAACTGAGACACAAAAAGGAGCTGCACAAGATGTAGAAGCAGGATCAGCTGACCCAACAGGAATACAGAGAGGCTGTGTGTGTAGGGATGGGGTTAGAACAGCCAAGGACCATCTGGAGTTGAATCTGGTGAGGTACATGAAGCAATATAGGACAGGCCTCTGTAATGGTCCTCAAGAAGAAAAGGCCAACATCATAATGTCCAATCTTGATGGTCTTTGAACTTTCCTGGTTGCTGGGGGAGGTTCCTAACAATGGGAAGAAGGCAAATGTCTCTCAAACATGGGCAAGAAGCACGACCCAGAAGCTAATGCGTGGTCAACCTTACCTTGATCCCTGAGAAACTGATGAAGTGAACATTCCTGGAAGTAATTTTCAAATATTAAGGACAAGTAGGTTGACTAGGTGTTATTAACATGAGTTTGGAATAGGGAAACTCTGTGTGGCCAATCTAATAGTCCTCTATGATGAGATGAATGGCTTGGTGGGTAAGGTAAGAGTGGTGAAAGCTGTTTATCTTGACCTTAGTAAGGCTTTCAACTCTTACTGCTGTATAATCCTCAGAGGAAAAGTGATGAAATATGGACTGGATAAATGGACAGTGAGGTGGATTGAAAACAGGCTGAATTGCTTGGCTCAGGAGGCTGTTATCAGTGGAGTGAAGTACTGCTAGAAGCCAATCCTGAATGGTATAAATACAGAGAGTGATCCTGGGACATCTGGGTCTGTTCAGCCTGGAGTAGAAAAGGCTCAGAGGGGGCCCCTGTCAATGTGAATAGGTACCTGAGGGGAGGAGTAAATAAGGAGCCAGATTTCTCAGTAGTGCCCACTGATGGTGCAATGGACACGCGGACATAATGGAAATTTCATTTAAATGTGAGAAAATGTTTTTGTAGTCAGTGCAGTCAAACCATGTCACAGGTTGCCCAGGGAGCTTTTTCAGTCTGTGTTCTTGGACATATTAAAAATGTGACAGGATACAGTCCTTGCAACCTGTCTAGCTGTAGCTGATTTGAACAGAGGGTTGGATTAGGCAGTCTCCATGAGTCCCTTCCCACTTCCAGCTATTCTGTGATATTCCATGCTACTCTGTGTTATTCTGTGAAATGCATTTGCAGGGTTCATTCACATGAGCTCTTGCAAAGTGACAAGGGTAATATCTTTACTTAGGAAGCACCTCCGTACCTTTTATGGCTACTTGTATTCTACTCTGAATTTGTCTTAGCATCACATCTTTCCTGTGCTAAATATGGATGCCCGCAGAGATTCGATCACCCAAGAATTCTTGCCTCCACTAAGCTCTTCATCCTTCATGGCCTTAAAGGAAAGAGATTTCTCTGTATTTTCTCGGGCAAAATAAAAAAAAAATTTCTACTGCTGACCTAATTCTAGTTTGCTTTTTTAATTCTCAGATTTGCAAAAATCACAACCCATTTACGGAAATGCTTTGCTTGATTTGAATTGTGTTCCCTATATCAGTTTATGTCTCTACTGCCCCAAGAGATGCCCTGAGCAGTTTGCTGCTGCTGTTGCTGCTCTCTGTCTCCTCTGATGTTTTGATATGGCTTTGGAAGGTTAGCAAAGAAACACAGCATCCTCTACCTTTAGTGCACTGTTTCCTGTCCTCAGCTGAACAAACTGATGTAGTGGAATAAATGACCCAGTTAGTACCAGTGATAAGGTCGATGCTTCAGCTGCACCATGCTGTGGCAGACAAGCTGAAGAACTGATGAAGGCTGACACTGAAACTCTTGACTTGGAGGCCGTGCAGCTGGCATTTGTGAGAGGTTTGCAGTTAAGGAGGACACTGACATCTGGGTACAGCAGCTTCTTAGTGAGAGCCCTGCTGTGGTAAAGCAGGGTAAATGCTACAGGCCCCCAGCTGTGAGCTTGCTCTTAGCAAGCTGAGACCTGCCTTGTCCTCACATCCATCCCTCCTGGGTCCAGGAAACTTCATAAATCCTTTGTGACCCTCCCCTTGCAGTGTGCTTAGTAAGTGATGTTAGAGACCATAACTGTGGACAGGACAGCCAGACTCCGTCGTGTGCAGTTAGAAAGCTGATGGCCATCGGGGTGTGTGCATCCCAGACGGAGGGAGGGGAGGCTTTGCTTTTTTTAAATTCTCAGCAACACTCAAGGAGTTATCTTATGATCTGAGAGACTTGGAAGGGAGTTTCAGCTCTACCGCAAATTTTTCAAGCCAGGCTGGTGCCAAAGCTCCATGGAAAGTTCGGAATGAACCTAAATGCTGTGAAAATTATGCACACACTCCACACACCCCCTTCCATTGTATACTGACATGCATTTTCTCCTCTCTGTTTCCCATTGGAGTTTAGAATTTTACAAGCACTGGAATACAAGAGAGGACAGGGGAAAACCAGCTCCTGCTGTGTCACTGGCTGCTGCCCATTTCCTTCACTGGCTTTCATATGTGTGCTGGTTCTTGTTTGGCATGTGGGACACTTTCCACTCCCTGGTATTTTTTGACCCATGGGCTTAAATTTTAGAAATAACTTTTGAAGTGTGCTGATATGTTTTATGAAGCATATCAGCATTACACATCTAAAATATGCCTGTGAGGGATTTTACGCTGCTCTCCTTTGACAGGGTGTTGAGACAGAGAACAGCCAGAGATTGGTTGCAGCACAGTCAGGTGTGCTGTAGGGAGCCAAGAGCAGGGCAGGATACTACCAGGTGTCTAAGAGGAAGTGCATTACTGAGGGGTGACACACTGCTCTAGTCTGAGTGAGTAATTGTGACTTTGACACTGAAAAGCAAATAAGCCTCCTGAAGAAAAATACATGGTTTGCAGGAGCCATCACTTCCTCTTGAGTAAGATGCAGCCTCCAGATTCTGTTATGGCTTGTCAGGAATAGGTAAACCACATAGGTGGGCTTGGCATTAGTTTCAACCAGGCATCTACTTTCTAGCTAGGACACTTCAAGGTATTTGCAGCAACACATCTCTTCCTAGAGCAGTATCTAAGGTATGTTAGATGAGTAACTCTGTACAAAAGTATGTTTCCGTCCTTTGACAGTAAAAGGAGTGACTAGTCACTCTTGGAGGAAGATGGGATGTCTGGAGTGAGGTGGCACGAAGCCCACTTGTGAGGTCAGAGCACAGCATGGCACTTTGTAAATCCAGACTGAGTCCTCATCCAACCATGCTCTCCCTGAACTCCTGCTCAGGTCTCTGTCAGAGAGCAAGAAGACAGTGATCCCTGGGAATATTTAGATGTCAAGGCTCTCAGCAGGGCAGCAATCTTCTCTTTTCTCATTCCCTCTTTACCTTATTAGGGGGTCCTAACTCATGCACTCATCAATCCCCACCTTTACATGATGCTGAGAATCCACAGATAAAATTAGAAATGCTCATATCTTGACTGTGTCTCTAAGCCTTACATATATCTGGTGGAAAATCTGAAGTGTAAAAATCACTGAAGGCACTGATTGGAGAAGTTTTCCCACAAACAGCCTAGCTGAGAGATCTGAGGCTAGCAGTAGCCCCTTACAAGAGAGAGGCAGCACGTGTCCCCAGAGGAGTTTGTGTCTTGCTTAGCTGGGTTGGAAAGAGGCCGTGAACCTATGGGCTCTGGAGATGCAGGAAAGAGGGGTGGAGGGAAGGTCGTGACCACCTCTTCTTCTGTCTCTCTCTTCTCAGAAAGGGCTGAAATGGAACTGCCTGTTGGCTGTTAGGGGACACTGTGCTAACTGGGGTCCCTGGCTGGGCAGGAGGGCCTTTGGTGCCACCTGGGACATGCCAGGGACATGCCAGCTGCTGACTTGCTGTCATAGAAGTCCAGAGTGTCCTGTTTTGTAGCAGCACGGAGCATCTGTGCAATATCCTGCCTAGAGTGGGGGTATCCACAGGCAAGCTGTGTGCCCTTTCCCTCGCAGACAATGCACGAGCCCCTGAGAGGAGCGTGTGGGATTCACCTTTGTGCCTGGAGCACGTCCCTCGAGTGCCTTTGGAGAACCCCTGTCTCCAGCTGTGGCCTCAGGGGATGCAGCAAGGAGCTTGACTTGCAGCGGGGAGCAGGAGCGGGAAGGAGCTGCCATCTGCCAGCACGCTGAGCACAAACAGACTGTTTATCCATTACCACTCTGTTTGTGCTGAGCAAGGACCAGAGGACACATTTCCAGCCCACAGCCCGGTCTGTTTACTTGCTCTGAAGGGGCTTGGAGGGGGAGCAAAGGCAGCGTGACCCGATGATCCAACACGTTAACTGCTGTCATTAACTTCTACCTTGTCAGCTCCCAGAAGGAGGGGACAGCTCTGGGGGCCACTAAAAGGGCTCTGGAGCTGTACAGAGGAACCAGGCAGGACACATTCTCCTTAAGTCCAGGTTTTCATGGGTGACAGCTGACAATTAAAAATGGGGAAAAAAAAAAAAAAAGAATAAAAATTAAGCTCTTGGATATAAACACAAAATCTTAGAACATACTAGAGCTTCTCAGGCCACTTAGGAAACTTTTGTTACTGTTACTTAATTTGCTGCATTAAATTGTTATTTTTATTACATACCTCTGATGCGGAGTGGGAAAAGAAAGTGTTTGCAATGCAAATAACTTTTGGGGATTAGTAAATAGGTGCCACAAAGGTCTAACAAGAAGCAGTCTCTCTTCCAAATCACAACCTCCCCTTTTATCACAGATAGTTATAAATCAGCCAGGAATTGTTTAGCTTTTTCTTATTGAGTTTGTATCCCTTAGGTGGGTGACATGGATTTGAGAGATTTAAAGGACATCAGAAAATCAAAATGTGCAGCAATAAATTCTATTTATTTTCCCAATGCAGAAAATCAAATGTCAAAGTGTGTGTTGATACTGATTTCCTGTGGTTAATTTGCTAAATGTTTGATGTAAATTAGCTTTAGATTATTTTGGTCTTTAAACAAGGCTTTATTATGACTTTGTACAACTTCTTCCAAAAAACTTGACCCTGGGCTGGAAGTCTTGGAGGAGAGACAGCCTCTGGAAATACTTTGTGGTGCTTCCTTCTAGTTTGGAGCAGACTTTTCCCTCTGCATCCTCAGGCAGTTTCAAGGATTTCAAGATCAACTTTGGGAAAATGCACAGAGTCAGGGAGGAGAAACAGAAAGGAAAACCTTCTGTCTGTTGACAACCATTTGAACTGTTTCTGTCAACAGCCAGTGGGGTTGGGGTTTTTTTCCCTCCCTCTCCCCCAAACTGATTGAGCTAAATCCTGGAAGAGGAAAATCTCACTATTTTTTCTTACCAAAAAGGTCTCCATTAACGTAACTCTCAAGTGCAGCAGGAGGAAGCTGGTGCTGTGTCTGGTCCCAGAAAGACAGAAAGGGAGGTTTCATGGTGCTTTTAAGGATCAGTTGATGCCAGAATTACTCTGCTTAGGAGTCACTAAGCCCTGGCCACTCCCTGTGAATGGTGGTTGCATTTCGCATATGACCACAGGGAAAGGAACAGCATCTCTGCACCATTTGCTCTCTGTGAACACTGAAGTGTTTCCCTTAGAGGCTTTTTATCAGGGGAACAGATGGAAGCAGGCTGGTCCGAGATGATGTTTCAGAAGATGGAGTCCTCTGTTCCTCCCTCACCACCACCACTGGATCACTCAGTGCTGGTCAGCAGGCTCAGGATAAACCAGTCACAGTGGAGCAATTCCTTTCTGTTCCCAGCACCAGGGGAAGAGCACAGCTCTTGGCTTAGGGAGTGGGAGTTCAGTGACTCTTAGTTTGCCTCCAATACAAAGGTGTGGTAGTGAGCTGGGGATCCCTGAAGAAGCAGGGTGGGAGATGGTGTTCTTACATGCCAGAGTGCAACACCACAGAGAGTGACCTTCCTGGGTTGCAACAGCAGGACAGACTGGGTTGTTGCCCTCCCAGCAACATCCTTCCCTCTCACCCTGCTTTTGGTTTTGGAGCAAACTCACTCAGAAATGGCACAGGGATTATGACACTGAATGTGGTGGTCAAGATGTACCTGCTATTCATTCAGCTATCAGTAAAAATGTGTACATTGCTAAGGGACCTAATGAAACCTCACACTTGCTTTTTGTCTGTGTCAGAATTCTGCTTTTAATTGGTTATTGTTGGATCTCTGTCACTTGATTATTAATAAAAGGCTGGATTTATTTACTTGGCAAGCTAAGCCAGTCTTATTAAGACAAGGCTTGGATGTAAACAACCATTATAGTCCATCTAAATACCAATTTATCATTAAAAACATATTCATTTCAGATTAGTGCTTGTGTGGGACCCCACCATGCAATTTCTTAGTCGTACAGATAAATGGACTCGTACATGTAGTCTCAATTAATTCAATGGGTCTACTCATATGAGTAAGGACTGCTCAAAAGAGTAAGAGCTGAGGGATCTGGCCCTTAGGGAAACATATTTATGACTTTGTTGTTAATTCTCATGACTTATGTTTTCAATAAGCAAATGGTATTAATTCAGCTCACAATAGCTTCTTAATTAACCTCCATACATCAGAGGCATAGTCAGGAATCTTAATTGAAAGCATTACTATCTAAGCATGTCATCATCCATCCCATTCCTCAGGGTAACAATTGACTCTGTGCACATGGCAAACACTAATAGTGGGTTGACACAGTTCAAAGAGCTTCATATGATGAGTGGGAAAGACTTGGGGATGGTCTACATGGAGATACTGTATCAAACTGGTTATTTTTCTTAAAAATGTGGTGTGTCCACGCAGAACCTCGCTGATGAAACAAGTGATTTGGCATCACCAGCTGTAGTAAGTAATTCTCCCTTTGGCAAGAATGTCTCCAGTTTTAGAGAGTTTGTCAGCTTTGGGGTTTGGGTAGTCCATCTTCTCTTAGTCTCCCACACTCCCTCTCAGGACCCAGGGGCCCTCAGCTTCAGCTGTTTTTGCTGTGTGACATCCCACTCTTGACACAGGGTGGGCGTCCTTGGGGTACCCTAACATCATGATCCCTCCCAGCTTGTTTTAACCTGAGTGATGTCCAAAACCACACAGAGACCAGAGAGTCCAGGCAGGGAAGAAAGATTCATGACAGCAAGAAAAAACTCTGTGATCCATACAGGGACCCTAAAAAGCAAGCGATCAGTTCCTCCTAAAACTGGACCTAAGAAATTGGCTAAATCATCTGAAGAAAAATAGTTGCAGTTTAGTAATGACAAAGGCAAGTGATTGTTATTTGAAAGGAACTTTCTGTAAAAATACAAGCTTAAGAAAAGCATCTCTACAGTAAAAGACAGTACACAGTCCTGACTGATACACAGTTGAGTCTTGTAGACTGGACTTCAAGCAAGATGTCAACCTTCTAAAAACAGTCCAGAAAAACCCCAAGGATAATATTGGAGTAAAATGTCATCTAGCAGGAAAGATCAGTCAAAATGAGGTGAGACTCAGAAGACACAAACATAAAGAAGTTGAGAAGACACAAGTATACAAAAGGTTGCCACTGAGGAAATTGTGTTTTACAGTGCAGAGGGTAAGAAATAATGAGGGCACATTACAGAGAAGAGATTTGTATTCAGAGTTAGGAAAAGGTTTCAGATGTAAGGACAGAGAATCGCCACAAGCAATTGTAAAGGCAGAGCAATATATCTAATTGAAACTATTGATTCATGACACTCACAGTGGCCATGCATATTTATGTACATGCAAGACACACACAAAGCAATTTAGTACCATGATTTTAGAAGAACAAGAGTCTGGTTTTTGTTTACATCAGGAGATAAAGTGAAAAGACTTTCTAGTATAATTCTTTGTTAGCAAAGGGATCAATTCCAACAAACAAAATTGGTACCAAGGAGAAACAGAATGAAAAGCAGTCATACTGCTTGAAATAATAATCTCACCACCTAGGAATATTCAAAAACACTTTCATTTATGAAGCCCTTAAAAAAGTTCACTTCAAATGTAGAGGAATAAATAGGAGGCAGAAGTAAATGCTGTATTTGGCAATTTTATAATAAAATGCAATTTGAAAATTGTATTGTGTTGATAATTGGATTAGTCATCCTTCAAAGAAGAGAGTCACCCCCACAAGTGGGGAATAGTGGAGCAGAACTCCCAGGTTCTCAGTGACCCCCTTCCACACAAAGCTGGTAGTCACTGTGGCAGAGTTTTCCTTTCCCCCCTTTCTGGCTGGCTGTCCCACAGTGTTCCTCAGTGGTTCCTGGGAGAGCAAACACACAGAACACTCACCCTGCTCATGTGAGAGTTGTACCCGAGACAGGACTTGGCGAAAGGTGGCCGCACACAGTGCCGAGAGATCAGCGCTTTCCAGGGAGTCAGGCAGGAGAGAATACTCTTATGAGATCCCAGAGATACTCTGGGGTATTGTGTCTGCTTGCTCCATTAAATGTGTGATTTGAGAGGCAGATGGGGAGACAAATGCTTGCCTACCTTAGTGTCAGTTACACAGGGATGCACCCCAGCTCAGAAGCAGAAACTATGCCATGTGACTTACGTTATTTATCAACCCTATGAATTGCAAATATATTCAAATTGCAATTGACAGCTTGTAAACAATCTGCAAACCAAGAATTAGCCTCTCCAGGGCATCACATCTCTTTCAGAGTAACATGTAAATATGAATATTTTACAATCTGGATGAAACAATTCATGAGCAGTTGAAACAGTGACATGCATGAAAACTATCAAATAATGATGTATTTATTTTTGCTAATTATATGTTTGTCTTTNATCCCCAGTTGGCCTTAGATGCCTTTCAAGGCCAGAGAAGAGAGCTCTGGCTACATGCAACTGGCAAATGTCAAAAAAGAATAAACTCCTGCAAAGATAGATTAGAAAGTGAGCCTTAATGACAAATAGAAACAATACTTGTAAGAAAACAAAAGCAAAACCAAAAACCCCCAACAATCCCAGGCTCCCATCACAGCAAACAATAACTAAGTGTTATTGTATTTGTTTGCATACAAGCTGTGCCCACTGAGCTAAAAGCAGTGTTCAGAAAATGCCAGTAAAATCTGGTAGGGGGCAGACCCAGAGCCCTGGGAGCTTTCTTGCTCCCATCATCACCTAATTAATCGACCCCCTCCTTGAATGAACACACACACACTCACCAGCCTTGTGTGCAAATGAGAGCAACATGAGGAGACTCAGATGACTCTCCTTCTTTCCTGCTCAGGCTGGAATTGCTGGCCAGACTGTTAGGGCTCATGGTGCCCAGGTGAGAACATTGCCGGGCTGGAGTGGGGCTGTGGCTCTGGCGCTGCTGCTGCTGCTGAGACCGAGAGCTCAGAGCTGCAGACCAGCCACCTCTCACCTCTGCATCGCAGTCAACACTGGCCATTCTGGCTTGGCAGAGCAAAGGAAAAAGGCAGGAGTGTTGGGGAAGCACAGAAGGCTGCAGCATAAAGAGGATACTGGAAGATGAACCTCCAAAAGAGGTGATCGGTGGAAGGGGCACTTCTCATGCAACAGAAATGCACGTCCATGAAGCAGAGGGGTTACATCAGCTTCTGAGATCCTGTTTCTGGTGTGTCCTCATCACCAGTCCTGCCAGAGGTCTGTGAGGACACACTGGCAGCCTGTGCACGCTGAAGAGATCCACACCCAGAGCGGGTGTTAGCTGTGGACATTTGTATGGAGAATAGGGCAGAGGGAAATCACCCTCTGCAGTGATACACGGTGGCAGCAGGAGCCATCTGGCAGCAGCTGCTTCTGCTAAACTCCCTGAGTCACAGCACCCAGCAAATGAGGACACATCCATTGCACAGGTCCCTGCACCTCCCGGCTCAGACCTGGGCCCCGGCACAGAGCAGCCCCTGGTGCCAGGATGAACTTGGTGTCCTTGAGGCAGGAAAGGGCCCAAATGAACTTTCTGTAAAGCATAGGCTCTGCATGGAGAAAGAAAATCCCACTTCAGTTTTCCACCAGCACAGGAACTTAATCCAGATTTCTCCAGAGAGAAAAATATTCCCATTTTTCCATCCATGTTGTCAGGCACAGTATACTGAAGATTTATTGGCCTCGGAGATGCTGCAATATTTCACGTGTAAGTGCCATGCATCAGTGAAAGATGCTGTTTTTGTAACAAAAAATGTGCATGTATTTTTCTTTCTTACTTTCTCAGTTTCTTTGTTTCTTTTCATCCATTTTCCTCTCACTTTCTCCTTCCTTTCAATGACATTAACCACTGATTCACCATTTGGAGACTTCTGGAAATATTACTGGTCTTTAGCACCATTCACAGCCACCATTGTCCTTTCCCACCTCCACACAGATGATTTGCCTTCAAGACAGAAGCCTTGATTAACGTGGCTGCCTTCCAGGTGCACCCTGGGCTCTTCACCCAGCTGAGATGTGAACATCAGTAGCTGTAGATAGCCTGACTCACTGAGATGGATGGTGTCTCCAGGCATCCCTCATCCTTCCCCCACCCTCTGTGTGCCCTCAGTTTCCTGGTGAGTGCAGGGTGATTGCATCCACGGCTACAGCACCCATAATTTGGTATTTCTCTGTTCTGTCCTGATAGCCCCCTTTGCTCCCAGCCTGGAGCCAGCAGTGGACAGCACCGCTGCAGGGCTTTGCTCCCTGCCTGTTGGTTGCACATTTGCACCTCCAGGTACAGCCCGAGGCTGCCCCAGTTACTTTCCACGTGGCTGGAGGTCAGGGAGAGGCCAGCTTTCCCTTCATGTGTCCGATGAGAGCACAGGGTTTGGCAGCAGCGACCTTGGGCGGGGAGCTTAGGAAAGGCGAGGCGCGGTGTGCCTTCCTACATCCTCACTGGGTACTGCACCTGGAAATGGGAATTGAGGCCATGGCAGGAAGCCTTTCCCCTGCCATTTCACATGTCTCAGCAACATGTGAAGGACGCTGCTTGTCACTGCAGGAGCTGACAGTGGAGCTGGGAGTTAATGGAGGTCAGGCAAAGGAAGGGAGGCGATAGTTATCTGACCTGATTCCAATCTGGAAATAGAATCATCTGATTTGTTCCTCTTTTCAATCTGCCCAAAAGGGATTGGTTTAATGCAAAGCAATAGCTGGGTTGTAGGTCTCCATTAATTTCAGATTCTTAATAAGAAAAACAGAAAGCTAAAAATGAAAACAAAAAGGAGATTTTTAGGTATGTATCTGATCGAATAGAGCTATGTCAGTGACCTGTATCACACACACTGTTGTGACCTATGGCAGAAAGCTGCTGGCAGCTTTTCACTGTCTTTCTACAGATTTCGACTTTGACTGAACCTAGTATTTAGCTCAGGGCCATAATTTCACTGTCTTGAAGATGTTTCAGACCAGATCTTCTCTGAAATGTGTCAATGCAGCCTGAGGCAATGACCTTACATGAAGAGTCGTATTATGCTATGGAGAACCCTATGGATTTTGGACCATCCAGAAAGGCTCTGAAACATGGGCATCATGCACAGAAGAACGTCATGGGCTCCATTAGAACTATGGACCTTCAAGGTGTTCCTATGAACATGGCTTGGGTTTTCAAGGCAGCAGATTAGCTGCCACCCCATAGCAGTGTGCTGTACAGGTCCTCCTTGGTCCCACAGGGGTTCTTTTCACCCATTGTATGTTTCAAGCATCTTGACTCCAAGTGGGAAGCACTGGCATGATGTGTGGCAGCCACACAGCCACAGCCTTCACTTACTTCTGTGCAAGAAATAGCAGCAATACTGGGATGATCTAGAGTCCTTTAGCAGCAGCCATGCAGGGAGGAAAGGACTGCCCCAGCTCTGCCCTGACTTTCCTTCTGGCTTCAGAGCATCCTGAAGTGGCTGTTCATGTGCTCCTCTGACCACATGTAATTTCTAAAGAGGAAAATTGAACCCAGGAGTCTGAATCTTGATCCGTTAGTGTAACATGCCTCCTCATCTGGATCTGAATCTTGGTCCATTAGGGTCACAGGCAGGGTCTCCTACATCTGGAATGGCCTGGATGAATTTCTTTTCTTTGCAATACAAGCACGTTCTTTCTGGAGAGCTGGTAACCTAAACACCAGCCCTTGGAGAGGTTCAGACATGAAGACCTGACCCCAGGCCATCCTGCTGAGCCCCAGACAGAGAGTAGGCACCACCAGCCAGAAAATTCCCATCCCTGCCGCCTGCCCTTGGGCACCTTTCACTGTGGAGACCGCCCTGTTCACAAAGCTTATTCTTACATGTTGGGGTTTGGACTTGGTAACAAAGGGCCTGTGTGTGCATCTCATTATGTTTTCGTATTTATTTTCTGGGATGAGTGTTTGGGGCTCAGGCCAATGCTAAAGGTCTGGGCTGACCTCTCCTCCCCATCAGGGGCTGTCTTCTTGTGCGATCACTGTCTGCTGAGGCACCAGGCAGGGCTTCTCACCAGCTGAGAAACAACTCCATGGGATCATTGTTTGGCTCCAGGACCCCTCCACAGAACTGGGGAAGGGACAGCATTTGCAGTGAAAGACTATATGAGGCAATAAATTTTTGGGCGTGTGGAAGATGCCAAATTAAATCTGAGGCATTTGGAAAACCACAAGAATACTCCAAGGCCATGGACATTATTCCTGCTATATAACAAGAAAAACAGAAGATTCAACAGACCATAAAATGAAGGGAAAAATCATGTTTTCTTGCCTCGGGAGGGTTTGCAAATTCAGTGCTTCTGCTGCTGCTGCTGCTGCTACCACCACCATTAAGGATTTTTCATTGATGTCAGTTCAGGGGCAAAGCTTAGGTGAACAACGGCTCAAGGGCATTTAACCCTCCAAGTGCTTCGCAGCATTAATTAATAGAGCTGGGCAAATAATTTGCAGCAGATTATCCAATGAATTCAGCGCCTGTCTCTGCTTGCACAGAGCTAGTTTGTGCTCTGGTTTTGCTCTACTGAGCAGAAAAATAATTCTCCTTTCCTCAGAAATGCTCAGCCTACATGTTATTTTGGGTTTGGTGAGGAGGGCAGACCCCTCCACCCAAGTGTTTTCCCTGTACAAGTGAGCAAAGTGAGGGCAAAGGTGTTGTTTTTCTCTCCTCACTTTTAGGGTCAAGTGAGGTGCTGCAGAAAAATGATACTGCTGCTGGCCTCAGCAGGAGCCAGGCAGGGGACACCCCTTGGAGCACTGTCTGGCTTCTCCTGGGGTTATGCTTGTCACTGGCTCCTGCCTGTGCCTTCAGGCATCAAACCATCTCCACACTGAACTGCTCTGACTGAAATGAGCTCTCCTGGTGATGGGACTATGCTGCTGCAAGTGGGTCTGCCCACGTCTCACCAGCAAACTTCTGCCTGCCAGGGATCGTCCCATCTCCAAGTGAAAAATAATGGGGCATAATGAAGCAGATATAATGAACACAAATAGCTAATAAATAAACACATGAGTTTGCTTAAAAACTGTATGTTGCTTCTGCTTTTTAGCTGGAAATAATATGAAAATAAAAATACCCAAATTGTTCTCTGCAGTTATTTCTATGCACATAGGTGTTTGTGAATGTGTTTGTGTGTGTACAGATGTGTGCATGCCCTGAAATATTCTACATAAGTTAAAGGGCCTAATGTGAATATAAATAGATGTCTTGTCCACTGTTTTTAGTGCCATCTGGATTGAGGGATTATATACTCTGCATGTTCAAGTCAGAGAAACCACAGGGCAGAGAGAACTGAGAAACTTAGAAAGGACAGCTACAGTAATTTCAATAATGAGAAACAACTTGCAGCCTTAAGTGAGGACTTTTCTCTTCAGGCCAGCTAGCACCTTCAATTCCCAGTGAGCTCAATCAGGGGTAGGATGTGACTGCCAAGAAAAGGGAAAACTAGCCATTGAAAATCAGACCTCTGAAAGGAAGAGCTGAGTTGAATGGTATGTGAATTTAACCATCAAAGGCAACAACATTTACAACATTTACAGTGCAAGGTAATCTTTACACTGAAAAATCAGTATCAGTGTGGATTAACTAGCTCTGCAGTACTGTTGGAAATAGTGGCTTGGTGGTATTTACTGAGGACTGTAGCACACACTGTAGTTAGAAAATTGCATCTACGTTGGTTAAAAGAAAAATGGTTCTGGCTTGTATGCTTCCAATATAATGTGCAAAGACCTCCAGGGAACTGAGTGTGGCTGCCAAGGGCTCAGAGAAAATTGTAATGCAGAGCTGAGATGAACAATAAACCCAGCTTTATTACAGAGCACAGGACAAAGCCTCTGTCCTCAAGGACTGTAAATAAGCTGGGGACAGAACAATTTTGTGGGACAAGGTAAGGGGACCTGGGCTGGCAAGAGGGGTGGGAGGTCGGGGACAGGGGTGACTGCTGTGTCCTGTGACCAGCCCTGCAGTCCAAGAGGGACACTTCCACCCCTGGAGCCTGGCCTGATGGTCCCCCTGCTTCTTCTCCTGCTTCCAGCTTCAAAACTGGTAGAGGCAGAGCAGCAGGTGGGCAGGACTGTGCTTTGCTCCTGCCAGGGAAAGAGAAAGCTCTTACATTTTTCAAAGTCACTCTTTAAACACGCAGTCAAAACAACAAGTCACAGCAGACAAATACAGGATGCACAACAGATTTGGGGTTACTGAGTCCTTTGATGCCACGGTCTCATGATGCAACACTACACATAAAGAAAGTCCAGATAGGCTTTGCACAGAGAGAAATGAGTGACCCCATGTTGCCAGCTGGGACTGAGGAAAACATCCGTGAGTGGTACAGTCCCAGTATAGCCAGCTGCAGGAGGTATCTGTCAGGATACTGTAATTGAAGAGATATGTCTGAAGGCAAGTTTGGAGGTTAGGTCTGGCATACAACAAAATCAGTGAAAGACTTTACTTTGGTTTGAGTGCTCTTCTGATCTTTATTCAAAGCATGTATTAATGACCCGTGGAATTAATTAATTGCGTGTTAACAAATGTACAGATGATGCCTAACTGGATGATATAAAAATTCCTGATGACACCAGGGGATTACAAAAATTCAGGAAGCTGAAACTGTGGGCAGAAAGGAATAAAATTACGCTGCAGATAGGAGATAAGCAAATTTAAAGACAGCAATGCAAATGTTTAGCCACACTGTAGTATGGAATTAGAGGTGTTGGGTTCTGGGATGAAAATAATCTGAAAATGCAATAGTTCACCAGCTGCCTTTACCAGTCAGGTATATTTAATGGTTGTACTCAATGATCCTAGAGGTCTTTTTCAACATTAACAAATCTATTATTTTGTGATTTTTATTGCAATTGGGAGAGGGAATGTGAGGCTTTATCTCAACAGAGCCTGGGACTGGTGTGGAACATTCTGCCCAGATGTGAGGGCAGCTCTCTGGGTGCATGAACAGATAGAAGTGAGCCCATGAAGCCACACCAGTGTTCAGGGAAGACAGTGCTTCTCCAGCATGCTCTTCTCAGAAATTTCCTGCAGAGCCTGTTAAGCCAGAATGTCCATATCTGACTACATTAATGTTTGGGTTCTATTTTGGATCCTTGGAGTCTTCTGTGTCTTTAATATAAAACTTATAGAATTGATTTCATACTCATGTGCCTGCTCATATTCCTGCACCTGAGAGTGAAATATTTAATGCACTTCCAGAAAAGTCCTCTTTCTTAACTTATTCCTTGTTACAGGCAGCTAATTTGCATTGGCATTTCTCTTTGCCCAAGGAAGTGAGGTTGCTTTATACTCTGCCATCTCTACTGAGCTTCATATGCCTCTTCAATGAAGACAAGAATCCTGAGGCCATAAGAAGTGTCTCTGCATCCACTGGTGGTACAGTGCTGATGAGTCCCAGTTGGGATGCAGTCCCAAAAATCTGCTGGATTTGGTAGCACTTTGGAGCTATTTTACCCTTTGTAGTGTCTGTAAGTGAGTCTGCAAGTATCTCATAAACCAGCAAGCATGTTTGGAACTGCCTTTCTTCTGACACGGAATTGGGAACTTCATAAAAATAGGATAATCATATAGCTTTCTCTATTTTATCTCTGAATTCTCAAGTTGGGCTTCCCTAAGATCTCCTTGCTTAGCTCTGTGCTATAAATCTGGAAATCTGAAAAAATATTGGAAAGCATGGAAATAAAATTGAATGATGGAAGAATTTAGTACAAATTGAGAGAGAACAATCTTTACATTTTTCCTTTATCAGACAGTCCTAACAGATTATATTCTTACTAACTTCCAGTTGGTTAGACCTAGACTGGTATGGAAATATAAATGTACCCCAGCCAAAGGAACAGACTGGATGATAATCTTTTAGTTTTCTAACATGCATGATAATAGTCTGGAGGCAAGAAATCTCTTAGAATCCAAACATTTACATGAAAGTGATTTACATCTAAGCGTGTTACATTAAAGTCTTTGGTTTCATGTGTAACCACAAGGATCCAGGAGTATAGTTTATTACAGGTATTTATAACACCCAAGACATTTGGATATAAAATAGACAAATATAGAGAAAAAAAGTGACAAACAAAGAAAATACAGTTTTATGATGGACTGCTGGAGTGTCAGTTTGAGTCTCAGCGAGGGCAAATTCACTCCCTCACTATTTAGAGCAGCAGAAACAAACAGGAACACCTTACTGTAGCAAAGATTCAGAAGAGCTCTGAATGAGGATGGGTAGGACTTTCTCTTTTGCTGCCTTCAGGAACTAGTGAGGACACTTGCATACGTAGAGTCAAGCTGTGGATTTCCTCACTGATAACACAGGCATCCTGCTGCGTAAGTGCTGCTGGATCAGGGCTCTGGGCTGCTCCTCCCGTTGGCAGCTCTCAGAATTAATGAGTTATTTCCGGAGAGGCATATTCTGTCAGCAGCTCCCACTGATTACAGCAATAATAATATTAAACACAACAATAACAACAACAATAATATCATCACCTTTCCCCAGGGCTTCTGCCTGAAGTCAGTGACTGCAGTATTCCTAATAAAGTTGTCACAAGTCAGTGGCTGCAGATGTCATCTCTGTGAGTTGTGGTGGTGAACTGTGGTGCAGACCATAAACCCCCTGCTTCAAATGCCCTGAAAGGCTGAGGACAGTGTGCTTACCCAGGACTGCTCCAGAAAGGGAGGCAAAACATTGCTGAGGCAGCTTTCAAAGCTGGATGTGTAACCAGGTCACTTCACTTCTGGCAGCTTGTAAAAGTGAGAGAGGAAGTCTGCAGGGTACACTGCTGTGAGGTGGAGGGAGAAACAGGAGAGAGAGAGGACAACAGAAATGTGCACAGACACATAAAAGTGTGAGATAAAGGAAGAGCCCTGACAATGAAGTGCGTAAGACATCTTCGTATTAAAGAGGGATGAAGTAATTTCAAATTTAGGTCAGAAAGCAAGCTCCTGTCAAAAGTGCTGAATTTTGTATTATTTTATGCGGCTTTGCAGCCACATCCTCCTGTCTATAAGTATTTGCATCATGAAGTCTCTGAATACTGAGGATCACAAACCTGAGGGATGTGATAGTGACAAATTCACACCAGTGTCTATAAGAAGCAGTGCCCCACACTGGGAAGGAATTACCTGAAGATTTGACTGCTCAGGGGCTGAGGAAGGTGATGGGTGTTGGTAAGCCTGGCACATGTGCATGGGGAAGGGGTAAGGCTGGCCAGAGGTGACATCTGGCTGAATCAGCTGTTGTAACTCGGTGGAGAGCACGTAACTCTTGCCATGCTGGAGCACAGCCATGTCCACCTCAGGCAGCATCCTGCCAGTGACCGGAACTGGTGCCGGATGCTTCAGAGGAAGGTGACGCCCTCCCCTCTCACCTCGGATGATGAACACGGATGATGATTGCACAATCCTACTCGGGGGGGCCAGACAGTGACTTCAGCCCATGATGAGCTTCCAGCCAGGAGCATGGAGATTAATGGCTGCTGCAATGTCTCTGTCCCAGTCAGCATAACTGGCAAATGCCTTTCTACTGCATGAATATTTAACCTTTTCCTGAATCTCATCACAATTGTTATCTCAGGAGAACAAACAGAAGACAAGCTGTCTTTGCTCCCTGCCTACACCAAGTCAGGGTCTCGGCAAGGATGTAGGATGTCAGAGTTACCACAGGGCATCATACCAGAGCACATTTATGGGCCATTGCCCAAAGACACATGGCTTCCCCCCAAGAGCAGTGCCAACTGGCCCTGGTGTGCTTGGCTGAAGTGTGGGCAGGAGAAAGGGGTGGCAGTGTTGGGAGCCTGGCACTTTGGGTCAGGCAGCCCGAGCTGTGGGCAGCTCTAGTCTCTGGCATCAAGTTTTTAAAGTGTTGTATGGGTTGAGAGGCAAACAGAGAAGAGGGGAAAAAGGTGAAAGATCAGTATGATTCAAGAAATAAGAAGCAGTACCTTCCAGGTTCTGCCCTACAGTGGTAGGTAGCTTTCGCCTGTTTCGGGTTCTGCACCTTGTGCTGTTGTCTTAAAAATATATAGAAAATACTAAACTGGGCAATATATTTTCCAGTGCAATTGTTGTCATTGTGTCTCTTTTAGGAGAGTAAGAAATCAACAGGCAGCATCTTTTCTGCTTACCTGCTTCCAAATGACAGTTATTTGCTTTTCCTCTGGGGAGTAAAAATGTGAATTATAAGTACTTGGCAACCAGGGCTGCACCCAAAAGAGTTTATCATTTACTTGCCACAGGTTACACATTGTAAAATGATGGAACCAAGCCCCAAGTTAAGGTTTAACCAGATGTTAACTCCACCCTGCCAGCACTTGGATATCACCTCTTGAACAGATCTGCAGGTGCACAGAATTTCTGAACAGTAGTGAACGAATATCCAGGAGGAGAAGGGAATACATTCACCTATGCAAGGCAGAGGATTAAGTGCTTAAAAAGTACACCACCAAACTCTCAAAAATAAATATTAAATTCAACACTAAAAATGTAATAGTATCCCTTACAGGAAGAATCTTGCTAGTTTTCAAAGAAATTTCACACTAGTGGAGATTTCAATAGAAGCTTCTCAGAAACACTGCCCTGCTCACCAACAGCACCAAGCGAGCTGGTCAGCACCAGCCCCAGGTCAGCATCAACCCAGCCTGACAGGGACTTCTGCTTTAGTCCAGTATATTTTTAGTGTTCAAGCACACAGTGGCTACCACCCTTTAGGATTACAGCTGGTAGTGGAAATCACAAAAGCTGGTGTGAGAGGCTGCTCTTCAGGCTTTTTTGAAGTCCCGACTTGAAGCAGGATGTGCAAGATCACAAGGTGGACTCCTGTGATTTCACAGGAGTGCAATCTCACAGATTTAAGTGCATTTGAATAATTCAGCAATGTTTAGTCCACCATACCTGGGTGCTCATCCTCTGAGAATATGAACCACTCTTTACTCCTGCACTACTTGCTGCACTGACACTTTTTCTCTGAACATATCTAAAGCAACATGGGCTGTATCCTCTGGAGAAAGCTCTAGTCTTTTGTGGGAACTCTTCCAGACTGGATCCCACCCTAATCACACGCAGTCCATGAGAAAGCATTTTCTGGGTCAATTCCCTATTGTCTTTTAATTTTTGGTGTGCTGAAAATTCATTCTTTATCCCTGTTGCTTCATTCTCTCTGTATATTTTGATATCTGTATGATTCCACTAACCCTGAACACCCCCTGCCTGTAAACAGGACAGCAAACAGAGTTATCTTTTCATTATTTTTGCTGGTATCAGGAGGATATCAGATGTGAGGGCAGATTTTGGCTAAAATTAATATGTTTTTCACCTGGGGAGAAGCATAGGAGGGTTTTCTTTACATATCACTAAGTTAAATGAAAGCTGGGAAAGTTAATATTTTAACTGCAATACTGGATCACTGCTGTCTGGGATCAGCTGGCACGTGGCCTTTCATTTGTAAAATGCATGTAACTCACTCTGTTTCTGCTTCTCAGGAATTTTGTGTGGGGAAAAAAAGATGTATCAAGAATAAGTGTGTTCAGAGTTGAAAGAAGATACTTAAAGAAGATGCAATTTTGAAAACTTTGGCTCAACTTGAGATACACTACTTTAGAGTGTGAAAGGCTTCAATCCCTGCCCTCAGTCTGGATTTGAAGGAAAAGCCCACGACACGTGGATTTGGCTAAACTATACCCAGAAAGCTACGTTGAGCACAGGGATTTGTCTGTGCCTATAAACAGTCTGAAGCTGCTGTAGGCAGCCAGGCAAACAAGGGCAGTTTATTTTGAGAGCCATGCAGAGCACAGAGGCAGGGACCAGCATGGCAGGGTGGACACCTGGGCTTTCCCAAGCACAGAAAGCAGAAGCAACCTGACCAAGTCCCTGTCACAATGGGATGGACAAGGGGATGAGCAAATTCCCCACTTCCCTGTGAGTGATAGATGTCTATATACATAGATATTTGCTGCCACGGTGGCTCGTGGGCCATTGCCAAGGGGAACAAAGAGGAGAAGGAGAACTGTGACCAAGCGGGAGGGGAAGCAGCAGTGGTGGCAGCCCTGCTGAGGGCAGATTTTAACAGGTGATTCAGAAACCAGTTGTGCTTTCAACAGCTGCTCTGCCTGCTGTACCAAGCACAGCCCTGAAACTGGACAGCTTTTGCGCCTGAGACATGCAAAGAGCTCTGCAGCTTCAACAAAATGGGATGAGGTGAGTGAGTACACACTGAATGTGTCCAGGAGGCAATTGCTCCATGGAGATGCAGCTCTCCTGCCTCACCCCTGCACAGGGGGCTGGGGCCAGACAGCAGCCCAGGGGAGTGACAGCTCTCTCTCCCAGTGTGATATCTCTTTATTGGTGCCAGCTGAGTCCTGAAATCTCTGCTTTGGAGAGATGAAACACATGCTCGTATATTGAGATGGGACGGCTCTAGGGCACAAGCACACTTGGCTCTCTTTATTTCATTGTCTTTCATTTATTCTTTGGTGTTCACCCTACCAGAAATATAATAATAATCACAGAGATAGATTAAACAAACAAGAACCTCTGCCTAAAGTTTCAATAAAAATTGAGCTTAACTGTCTAGTAAGATCAATCAAACAAAAAAGCCTCTTAATTAATTTTCCTTTCTGTCTTCTCTTTAATTTAATTGAAAATATTCTGTGTCCAGAAGTAGAGCTATCAAAATCCCTTGGAAAAGACATGCATTTGCAGCTCAACTAGAAAGAAGTTTGCAGAGTCCTGTGTGAGGACTCATGTTTTTGTGGCTTGCAACCTGTTTTTGCAGTTACAAAGAAATGTGAGTGTCTTGGTACTGCAAGTGCTTGAATCAGCAGGATTTCTGAAGCTCCTAAAGTTTGTCTATTCCTGTGGATTTGTTTTTGTTTAAAAACACCTAAACCCAACAAAACAAGACAGTGAAAACAGAAGTGACTGAGCCACTCCTCCAAAAGGGATGCAGGAGATCCCTGAGTCAGTCCTAGCATGTCCTGGCACACCAAGCTGCTGTTAAACTGTGCACCCATTCCTGTCCAATGACTTCATTTAGCAAGTCTCCATCCTTGCTCAGTAGCATGTATTAAAGCAAATTTATTTTGATCACCATCACTGCAAAGTAAGACCTGCCTGCCAACAAATAGCATCACTGTCCAGCAAAATTCACTTGCTCATGTGGCCTCCTCAGCACAAAGTCAAAAATCAGTGGTTAGAGGAGAAGTAGAGCCATGGCATGTTTTCTCAGCATCATGTATCTGTGTCATCCAAGCCATCCAAGTCACTTGGACACATCAGCCTTTCCTTTCTGGCAGTACTGATGTTCTTCAGGAAGCTGGCTGTTGGAGGATGATATGACAAAACAGGATTGTGGACATTGCAAGGTCTTCTTGTCTCCCTCCTCCATTGCTTAAATCTTGTTGTTGTAGCTGGTCTAATTAATTCAAGTAAAAACCTTAACTGCTCAAAGCTGTATTCACATTTTCCATTACTGAAATGCTGTGGGGCAGTGAAAGGCATTTCTAGGAATGCAATACCCTGGGATATCCCTAGGCAATAAATTACCCGCTCCCCACTCCCCCTCCCCACTCATCTCATTTAAAAGTGAAGGGTGCTGAGTTTTATTAGGCCCCCTCTTGTCATCACGGCCTGTGATTTGCAGTCCCAGAGCCAGACTTCTCTTCCCTTTTTTCTCCCAAACACCATGAGATTGTGTTACATTAGACAGCAAGGTCTGCCAGGTCACAGCCCCGGTCACTGTCACCCACTTCCCATTTCCTGCAAAATCCATACGTGGGAACATTTTCCCTTCATCTTTGTGAACAAAGAAAAAGAAGAATTAAAAAAAAAAGGTCTGAAAGTTTGCCTGTGCAAAGGTTGGTAAGCAAACACATTTGCTGTATTCATGTGTGTATTGATGTACACAGCTCTACCTGTGAGCCAGATGGAAAGCAAACCTGAAAAAGAAAGGAGGGAAAGTGGTTAAATCTGGGGATCTGGAAAACACATTTGCCGCTCTTGTACCACTTGTCACCGCCTTTCAAGCAAGCCATCACCCTGACAGGAATGTATTCCTGCTCAGCAGCATCCCCCTCACTGCCTGGGCGCACAGCAAGTCAGTCCAGCTGCCACTCCAGGACTAGACAATTATTAAGCTCAAAGCAAAATAAAACAAACACTGATACAAGCATCAGTGTCAGCAAGGAAGCAGAGTACATGCTTTCCAAAGAGATTTATGATGGGAGACCCATAGGGTTCCAGGATGATTCTTAGAGAGCAGCATTTATGTCCATGTCCTTGCATGCACATGAGTTTTAATACAGTATTTGTTTACACTGCTGATGGCACATACACCCAAACCTTCAACCTCTGCATAGAGCACAGCTGGGCAGTCAAAGAGCCAGGAGCCACCCTGGCTTGGATGCCTGTCCCCGGAGGAGCACCTTGTGTTGCCAGTGAAGGGACCAAAGAGAGACTTTACCTCCTTCCCTGAGCAAACACTTATGGTTGTGGAAACACTGGTGAGGGACAAAAAAGGTCTTAGGACTGGCCAGGAGAATCTGAAATCTTACACACTTTTGCTCCCAAGTGACTTAACCAGCAAGTTACAAATCACAACCAATGCAGTGGGATCATCAGGGATATCACTGCAGTTTCAGTTCTGGAAAACAAAGATGTTTCCCCTCAGGGGAGTGGGAGAACCAAATTATTTTCTTTCTTCTGTGTCTCTTGCATTAAACTTTCAGAAATGCCTGTCTTCTGTGCTAACATAGCCTACAGCCTGAGATGAAATAGAGGGCTGACTTTATCAGACTCTGCAGGTTACCTACTTCTCTTTTATGGAATCAGTAACAGGAAGGAATTTTCTTTCTTATCTAGGAAGTGAACCTAAAATTGCTTTTCCTCAGGCTCCTGGTTTAGCTGAATGGTATTTGCCAGTAATAAACAGCAATTGTTAGCTGTATTAGAATGGGGCCCCTTACCCTGGGAGAGCAATGGATATGGCTGGGCTAGCATGTGGAGTGAAGGGATGGGAGGCACAGCTGTATTTCTCTTATGAATTATTAGCAGCACAAAGCAGAGATGTGGTGGTGGTTGAACCATGTGTTTACTCAGTGTCTGAGACCAAACCAAAACAGTGTGGACCTTCAACACAGCAATGTTGTAGTTTTAAATGTTTGGCATTTACAGTGTAATTCATACAATACTCTGTATTTTTCTTAAAGGTTTATCTTCCTTAAAGATCCCTTTCCTGAAGCAATATCAACAAGCAGAGATACCAGATTTTTTTTTTTTTGAAGGTAAGCTTCCAAGCTGGAAGACCAAGAAATCTGAATACACACATCTTGAAGGTTCTTTAAATATATCAAGTATAGAAGAGTGTACTGTGCATGAGGGCATCCATGAAAAATCCTGAGGTATTCAGAAAGAACTAGGAATGAGATGAAGCAAAAACAAGGAAGTTGCCTAGAGGGAAGCTATGTGGAGCTTCAAGGAGAAAGACAAAAGAGGCTTGACCTAACCCCATGGAGCCAGTGGGAGTCTGGCAGATTCACATGGGGAGTGATGTCTGAGGAAAAGGAAAAGATGGTGCTGGCAGAGAAAATCTGTGTGAAGCACTTCCAATGCAGACAGGAAAAAATGGTCAAGAGCAAAGCAAGAGTTAATAGATTCTGGGCAAGGGACATCACAATAAGCACAGGAAGGAAAGCAAATAAAGAGTTGGAAAGGAAGAAAATACCCAACAGTTTCCAGTAGCAAGTCAGGGTGATGAAAGGGGAGGAGAGAGGAATAACCTCTGACAGTGGAGATGCAAAAGGAGGTGGCAGGGAAGTTAAAATCAGTGAGAAAGGCAAGTGGAGCTTTGTGGTGGAGAACACTCAGTGCCAGTCATTCTGGCTCTGCACGGCTCTACTGAGAGGCAGAGGAACAGCCAGAAATGCTGGGTACAATGGAGAGGGGGAAACCCTGGCAGGGAAGTAAGTTGGACAACACAAGGTTGTGTCTGCAGCTCAAGGTGTAACTGAAGTCACCTTAGAGAAGGTAGGGAAATAAAAGAGGATCGCAAGCCAAGTTGACCATAAACTCAAAAAGCAGATGCAAAGATGCTGCCAGTTAAGAAGCAGCAAAAAGAAGATGTGATCCCAGAGAATGTAAAGAGCTCAGGAGGTGAAACCCTGGTGTCTAGAAATGAAATACTGAGATTAATGGCCAAAAAAATCTTTCTTTTAGGCAAATCTGTTGCACAATAGCAGAGCAGTCTCCCCTCAGCAGATACATGCTCCAAACCCAAGGTGTTTGGTTTCAGAGGCAGACACCTGGTGTGCTGCTCCAACATTAACTGCAGGGAAAAAAGTCAAAATTTATGGAAGTATTCTCATCTGGGACTCAGTTGAGAATGACTGGTTGGCATAGCTCAGTTTCACAGTGTGAGGAAACTGCAGCTTTTCTCCCGTGGGGTGTGGAAAGGTGGGTAAGAGGGTGCCTGATCCCTTCCTGGAAGAACAGTGCAGTTTTATTTACAAGGAGTCTCAGATATCACAGCATGGCAGGTAGAAAAAAAAGCAAAGGTGGCCCAAGTAGACACCCAGAAAGCACAGGAATACTTCAGGTTGTGTGGCACTCTTAAGAAACAGCAGAGCTTTATTCAGCTTCATCAATGATTATTGGGGGTCCCTTCCAACTCAAAATATTCTGTGGTATGTGTGTTATAGCTCATAGTTTTTAGACCTGGCTGCCCATGGTGAGCCACTTGCATGTGTCTAACCAAGTATCACGTAAGGAGACTTAGCCTGGACCCTCTCTGATAAAGAGCTACCAGCTACAGCACATTCCCAAATAGGACACATACAGGAGAAGGAAGCAGTGCTTTGTTTCAACAGGCTCAACCTCACCAGGGCTGCAATGCCAGCAGGATGGTTTCCAGCTTACTTTGTTGGTTGGGCTTCTTTCCCTCTTCCCAATTCTCCCTTCTCCAGTGTCTCAGCTCCTTTTCCTCCTCCCTGAACCAGACGCCACAGAATTGCTGAGGAGCAGCAGCAGAGGCTGGCTGAGAGGGAAAAGATGCTTGGTCTGACCAGGCAGGGCAGAGCAGCAGTTTCAAAGACCACGTTGCAGGTGGGTTACTCTTCATCTATGACTGCCTTCTTTGTTATGCCCAACTAGCTAAAGCAGTGGGTGGGAGAGGTTTTTGTGCAGGCTGCAAACAACAGTAAATGTATGAGTTTAGTGGTGAGAAGCTGCCTCCTGATGTGCCTGCCCTGCAGTGTTCAAGGGGCTAAAAATTTGCTAGGAAATGTCTTTGGGAGCTACCACCTTCACACAGGTGATGGGCAGACACCACAGGGAAAAGCAGTGCCTGGTTGCAGGAGGTGTTGGCACCCTGGGCCACCACAGCTGTGCCACTGGCACAGGGGATGGCTTTGCCCTGCTCTTGTTCATGGCAAGAAGCCAGCTTGCAGCAGGAGTTACAACTCTTAGCAAGTTTTGCCTGGCTATCTGAGAGGAGGATTTATCCCAGGGTTTTGCTGCCTTTTCTGCTGCAGTTTTCCTACTCTGAGTGTATGAAGTGTTTGAGGTGAGTCTGATTTCCCTGACAGTCCCAAGGGGAATGAGGGGAAGCCTCAAGGAAGGGCAGAAAATTGAAGATTTAATGACTTATAGATGCTCTGCTCAGCCCCCTGCTCTCTGGTAAGATTAAAAGCTTGACCTGCTTCCTATGTATCTCATGGCTGGATTTTTGTTTTATTTGAACAGAGCAAGGCCAGGCCCGTAGGACCTGTGACTCTGTTTCTTCTGCTGGGAAATGCACTGTAGGGAGCGAGGGTTTGTGAGCCAGGCCTCTCTGTGGGTCAGAGGGCAAAGAAATGGGGACAAAATGCTTTTAAAAGCAGACTTCAGAGAGGCAGAAGAAACATTAAAATATGATTGAAAACCATGTACAGCTGTGTCTCCTCTTCTGCACAAGTGAAAGCTCCCAAGTCTCCAAAAAGTAGGGCATGGGGAAAGAGTTTGGGCTGATAAACTAGCAGCAGACATATTTCTAAGGAAATTTCCCCCAAATCCCTGTCAATCACTCCCTGAAGTGCAACAGACACTTAAGGACACCTAATTTCATTCTTACAACAAAATCCTTGAATATCGATCCTCCTTTAATTCTTTCCACTGCTCCAGAAAAGGTAAAGATATTGTCTGAAAGAACTAGATTGGAATATTTGGGTGAGCATTCATGTTTAGGTTTCTTAGTCTAGAATTCATATAAGACACCAGAAGAACTGAAGCTGGTAAAATTTGTGGCCTGAAAACACAAAACTCTCTGACAGAGCACCCGGAAACATACTGTGTGTCATTTGGACTGGTTTTGGACATCCTCCTGTCTCATGCTAAGGCCCCTTATTGTGGCTTAAACTTACATCTATCAAGTAAGTTGACGTCTGAATTCCTTCACATATAACTACCCCGGAGGGGAAAGCACATGTGTAAAATTATAGGAGATCAAACTTAGTAAAGTTCATAAATGCATGAGTATTTAAAAGACTTTCATAAAGGCTTCTAAAAACTCTTTCTTGAAGATAATTTCTCCTCCTAAAATTAAATTTTAATTTCTTACAGCAAACAGGGCAAAATTTTACCACAAGGATAGAGTTTTGTTTGTTGTAGACTTTTACCCCAGATCAAACTGGGTTAATAAACTTCTGAAATATATAATGAACCTGTCCCAAGTTTACAGTTTATATTGTTATCTGATATTAGCAAAATTAAACCTGTCTTCATTGTGAAATGTAGCCTGAGGTTTAATTTTTAAGCTGACCATGCAGCAATAGACAGCAGAGTTGATGGTAGTACACAAAAACTGAGCCCCATGCTCATGATTCAAAACTTGCTGGGCCATTCACCTCTGAAATTAAAATGAACTTAAAGCAAGAACTTCTTTGGTGATTAAAGAGCAAACAAAGACCACCAAAGAGATCACATATGTGTTTAAAGTTAAAAATGGTTTAGTCAGTTGGATTTTGGATCAACTAAACCTGCTGGTGTATGAAATCCAATCAAGAAAATCTCTGTGAACACTTTCAGCATCTTCTATCTGTTTATGGTAGGGGCATTTTAAATGTTCAAGTATAGATATAGATATAAATATATATGACAGAATTAGATTTTTTTCCTATTTCCATACAGGTTGAATCTATAACAGCTTGTGTTTTATCTAGAGAAGCCTCCTGAAAACTTTTTCATCTTTTCTATTCCAAAAACACTCTCCTGGTACTGGTGATAGAACAGCTTTAGACTCTCTAAAGGTCTCTTGGTTACCTGACCAAACCAGACACAGATGAGCCTTTACCAACTACTGACTGATTAAGAACTGGTTAAAAGGCAACTGATCTGCTCCAGCTCTTTTCTCTCTTTGCACAAATGGCTGGAGTCAGGGTTGAAATGGGGATGTGGAGCTGCATGACTGGGCTGTGTTTGTAGCTGTGAGAAGAGGGGAGGGCAGAGCTGTGTACATGCACATATGTGCTATTTAGGCAAAATTTAAAGCACAGCTATAAAAATTATTCAGCTCCAAGCAGGCTTAAAGGTTAAAATATAATTTAGGCCTGTCAAGCAGCAAGCAGAAAGATGTTTGGTCAGTAATGACTAAAGCTATGAGAATGGGACATTTTTTCCATCAGTGCTGCAATAATCCACTGTGCAAAGCAGGGTTAAATTTTCTCTTTCATCACAAGCCAGTCAATTGAAGTGTTGTTAATGGCTGAAATAAAATCTGACTGTTTCCCCAGACTACGATGCTCTGGGTGCCTCTTTTCTCTTTGGGTCCCCATCCCACTGGACATGTCATCACATTAAATATGTATTATTTAAGTTGGCTCATGGGAGAAGCAGTGACTGTGTCATGTACTAATGGTCATATTTTTAGGATTACCTACCAGGATTATACCTTGGCCATTGGCATATTGCCTGAAAGTGTAACAATAATGAGCAGATTTGCACCTGCCTCTGTAAAATTTTATTACTAATTTGTGATTTTTTTTTTTTTACTTTTCTCAATGTCCCTCTGCCCTTCCCTGTTTTACTGCAGGTTGTTCTAAGGCTTCTTTGATTTTAGTTAGTACGGAGAAATAACATTTTGTTACCCCAGATAGGTGTCAGGACCTGTAACTCTAGTGAGATGTCGGTTGTTCTGAACAGTGTGTGGACATAATGAGGTAGAATAGAAAACACCAAAAATTAGAGAAACACTGGTGCTGAAGTTTAGCATTTCAAGACATTAGTTAAACAGAAATTTATTTAGACATTGAAGTCAATGGACAAATGAAGTTCTCATCACATTGGTGTAAGAGACTATTTACTTACACTCCTCACCAGAGGTAAAGACTTTAGTGTCTGTGTTTCAAAATGCTGGCCTTGGCCATGAGCCAAATGGTGTTATACCTGCTTTTTTTTTAGCACAGGGAGATTCTGTGGTTTGCTCTGACTGCAGTTATCTATAACTGTTGCTCTGCAACTTGGTGTCCTTACAAAAAAATTAATTTTACAAGAGAGCTGAAGAAATCAGCTATTTTTGCTTGGCAAAACAATGGCTGAGAGGGGATGTGACTGCTGAGTGCAAATACATCAAGGAGCAGTAAACCTGAGGGAGGTGAAAAAAGCTATTTAAGCTAAAAAGTAACTTGGCACATGAACAAACAAATGCTAAGTGGCCATGAATAAAATTAGCAAAAGTAGAAGCAGGTTGCCAATGATCCAAACAATGAGGAAGGACCTTTCCAAGAGAAGGGATACAAGCACAACAGTGAAGTATTTTTAGGAAGGAGTTTAACTAGTTCGTGGAAGGGAATAAGGAGATTCAGCCTGTTGGTGTGGCTAAGCAGAAAGGCCTGGGATCACTCCCATGTCAGGTTGATACTTGGGTGAATAATCTCTTTCTCCTGTCTCCTTGCAGCCTATTTTACATCAACAAAGACTGCCAAGTCCAGTAGTAGAAAGCAACACAAAGAGGTGGCATAGCATGACTCAGTGAGGTCACTCTCCTGGAAATACAGGAAGCTGAGGATGTGATCAATGGTACAGAGTGAACCCTCATTCAGGTCCCCCTTGTGAGGCTGGAGGACTGGAACAATGTCCAAGATTCACATCAGAAGGCAGCCATTTGTTTTTATCAGTTAATACTTTTCTATTTTCTATATTTAGAAGACGTTTAGAGAAAAATGCTCCACTTTTCATATATGAAAAAAGGCAAGATCTCCCAAGCACACTTTATCCTCACAAAGCCAGACACCCTGGGAAAGAGATGATCATTCCAACACCTGAGTAACTAATCTCTAGTTAAACTAGTGTTGATTATTAAACTGAACATGTCTTCCAGCCTTACAAGTGTCTGTAGGACCTCTGATCCTTTGACTGGTACGCTGACTTAACTTTACGTCTTTGAAGAGTACTTAACAGATTCCGTAATATCACTGAAGTGTTTCTTCTATTTCCTGACTTTTACTCTGTCACTGTAACAGCTCTTTAATCACCATATTTTGGTCACTTTGTCACACATAAAGAAGATATCAACAACTTCTATTGTGTCAAGTGAAATTGCACCAGGCAAAAATCAAGCACCTTCTAAAAAGTAGAGTTTGACTACTGATATTTATTGTGACACATTCCTTATTCAGCTGCAGGCAATGTCACCCCATTCTTTCCCAAATGATTGACCTGCCTGCTTGTACTGATAAAATAATTAGGTCTAAAATGTGAATATCAAACTAAATATACAAAGCTATTTTCTAACTTTTTCCGAAACTGCTAAGCCTCAAATATCTCATACGCTACCATTTACTTAGCTATCAATCTTCTAGCTGGACAGTTTATCAATTTTCTCACCAAGAGGTCCCACAAACCATGCTGCCCATCCCTTGAAGATTATACCATGAAAATGTTCTCTGCAACTTGTATGTGATGTTGTCACTTTGTTTGCCTTTTCTTCTGTCCCTTGGCTGAGGGACAAGCCAGCTTTGTGTGGAACTATATAAGGCCCAAGTCTTCAGTCCTCTGAGGAGCAACTCTCCCACCAATTTCAGATGAAGTCCTGTGGAGACAGTCACCCAACATATTGCTCAGGTATTGCCCAGCCACCTGGCTCAGGAAACTAGCAGCAAAGATCCTGGTCTCACCATCATCATGAGGAAGATCTTTTCACTGTCCTTGTGAGCAGGTGTTTATCGACCTCATTTCCTGGGTGCAGAGTGTGCAGACAGCTTTTGTGTCCTGGGAAGTGATCCATGCACAATTGCTTCACTTCTCAGGACCATTATCATCAACTCTTCCTCTTTGCTGATCCTTTGGAAAAGGGATAATTTTTTCCCAGGCTGTTCATTACTGTGAACAAGGGAAGGAGGGGCAGGAACAGCAGCCACGGTTTGACAAATGACCCTTAGTAACCGATTAAACAAATGCTAAAAATTAGCTGTGCTACAGACTCCCTTAACTCCCTCTCCCTTCACTTCTGCACAAGCACCTTCCTTCCCACCTGCATCCATATAATAGGCTGAAAGAGATCTTCTCAGGGTCCTTAATTATCAGGAACACATTAGTGGAGAGGAAGGATGACCAAAGCACACACAATTAGTCACTGAATATAATTGTAATTCACGACAGATTCAATGAATAATTGATTCCTAAATCCAGCACTGCCCAGGCACCAATAGGAATGCCCAGCATGGGAGTGCTCTGCCCCTAGTAATCACTTTCACACCAGAAACTGTGTCACAATGACTTACATCAACAAAAACAACCCAGTGTGTGCAGCAGAGTCAATTGTTAACTTACTCACCTCAATGGATCCTCACAGTCTCTGGAAAAGAAAAGGTGCAGAGTTTGTGCAGATCTTTTAGCTCGTATTTGGAGCAGAGGAGGCAGCTAGGGTTACAGCATGATCTGTCAGTTTAGTCCCACAAGACTGGCCAAATTCCTCCTAACTCTGTCAGACATTTTGGAAAGACTCCCATTTATTGGAGTATATTTATACCTGGAGCTTGAGCACAAAAACAGTGTTTCTGCATCTGTAAATCTCTAAGCTGTATGTGTAAGTAGAGGCTGTGAAAATAGACCTCTGACCCTATTTGACAGGGTCATTCTTATGATCTGATGTTAGAAGCTGCAGAGACATCCTTGCCTTCCTGCTCAGCCTATCCCACCATGTCTCCTCATACAAACATCCAGCTGGTAGTGAAACTTAGCACTGGTCCTTACCTTGTATCCTTTGCATGATCATGCCCACTTCTCATATTTTCCCAAGCTTCATCTGAAAAGGGCTGTTTTACCTTCTGTTGATTAATGTTAGTCTTCTAGTTCATTTTATGTCAATATTTGTGTGAAGATAGTAAATAAGGCCAAGCTGTCTTCAATTGCCTTTCCAGTTTTAAGGTCACCAAGTTCTGTCCTGTTGTTAAACAGGTGCCTCTTTTAAACCTCACTAGAGACTGACCTGTTTCTTTCAGTAACTCCTTTGTTTGAAGGCAAATCCCTTGAACTGAATCTCTTCTCCCAGTTCTACAAGGAAGATCTTGACTCTGGTGTGCCACTTTTTCATTGTGCAGGAGTCTTCTCCTGGGGCAATCAGAGATCTTGCAAGAGGATATGATCCAAAATGTGGCCCAGTGAGGAGTGCTGGCCCTGTGGGAGACATTAGACTGTCATTTCTGAATGACCACCTAAACACACTTCAACCCATATCACTGATGTAAATCCCAGCCACTTCTCCCGCATCACAAAGCATAAAAAACAGAAAAGCTGAAGCTGCTGAGTTTCTCTCCCCACTATACTTACATGCATGTTATTTCTTACCAACAAAAGGTTACTGCATCAGCAGATTGAAGGAGCTGATTTTCTAAATGGAATAAATTTTTGTCTTTATTTCTTAATTTTCCTTCACAGTAATGGAGATTTGTCTGAATCAGTTTAAACACTTCACAGGAAAACTTTCATTTTAAATCATACGCATGAAGTACAGATTTGGAGAATGAAGGTGAAAGAGTTTATCTTGTGGTCAGCCAAGCACACAGAAGAGAATTCACATTTGAAAAAGACAACAGAGAGCCTCAGTAGTGTCTAATTTTGTGTGTGTGTGGTGTCTGCCAAGCAGTTACATTTTCAGTAGAATGTTTAGAAGGTCCTTTTGGATCAATGCTATGTCATAGCTTTACTTTCGTCATACCGTTACTGCTATGACCCTTTCAGTAATAAACACTGAGATCTCATCAGTGCGTGGTGAATGATTCCTTGTGATAAGTCTGGAGGTTTTATTTGTAAAATTTTGAATTGCATCATGTTGTACATTTCAGTCTCCATCCATACGATGACATCCTAAATGCCTGGATACCAAACACTGAATATTTGCTTAGAATGTAGCCTGACACACACTGTCCTGACAGCCACTTCCCCTCTGTCCTTCACTGCCAAGTCAAAGAGGGAGGAAATCGCAGTGAGATTTCCTTTCAGCTCATGGAAATTGAGCTGTAAAGAGCACACACAATCATCTTGTAAATAACTACCAGTTGCGACTAACACCTCATCTGGAAATTGAAAAGGCTGGGTCTCTTAAAAGTGATGCATGTTTGACTCCTGACAAAAGCACAAGAGGAACATTTTGGGGTGAAGAGTGGAAATCTGCCAAGCCACACTAAGTGAAATTTCTGAAAGATTAATTTGTTGGACTAAGTGTCTGTGTAGCCCAGCTTCCCTATTTATCCAAAGTCATAAAGTAGGATTTCAATAGACCACCTACCCTGTCACTCTACTGGACAGATTGATTTCTCATTTAGGAGCCAGAATCGTTCCCTTCAGTGATAACCTCTTCAAGCAGTACTGCTGCTTGCCCAGGGCTCTATTTTTATACAGGCAGACAGATGACTAACTCATCAGTTTTGTTTGCCATTGGCAATGCAAATAACAGTGTGTGTCTGAGTCACCACTGACCCAGCACTGTTTCAGGAAAACTGCAGTGAAGCCTGTTGTGAGTCCTTACCTCCTTGGGATGCTGGTGTGCGCCCTTATTGCCCCAGAGCTCCAGAGATACTGCAGGCTGTTGGGCTCATCACGGTGGCAGTGTCTGGAGCATCACAGCCTGCACACAGTTCAGAGAAGACTGCCTTCCTCAGGCATGGCCCTTTGCCCACTTACATCAAGAGTATAACACTTATTTGGTACAATGGGCCAACTGCTCAGCTGCATAAATCATGTCAGCTCCCTTTGAGTCATTGGTTGTACTGATTAACTCCAGGAATGGGGGATCCACCACCTCTCTGGGCTACCTGTTCCAGTGTTTTGCCATCCACATTGCCAAAAGTTTCTTCCTTAAATCTAATCTAAATGTACTCTCCTTTAGTTTGAAACCACTACCCCACGTTCCATCACAACAGTCAGCTAAAAAGCTTGTCCTGATCTTCCCTATAGGGATGTTTAAGTACAGAAGTGACTCTGAAGTGCTGTGCTCAGGCTCTGGGTCCTGTGATCCCCTTAGCTGGACAGCCTTCATTACACTTGGTTGATGTAATTGTTGTGAGCAAGGCAAGCACATTTAGTGTGAAGTCTGGGGCTGTCAATGGGTTCCAGATAGACAAGTAAGTTTGCAATAGCTGTGGTCAGAGATTTCTGCTGCTCTTAGAGGTCAAGTCTACCCTTAGTAAAGTGCTGCAGGGAAAGGAGTTGCCTCAAAAAGGGTCAAGTTCCTAAAGAATTGAGAAACTGAGAACTGAGTCATTGCCCATTGCAAAGCCAAGTAACATCACTAATAAATTTTTATGAGGAGAAACACTTAAAATAATAGAATCATTTAGGATTGCAAAGACCCTTAAAATCCAACACACATTGCCTTCTTTTTAACCTTTATAGGATGAAGCTGACACAAACATATTTATTTCATTGAATTAGCATAAAATGTGAGCTTCTCTAATTTTGCTAGCCAGAAGTCTCACAAGAGTATTACCCAGTAAGATTTCCAAACCACTGCTCTTAGGTTTAAAATTTTGTGAGTATAGCCTTTTCCCTGGCATTTTGGTGCTCTTTCTTCAAGTGAAAAATAGAAACACAGAGGGCTCAAAATGAGAGGGAGAGTTTCAGCAAAATGAGAATCAAATGGAACTTCCTAAAAGGCACAGTTTGGTATGCATTTGCTAATGAAATGGGCAGAAGTAGCTTGTTTTTCACAGAACCCTGTCCTAACTGAGTCTCTCTCTGTGCTGGTTCATATCCCACCAGTGAGGATAGTGTGCAGGGTACAGTCCTGCTTCTTTCAGAGGTCCTGTAGAGGGAATCTCATCCTCCACGGAGAAAGCAGTTGTTAACAGCTCTGTAAGATCTGAGCTTCAGAGAGTTAACTCACAGTTCACCTCTGAATTTGACCCTGTGCACTAACATAGCAGCTTCCTTCAAACCCTTCCAGTATCTCCTTGAAGAAAATGTTTTGAAGCAAGATATCAGAACAAAAGTGTGGTTGAAGACTACATGGTTTGCAGAGAGTTTTGTCTACCCCTGAAAAACAAGAAACTCTAAGTAAATATTTACAGTCTGCTCATTAGAAGTTTAGACACAAACCTACTAGAGCTATTTACAGTTTGCTAGTTAGGAGTTTAGATACACACTAATATCAGCACTCAAAAATTAGTCCCTCTTCCTGTTCCCATATGCAATGAATTCAGAAGAAGAGTTTTGTCCTCTGATGTTTGCTATGGGGAAGGTGTGTTTAACCTCAGGGCAGCTTGGCCAGAGATGTGGGGTCCCCACCAAGAAGGTGGCACCTCACTAACATTCATGGCAGAGTTAGGTGAACATCTGAATCCTTCAAAGTGTCTGGCTGTGGCAGAACATCCACATACCCCAGTAAGTTGCCTTGGTCCCCTTTATACGGGGTTGCTTCTAAAAGGTGGCTGAATTGAGAGTGGTTTGACAGCAAGAAACCAGGCAGAGGCCTTCTACATTGGCACCTGCTTTGTTCAAGGCTCTGATTTCCATGCCATACGTGTATGCACCAAATGCTGTTAGCTGCCTCCTCTCCAGGCTGCTCAGTGTCTTCAGAGAAACCAAGCAAGCAAACCAGAAGGCACAGGTAGGCTCTGTCTGCCTCTGTCCCAGAAAGAAGTCCTGTGTATCACAGCTCATACTTCACTCCTGCATGTGCACTCACTGCTTCACATTAACCACTGCTGATTCTGTGTGTGTTAACTAGGCACTTGTTGGGAAAAACAGCTTTATGTCATTGAAAAGGGTCTGAAATACAGCTATGAAAACAGTTGCCTTTTTTATTTTCCTTGCAGCATCATTTATATTCATTTTTAACATAGCAAAAAGCTTCTATAGGAATCTCTCTGTTACAGGAAAAGTACAAAGAAGAGTGAGATTGAAATGCAGCCCATGCAGGTGTATGTTGCACTCCCAAATGCTGTTTCCCTTCTTTCCTATTCCCTTCTCCTTTGGCATAGCTGGAAGGTTGTTTTCTTAGCACAGCTGGAAAGTGAGTTGATTGTGGTCTTGAGCAGGACACTTTTGGGCAGCCATGAGTTAAGAATTACTTAATATTAGTTTAAGTAAACAGTGCTATTAGTTTTACCTTTCCAAAATGTGATAATAAAACAACAATGTAAGTCACCGATTCCTGGCCTTTCTCCAGTATTCTGAAGTTTTGTTATGATTTACTGGATACAACAATGTCAGGCAAATCTATTATCTTTCAGATGGCTGTTTATCTCAAGCCTGGTCTCCAGACCTGGCTTTTTTTTCAAGGCATGCAGCTTTATCTTGAATTCACAGAGATTGACCTGTCTGACTCCTGCTAGAATATGCTATGGTTACTTTCCAAACTATACACAAATATATACATGAAAAAGCAAAGACGAAGCATATGGTGATGCCAGAATTTTAGTTACATTTTGTGTTGGGGCAAGTTTTGAGTTTATTTTACTTTTAATCTCTCTGGTGGAATGAGCCTGGTGGTATACAATAGCATGCCTACATCAAAACATTGGCAGATATATTGAGTGATAACATTTTGATCTCTGATTCCACTGACATAAACTCCAGAGTGGATCTCCTTCTCCTCCTGATACTCTTTACAAGTTCCACTTTTACTTTTTGTTTTGTTTTGCTTTGTTTTAATCTGGAATTTGATCCTATTGCATACAATGGAATGACACATCGGTAAGATTAGCTTCAGGCCCCAATAAAGGCAGGGCAATTGCAGTGTGCAATTACTTTACATCAGGTGGGGAATTGCAATGTGTGGATCCAGGCCTCATTTAGATTGGTGTTCAGATGTCTAACTGGGAAGGACTCATTGCTAGGTCTGAAAATGTTTATTGGCGGCTATTTGGCTTTCAGTCTTTCTGTCAGGTCTGGCTACTCAGCTCTTGTGCCTTCTCCTTCCTGCTGCAGTGCCCAATAAGCCCTTCATGTCCATCACACATTGTTATTTCATCAAGCACTTGAACACTGGGTTTGCTGTTCAGTTAAAAATGCCACCCCGGAATCTGCAGCATTGGAATACACTATTTTGGAAGAATATTGCCTAGAAAAAGTATGTTTTTCATTCTGTGGTATAATTGCTAAGATATAAGCATTTCCATAGTTAAATAAAAAAAGCTGGTATTAAGTAGGAGAGCTCTTTAAAAACTGGGTTCATGCTATTCTCAGCATATGATGGTGAGGTTTTGTTACTTGTTAAGTATTAATTTACTCTACCAAAGGGTTCTCACTGCTTCCTGGAGCACAGAGGAACTTTTTCTGCTTTCAGAACCGAAATGGGAACGTGAGAGGTCAATAACCTGAATTGCTTCTTGCAGTACCTCAGCAAACCTCTTCTCAAGCTGGAGTCCTGCCTTTTCATCTCCTTTGATGCACCCAGTAGCACACATAGAGGAAAAACTGTACAATACTGTAAACCTGCAATTGCATTTTTATTTCACAACAACACACTGGTAATTGATGACATGTCTGGACATGATCACCTCATTGTCTCATTCTTGACAGTGTAAATGTGGAGCAGGATGCTGAAAGGGTATTTACTTTGTGTTTATATTTACAACACTAAAATTGAGAGAGGAATTGTCCCAGAGAAGATCTTGTTCTGTCTCTGTGTTACACTCACACAGAGAAGAACTGCGCTGAGTATGAACCTAGAATGTGGATGACAATTTCTTCTTCTTAGGTTCATGACTGATTTCTTCTCAGGCAGCAAAAGTAAACACAATGTTGATGAGGTTATGATTTGCTGCTCTCAGGGAGATGCCAAACCATTCTCAGTAATTTTTAGGAAACAGAGGATTGCCCTGAGAATTTGTGGATGACCCATCCCTGGAAGCATTGAAGGCCAAGCTGGGTGGGCTCTGAGCAACCTGGTCTAGTGAAAGGTGTCCCTGTCCACCGCAGGGGACTTGGAACTAGGTGATCTGTAAAGTCTCTTCTAAACAAAATTATTTCATTATTCTGATTCTATGATTCATAGCAGTGGGAGGCATTGCACAGGAGCTGACCACAGGTATAGCTGCTGCAGATGTTGCTCTTCCCCACCTCCTTCAGTGGGGCTTCCCAGGCCAGTGAAAGAAGGAAATAGTCCACCTGCAAGGCACATTACCCAGTCATTTGTCCCACCACCTGTATTAAGCCAGAAATGTAATGGAAAATGTCAATGCCATTGCCTGCTTTGCTCACCAGCCTCCTCTGGCATGGAAGATGCGAGTCACTGTGCATCCCAGATGGAGGCTGAAGGCAGTTTCAGCCTGGTCAGGAACCCCAGAGGCACTTCATCAAGTGCACCATCAGACACAGCTGGCTGGTGCTGAGGATCCAACCACTTGCCCTGAATCATGGAATTATATACTGGCGTGAGTTGGAAAGGACCTCAAAGATCATCTCATTCCAAATCCCCCTCCATGGGCTGGGATACCTTCCCCTAAGCCTGAATACATTCCACTAAAACCAGCAGTAGTTTCAAGACAAAGTACTATAATGGTTGTGGGAAGAAATCATAAAGAGATTGTGTTAACATTTCCTCTGATGCAGTTTTTCCTCAGCTCCTGAGTCCTGGTGCTAGGACCAGCGTCACGTGTGTGTTGCATGGTTTCTGGAGAACAACAGGACAGCATCAAGTGTTTCCTCTAGAAACAGAGTGTCTTGACAGAGCTTGCTCTACAGTACTACTAGTGGACTCTAAATTTGCAGGAAAATGCTAATACTTTCCAGGCAATTAGGTTGGAGTTAAAAGTTTCCCTCTGTTGTACTTATAAAGACAATTTTCTCTAGCTTTCAATGAAGCCTCTGTTACCAGCCCAGCAGCATTCTGGCTTGTCTCTTAGATGCAAGTGGCTGCCCATAAACTCCTGTCTGATACCCAAGGCTGGGAATCATGCTGCCCTGGGCCTTTGCAGGACAATTGACCCAGATTTGCATTCTTGTCAAGCTGCACACCTGATCACAAAGTTTGGGGGGCATTCCTGCTTCTCCTTCTTGAGGGGCATTAAAATCTGACCTGTTTACCCACAACAAATACCCCTGGCTGAACTGTATTCTTGCATCCTTGTCTATTTTTAATTTTTTAAAATTGTGATTTTCCAAACCAGTCAACATCATCTGGGAACGTCTGCAAACACCAACATTTTTTAATTATATGCACACATAGAAGTGAACAAAGATTTGTCAGTGATCCTCCCGTTGGCACATCTCTGCTCAAAAGAAACGTCTGTCTTTTAACCATACCCCTCTAAGCCTTTCTTTTATGAGGCATCCTGTTATGCAAGACCTTGGCTGCGATCCAAACCATATTGGGCCCCTTTTAAGCATCCCTTTTACAACCTATCCTTTACAGTAACACACCAGTCCCTTGTTTCCCAACAACAACTTTCTGTACAGAAATCTTTCAGCTCCAAAGAAGCCTTTAGACCCAGCAGTTGTGTGATTTTCGCCATAAATAACAGCTCTTATTAATCAGCAGCATTAATCTATAAAGGCATTATTCCAAAACTAGCAGCTTTTCAGAATTTGCTGAGAATGTTACAAGAACACTAACACATAGAAAACCCCTTGCATTTAATTAGTGTTGCATTTCTTTGGGGCTGTAACTCTCAGTGCTGTTAAGATACTGTCTCTCGGTCGCCACTTTGATTGACCAAGAGGACACAGTGTGTCCAAGATCAATCTCCTGGTCCCCAGAGAAATTCTCCTGAACTAATCACTGAGCCTGTTATGGGCTTATCTCACAATGACTTCAGAACTGAGAATGAGGAGATCTCGATATCCTGTTACACACCCGCCTTGCGTTACCATCTGGTTAACAAGCCACTGCCAGGGAAATAATTCATCTATCTGTAGGTCTCCATAAAGAAGGCCAAGAGAATGAATTTCTGAATGAAATTCAAAATCAGGTTGTTACCTAGGATATGGAAAAAAATTAAAAAAAAAGAAGGCACCATCACAACTCAAATCTCTTGCTGTAGATTGAAATGTAAAATTTAGCAGCCTAGTTAAGACATATTTTTGTCCTGTAGACAGAATACCACCTCTTCATTACTGTCCACCATTACTTCTCCATTACTAGAGCTGTCCACCTCTAAATAGTGTGAATGAGTTTTAATATTTTTGTTTTAATTTATTTTTTTCAAGCATTATGCAGTAATAGGTACATATAGATGCTTTCTTAGGGAAATTACAGCTGCTGTCTTGAAAATTATGACTCAAACAGTCTTGGAGGAAAGGGTATTTTGACAGGAGTGTAAAATACCACTGGATTTTTTCATTATCATTAAACATAAAGCTCAGAAGAGCATATTTTATGCCTGGATTGGCAAATTTTCAGGCCAATTTGAAAGCTGAATTACAGCACCTAATTGAGAAATTGCTTATTGAACCATACTAGCCACAGTCCCTAGTGAAAATTTGAAGGTGTCTGTGTTTAGAGACGGGGAAATAAACCATAATGGATACTAACAGCAAATACATTACAGCAACGAGCACAATTGTAATCCGCTCCCGTGTTCTCAATCCTGTGACACAAAATTAAAATCCTTTTCTCTGACTTTTTTTTAGAATTAGGTTGCTGTAATTAAGATATGACAGGTTTTATGGGAAAGAAGAATCAGAATTAAACCTGACCTTGCTGCCACACACATGGACACCGATAGAAGTAGGCTTTGAACTACATTGATGTGTGCATGCCTTTCACAGAATCACAGAATGGGTCAGGTTGGAAAGGACCACAGAGGGTGAAACTGGTGCAGCCTCCCTTCTCAGGCAGGGTCATCCTAGAGCACCTGGCACAGGATTGTGCCCAGATGGATCTTGAACATCTCCAGTGAGGGAGACTCCACAACCTCTCTGGACAATCTGCTCCAATGCTCCGTCACCCACACAGTGAAGCAGTTCTTTCTCATATTCAGGTGGAATTTCCTGTGCATCAGTATCTGCCCATTGCCTCTTGTCCTGTTCAGCACCACCAAGAAGAGCCTGGCTGCACCCTCTTAGTAACCTCCCTTTTAATATTTATACACGTTGATGAGGTTGCCTCTCAATCGTCTCTTCTTGAGGCTGAACAAGGCCACCCATCTCAGCTTTTCCTCTGCAGAAGCCCATAAGATAGAGGACTGATGTGTATTTAATGTGTGTGTATCAAACTCCGATAGTCAGATTGCTGTGGAGCCAAGGACTGTGGGTGATAACAGACGAGAGTTGTTGGTAATAACCAAAGACTGTCAGTATTAACATGCTGTGAGAAAGAACATTTCTACTTACCCTGACAACCTCTCTGTATTCATTCCAGCTCTGACTCTGCTTCCATCTCCTGTGTATTTCCTGCTTATGCTTGAATAATGACTTTGCTGTATCTTCAGTATTCCCCAGAGCAGAATATCTCTTAGTTTTGCTTTTACTCACTGACCTTAGAGCCTGGTCTCTCTACACACTGGGCAAGGGGCAGCAGATGAAGAAGAACCTCCACTATCTTTAAAATGCACTCCTTGCTGGTAAATCCAGCTGGGATCGTTGATTCCGCTTTTGGGATCGAAGAAGAGTGAGACCCACAGATCTGTGTAATGACAAAAACTAGGCACTGCTTCTAGTGCATTGCAGAACTTCAGTAGCAGTCCTCCCCAGACTCTTTCCAGCCTCACCAACCATATGAAGTTTCATTAATTTTTGAGGCTAGCCTGGTCAGGCTAACGTATTTAGAGAGAATTTAAGTTAGATTATTAAATATATTTTTGGAAGAGAGTGGGAATAAGAACAGTGGAAGGGCATTTTCCCCATTAGTTGCTCACCTGAAGCTATCATTGTGCAAACATGATTGGAACCAAAACAAGAATAAACGAGTACATGACTTCAGCAGGGCCTTAATTCATTTGCTGTCAGGTATTAATTTAAGCCACAACTAAAACAATGGGCTGTTGGGCGCCATTGGTACAGCTGAAAGCCTGACACATGACTTTTCCACTGGAATGCTTTCAAGGTCTTTTTCCTCTTCCTATCCTAGCTATGAAACCTTTATGCAAACGGTCTTAGTCACAATTAGATTACATCAAAGAATGTTTGTCTTGGTTTCAAGCCTGCTTGGGCTAAAACCAAGATAAATTGCAAATTGGCTAAAACCACCAACAAACACCCACTTTTTCTGGTCATTACAGATGAGGAATGTACAGTGCCTTTAGGTCTTATATTTCCACCGCCCTATCCTGTCCTTAGTCAGCAATTTGTTAGGTAATTGGAAAACAAAGTTCAATAGATTGTCTCAGAGTGGGTGGGGATTTTTTCTTTCCCTTTTTGGCTTTTGTGCGTCACAGAGCACTTACAAAGGAATGAACACACAACCTGACCTGTGTAAAAGCAGGCACACGTGAAATACATAGAGAGGAGGCAATCCTCACTTCATAATCCTCAGAGACAAGTGAAACTTAACATGACAAATGACAAGGGAAGGCAACATCTTTCTCTCTCCTCCTCTCCCTCCACAGTGACAACTGAGGTACCAATCGAGCTTGTCCTCCTCTGTTGCTAATGTGAAGCTGCTGCCCTCAAAATTGTCTGTGGGCTAAAAAATGTAGACAAGGATCATTTTGGCATCTACTTAAACAGAGATGCCTCTGAAGAGACGCACCAGGACATGGCACAGCAAAGTTGTGGGAGCAGAGTTAAACACCTAAAACCAGCCAAGGAGGGATTTGAAGAACATTTTTACATTTACTCAAGTGTTTCCCTCAGGTCTTGCCATGAGATAGGTAGTGACAGTGGCAGTCATGCCTGACACTGCCCTCCATAGACATGGGAAGCATGGAAATGTCTTGTTTACACCAACAGTGACTTAATTTCATGGAAATGAAAAGTAACTGCTGCTGTGAATGAAGATTTTGTCTCTGGTGGCTTAGGGGGCCATGAAATCTCACTGCCCCAGGGCTGAGCTGCTCAGTACCACTCCATTTCTGCTACTTAAGTTTTAAATCAGTGTAGCTCAGTGAACACCCGTGGGTTTATTCTGGACTTACATCATTATCTTTTAATAGATGTGGACAGAAAAAAAAGAAAAAATTAAAACCAGTTAAATACAAAAATATTCCTGTCTCAATATTCACCATGAGAAATATTTACTCCTTGACATTTGCATTGGTCAGTCAGCCCAAAATACATTTTCTCAGAAAACAATTCCATGATGGTACATTTTCAGGGACATTTTTTTCAGATTCTTTCCCTTAAGTATTTCTGCCAGGGCTGAAGGTGGCTGCTATGGCTGCTAACACCATGCTGAAATCTCTGTTATTTAATCACAGGATGGCATACAGGCTACGCAGAAAATTTTAACAGCTGAAATTTCAGGATGTCAGACAGCAGTTTCAGCTGTGTGCTGCCACATGCAGATGATTAATGTACTCCTCTGGGATGCAGAACAACCATAATTATCAATTAGTCCAAACTGCGTGAGAAAAGTGTTGTTGATGGTCAGCTTCCCAGGTACCTGCAACTATCTGCTTCCTCCCTTTCCAGGTGTTCTTCACCTCAGTTCTGTGTCCTTCACTGCAGAAGTTCCTCGGGGTTTTGATTTTTCACACACCACCATTCTTTAAATAGCAACAAGATTATTTTAAGAATAACACAATCCTTTACAGTCAGAGCAGAAATATGAAGACCAATCCCTAAGATAGGATGGAAACTACAGTTTTAAACATGTAGTAAAGAGACACATCTTTTAGCAGATAAATGTATTGCTACATTTTCATTGTGCATGAATGGTAACTGACACTCTAAAGGTCACTTTGGACATTTTATGGTTCATTTTTTCTAAGAAGTTGTGGTTTACAAGGTGAAGTGATGCTGAGTTCAGAGAGACAGAAGATGGCTCACACTGCTCCCAGGATTATTTTGCTGATATGGGCACACAGCATGGTCTGGTCCAGAAAAGTTGATTTTCTCATCTTCATAGTCACTGAAGCTGTCGCCAGAGACCAATCAAAAATACAGCATGTCAAAAAAAAAAAATCCCACAAACCACTTTGTGAACAAGCCCATGAAATATAACTCCATCAGATTGACTAGACATATGAGTAGTTTACAATGAACTAATCTGTATTTTCCTATTCAGATCTCTTGCTCAATATGCAGCACACTATACCCTGGTGTCTTGGCCACCTCCAGCTGTACAAGGGACACGGTGGCAAAAAAAGCTGGGCAGAGGAGGACAGCTAATGCCCAGATCTGAACCAGAAAAGAGTCATTGGGTGGGCTTGGTGCTGCACTGAGGCTGGGAGACTGTCCCCCAAGTATGAAAACACAGATGTGGTCTAGGATATAATGCATACACTACTTGATGTGATATGGAAGTGAAGTGCAAGCTAATAGGTAACCAATCCCACTGCATTATTTTTTGATGGAAGAAAAGATTTTCAAGATAATTCAGTGACTTCCACAGATTTTTAATTCCCTCATGGTTTACTAACGACATAGGCATTTTCTCCAAAGCTTTGAAGTACTAAAAAATTGAAAGCATCACTCTAAAAATACAATTAACATTTACGAAAGCAATTTTTGCTATTATGAAATGTTCTTTTTCTGAGGAGGTTGGCAAATGCTTCTTCTCTGATGCTTTGATAATGAAGTGGAAATTTATATTTTCAAAAAGTATGGGTGGTTTTGGGTCAGTTGTGTCTGTGTGTTAAATTAGTGTCTGATTTCAGGCTTGATTTACAGAAATGCTGAGAAATGCATCTTTGGAAAACAAGCCATCCAACACTGCTGAAAATCTCAGTGAGAGTTCAGATCCAAACATAGTTACAAATTTCAGGAGTGATTAAGTCAGTGTGGTCTGGTTTTTATCCCTTACAATTATTGTGATGACTTATGAGGCTGGGATCTGTTTCCAGATTTCCCGAAAGCATGTGACAGTTCTGATCTGGCATATTCTAGGGTCAAGTGCCCATTTAAATTACTTTCTTGACTGAAAAGAGTGGTTAAAATATCATACTAGCTTTTAAAGAAAAAGGCCTTGGCAAGATACTGCAGCCTACATAAGCAGTTGCCAACCAGCAAAATGTTTTCAGACTCCCTGATGAGGCAGTCTGAAGGGTTTCTTATGATCATTTAGTAAGAAATTTCAGAGAGCTCTCCAGGGTGAAAAGGTTTCACATTAATGCATTGGACACACAGCTTCTGTTGCACGAGCCCCTCCTGATGCCAATGTGCCATCAAGTGGTTTTATGGCCATAACAAGGACCTCATGGACAAGGGTTTTATGGTTTTCTGCTTTGCACTGCCCATGCTTGCCTTCCACATGCAATACAGCAGCTCATCCCATGTCTGCAGCACACAGCAGTCTTGTTCTGTGAACATACACTTATTTAGGGTGAAAGACAAACAAATGCCTCTCTGGTATTAACTAATATTATCTGATGCTAATAAACGGAGACACTGATCTCATCTGACAGAACAGCTTGGGCCAGGTGACATACAGCATTCCTCACTCTGGAACTGCTCAGCCAGCCTGGTTTAGGCTGCTTGGTCAGGGGAAGGTTGGTGGTGGTTGGGTCTCCCACAAGATCATCTGGTCAAGGGGCTTCTGGATATTACTCTTGACTGGAAATGCCTTAATGGGCTTGAAACAAACTCTCCTTATACTCTCTTGAGGAAGTGTAGTTCTTTGGAGTATTTTTGTGATAAGACTCCTAACCCTAGGATGTCCCTGACTGCAGAAACAGAACCAATCTCAGTAAGAGATGGATATACTCAGTAAAACAAAGAAAACAAAACATATCTAGTGAATATAGGACATGTCAGATCAGAGACAAAAACATAAGCCAGAAAACAATTCTGTTCAAACTGTTAAACCAGAAAATTTCTGAAACATTGTACATTTAGTGTACCTGATATTTCTGTCCCTATGACAGAGACCCATGAGCCAACTAGATCTTCCAAGGAGGATATGTTGTCAAGGATTAAGTTTTGAGGGAAGGATTTTTAGTAGGCTTGAAAATTAAGTTCAGAGTACCAAACTACATTCAAATTTAAGTATGGAGCAGTCAGTGAGCTATGGGACATCAAACACAACGGGCAGTGATTTGGTGCTTGGTTTGAAGACATTGTGGGAGAACTCAGCATTGGTTGCTTTTCTAAAGAAACATTCATCTTCCTTATGTCGAGCCAATGGCACTTGTTGTCAGAGGAAGAACAAACTATACCTGGGAGCATTTGCAGGACTCCCAGATCCTCTGTATCCTTAATATGATGTGTGACCTGCATGCTGTTGCGTGTTGCAATCCAGGAAAGATAAGAGAATGATCGAAACTCTTTCCCTCCCGCCCCTGTGTTACATCCAGCATCCAGAGACATAAGAACAGCAAAAGAGGCAGCTGCTGTTAATACTACACTGAGTGATCTGATCAAAAAGGGAGAGGTGATGGGAAAATACCGGTCAGTGATGACTGTAGGAAGGCATCCAAGATTGAATTCCTGGCAGACTTGGAGTGTTTTTATAATTGTCTTGCAGATTGCCAGGGTTTGTTTCCTTTTTAATTTTTTTTTTTTAAGGCACATTCCTCAGAGTGATTTTTTCATTCCTCTCCCTCACTTCTCTACACACTCATGTGTCACTGCACAATTTTTCTGCCTTGCTTGGTGGTGTAATGGGGAGGGAAGGTATGGGGGGCAGAGAAGTCGCCTCTTGTGACCCGACAGTGTGACAGCCATTGTGGCTGGTGGGGAGCAGAGGGAAGGTTCTCAACGGAGCCATTGCTGAAATTGGTTTTAATCAATTTAATTGTTAACGTTCTGGGGAGAGAGGGAGGAAGCAGACCACAGACTAACACAGTGGGGTTAATGGAAAGAGTAGTGATAAAATATAACCTTACAGCCTGCTGTGCAGCAAGTCTCTGAGAGATTAGAAAGTTATCAAGCGAGAAAACAATTAAACTGATTTGTAATTAACTCTGCAGAGAGTAAAACCAGCAGAGTTAATGGAAGGCAAAATACCACTTGCTGGGTTTGTCCCTAAAAGTCATTCCAGTCCCTAACTCCTTTTCTCTGTCCCCCTCAGCAATATCAAAGAGCTGGAAAGGAGGCTTGGGGTGATCTTGCCCTGGGTGGGTGCCTGCTGGTGCTGTTGGGCTTGCTGTGAGCCCATGGCAGTGTTTGCCCTGTCACTGCTGCCAGTGCTAAAGATAATCCATCGAGAGAGGGAGGCAATTATCCCTGAAGCTTCCACCACAGGAAGGGCAGGTGCCAGCCATGGCTGCAGGCGAGGGCAGGGAGGAGGCAGCGAGCCCCAGCCCCACACCGGTGTGTGTGTGAGCAGAGCTGGACAGGCTCAACCTCTGAGCAGCCACTGCACAGAGCTGGGCTGGCAAACAGCAGTGCCCTGCTAGTGACCCACTGGGACTGTGGGGACGTGGACACTGTGAGGCAGATGGATGGCCAGCAGCTGCTGAGGATGGCAGTCCTAGCTCCAGCCCTGGAAAGGCTTCTTGCTGCTCCCTTGTCTTCACAGTCAGATTCCCCAGGCCTTATGGCTGAATTTGCTGGAGCAGCAATGTCCTGATTGCTTGTGAAAACATTTGTTTCTGTGGCTTAATGGGGATTTGAGAATAATCTTGCTCAGAGAGCAATGCAACCTCTTGGAGAGCCATATTTCAGGACGAGCCCTGGCTTACTTTAACCCAACTCCCATCCATGCCCAAAATCCCCTAACTCAAGGCTACCAGTGCATTTAACTAAGACAGTCATCCTGTCTTTGGTTATAAACTAAAACATCACTCACAGCCTGTTTACTTTGTAGTGTGGCTATAACCTAAACCCCTAAATGCTGCCAGCATGTTCCTGCCTTGCCATAATTAGTGGGGTGAAGTCACTGCAACCACACGGCGGTTCTGCGGCGTGGCTCTCCTCCCCAGGGCACCACGTGTGTGGTGCTCACCACGGCCGTCTGCAGGGAAGATGTGCCTTTCATTCCAGTTTCCCACTTATCTCTGTGCTCATGGCTCACATGGCTACTTGGGCCACAGAGGTGGAGGAAAGTGCCCCGGTGGGGCCGGAAGCGGGACAGATGGGGGTCACCTCCAGTGATTCAGATGGATGAGAGAGGATCCCACCGAACTGAGAAGTTTGTGCAGCAGCCCTGTATTTCTGCAGGGTGCATGCCTGTGCTTTGCTGTGTTTTGGGGCACAGTGAGTTTTTAGTTGCAGTGTAGTGCTCTAAGGCCGCAAGCAGCCCAGGAAACTAGAGGGTGAAGCTTCTTTTCCTTTCTGCAATAAAAATGTAGCATGGGAGGAAGCAAGGGAAGAAACACAGGAGAAGAGATGAAGCAAGGAGACAGTTAAAATAAATAAAGAGGGGAAGGGGGAAGTTAATGAACTTGCTCCGTCTAATAAACAGTTTCCTTCTCTCTCCCCATGAATGCTTTTGTTTCACCAGTCTGTGCCAGTTTCCCAGTGCTCCCCACCCCACCACCAGAGACTGAGTCCATCCACCACACAGCACTTGAGCTTTCTCCCTGCCTCAGCAATGCCGCAGGCAGCGTAGCTACCTTGAGGGAGGGAGTCGGGAAGCTGATCTTCATGGCCCAGACAAACCCCAATTTCTTTTCTCAGTGTGCCAACAGGGATGGCAATTAATGCCAGGGGGGGTGGTGGCTTTAATGATGCGGACACCTGTTCCCTGAGAAATGGCCTCAACTCTCTTTGGCACGAGTCACTGCCGAGGCTCCTCAGCCACAAATTGCTTTTCCATAAAGGCAAAGCAGCTTTGTTTATAAACTGCTGTAGATAGGCTGGAGTTTTCATGATGAGAGCACAGAAGCAACAGTCATTACAGCCGTATAAATGAGTTTATTTATTCAGCAAGAGCACATCTGCCAGGCTGTCGTGAGGTAATCTGCTGCTGCTACAGCCCACAATTAATGGCTGCTGGGGACAAATGAGACGGGAGAGCAACTTGTGTGCGGGGAAGGGAGAGGTCCACCAGTTTCACAGGGGATGCCATCCTGCTTGTCCCAGCACTGGCCCCTCATGGTGGTGAGGGTCTTCTCAGGGATCACCTGAGGAGCTGGGGTGGCAGACCTGGCCCCGACCTTGATTCAGGAGTGCACAGAATGAGCCTGCTCAAAAGAGGGAGGTGCTGGGTGTGCAGCCATAGCAGCTCCACCCCAAAATGAGCAGTCCGGAGGGTAGGGCTGTCCCCGCTTTTTCCTCTGGATGCTAAAACAAGAAGTAAGAATAAATCTGGGCTGGAGACAGAGGGTGGATTCAAGACTAAGATTTCAGATCCAGACAGTAAAAATGGTATCCTTCAGAGGCTGTTAGGATTCAGAGCTTTGACTTGATTCACCAAAAATATTGGAACAGTTTCTTGACTCTGTATCACTTTCTTGGCTCTGATTTTGGGGTGGGGGTGAGTGCAAAAGAGGTGTTAATCCAAGGGTTTGGTTTGGCCTCTTGCTCAGCTGGAAATGAATACACTGCCTGTGGCACAGCTCCTGCAGGCAAGTTGTAGGAGATTAGTCGGCTGTCATCTATTTGATCCAGTGAGGCCTGAAGAATTTGCTTGCAATGCCACTAAACTGGTCAAATGCTGAAACATGAAGGACAGATGGAAATAACTGTAAAATGCGGTAACCTGGCATGTCACCAACACTTCACAGCTTTCATACCGACTGCCAGCAGCGGCAGAAAAAGGCATTAACGGGAAAAGTGAAAACCTAGAAGACCTCCATTAGAGAAGGAAATGCTGAGAGGGGTTGTGAGCTGTTCTGCACAGATGGGTCTGTAGTCCTCTGAATGGCTGGAGAAACATGGCAGAATAAGAGGGTGTCACATGCAGAGACCAGACAGAATTCCCCCATCGTTTCCCTCCCACCTCCAGGGTAAGGTAGGAGTGACTGGCAGTCCCAGCTGACACTGCTGCTGCTTGTCTGGTCCCATCCAATGGTCCTGACAGATGTTTTAATCTACTGTTTGAAGAATTACTTCTGCACAGCTCTGCTGTTCAAACATCTGTTTCTGTTTAGATAGACAGAGGCATTTCAAACTGAACTGGCCATGCCACACACTGGGAATTGTTTAAAAGGCAACCCAAGTTGCTTACATTACTCAGTTACAGCATGAGGAGGATTTACTGCAGCAAACCTTGACATATTTTTAAGCCCTGTAAAACAGATCATTCACGAAAAGGGAACCGTTTTGCTTCCTAAATACATCCTTTATAAAAGGGGGTATTTACAGTTATAAATCCATAAAGGCATTGCTGAAAAGCCAGGGCTTTTCTATTTGCATCCCTGTTCCCATGTCAAGGGGAGAAATGCTTGTTTAATGATGATTTCACTGTCCTTGTCTTTCCCAGCTTTTGTAGTTGAGTGTGTGTGTGTTTTTGCTGTACCACTTCTTGCCCTACTGCTGTCAACACCCACTGCTTACTCCTGCTCCAAACAGCCCATGAGACATTGCATGTCAGAAGATTTCTATGCTGAGCTTCTCAGTTTCTCAGTGGAAAGAAACAAGAAGCAGCTACATTTCAGACAATGGTGAGAGCTCAGTATCACTAAGCCAGTTACATTTAAATTACATTTTGCATTCTTCTACCATCTTCTTTAATTACCCTTGAAATTAAAGAAGATGTTATCACCTCTCTTCCTCTGACTCGCCTAGTTGTTCAAGCCTTGAAATACAAAGCAGATGGCAAGGTTTTCAGCTGGTCAAAAATCACAGTATATCACATGTAAGGAATATCCTGATTGCTGACCATCAAGTAAGAGCTGCCATCATCCAGCCCTTTGCATGCATTCTTGTAACAGGTGGAGAACTTTGTTAATGCGTTTGGCTGATTTTCAATGGTGAAATATTCCCCCAGGGTTCTGGTTTTAAAAAAAAAGCAGAAATTGGAGCTCTGTCTACAAAGGGATAGACGGAGCACACTGTGAGATTTTGCCTCTTTTGTCCTACTGGGAATTGCTGGGCTAAAACCACGCGCTGAAGGATCATGCTGCTTGTTTTCTTTAGCACCCTTCTCCCTTGTCTGCGACTTTTCAGTTTTGTGAGCCAAGGAGCTGAGGAAGAAGTCTCCCTGGTTAGCTTTTCTTTTCCAGTTACAGGCTCCACTGACAAGCACCTCTCAAAATCAAGCATACAACAATACTTTTGTCCTTATACACTCTTTCTATTCTCTATGAACAAAAGAATAGGTTAAAAGGAAGCCCTTACATAAACATGAACACACTGGGTCATGGCTGACTGTGTTTCTGTGCACCAATGGTACTTCTATGCAATGATCAAGGGGTTTATTTTCCTTTATAGGTTTGGTTATAAGACACAGCTTCATCAAAGTCCTTAACTGCCTGTGCAACTCTAAGCCTGTAAATAATACCAAGCTGGATGAGCAGCTCACCTTCTTTAAATTAGACTTGTTCAAATATGTTCCTCATTTGGGTCCTGCAGTAATTAGCCTGGAAACAGCAAGCAGCCAGTTGCATTGAGCTGAACTTTTCTTTCAAAGAAGTGCCAAAAACAATTGAAAGAGACTAATGATATTTCCTGAGATCCACCTGTTGCTCAGTTTCCCTTCAATTAAGCAACAAAGGGGAGGTGCGGGAACCACTTCTTGTTATAAACAGAATTTAGTATTGGGACAAATGAAGCTGGGGGGAGAAAGGCAAAGGCAAGGAGAAACAGTGCAGGAAAAGCAGCCTCGGCTTTATCACGGGCTGGCCATGCACAGGGGCGCTCAGGAAGAGGCACATTCCGATGCGATGCAAAGGCTGGAAGAACAATGCAGTCCTTCCTCAATAAGGCATTTGAACAGACTAAATTATCCCTCTGGACATTATATGGAACTGAAATACATCAAAATAAGAAAGGAGGAAGAAACACATTTTTGCCTTGATGAGGCACAGCGCATGGTTTGCTGAGACATGACAATGGACTTCTAGTAAAAACACCAAACAGCAGATGAAGGTTTTTTGGGGTGAATGTAATTGCCTGCCTGTACTCTGCCACTCCGTGAATGTGCCTCGAGGGCTCCAAGCTTCTGGAACAACTGTCTCTGCTCCTCCTGCACTCCTGATTGCCTCCACATCCCTGTCCTCTTTTATGCAGTTCCTTGAAAGTACTTCCTTCTCCACCATAACACATTAATTGACACCTATGATCACAACGTGGGTTTAAGGAGCTACAATCCCACTGCAGCACTATCACTTTCACCCCTGTTGGCACAAAGCAGAAGAGAAGATGACTAATTCATTGGTCTTTGGGAACTACCCAGCACCTGATAGCACCTGCACAGTGTTCTGGCCTCCAAGACACCCCTTCTATAGACTCACTGCCCCGTTAAGCAGTGGCTGTGCCTCTTCTCACCACACAGTATCTCAGGAACCAGATATTTACTGATAGCTGCCAATGCAGGTCAAATGCCCTGTTCCTGCAAGAACTTGCTCCATGGTTGCCCTTCTGACTCCCTCTGTCCTGCCTGTGACCAAGAATGATGGCTAAGGGAGTGATCCCTAGCCATCTCTCTGGTGAGGCAGGATGAGTTTCCTCTGGTTCAGTGGCCCTTACTTTGCCGTGGGTAAGGTGTCCAGCTCTGGTCTTAGACTCTGTAGAAAAGGCACCCCTTGTTGGCTTCCCTATTGCCTGTTGGGATGTTCCAAGGCTCCTCCAAGAAAAAGCCAGGAGTCAGGAGGGATTTTTCAGGTATCCAGGACATTGGGGAAAAAGAAAAGAAATCCTTAAAGAGGCTATCTTGTAGCTCCTCCATTGCTGAACAGCAGCTGGGCTTTGCAGAAGGCTTGGCACTGCAGTTTTGACACAATGCTATTTTCCTTAACCTCCCTGATAACACTTGCACTTTGCTGCCAGAAGCTTCACTGAGGAGCACTGTAAATGTGTCCTGAACAGTGGAGACCTGTGTGTGCAGAGGGTGTAGCTTGCTCTGCAGTCCCCCCAGGGTGCTGCATGCTGTGTTCTCTCATCCCTAACCCTGCATATCCTTATCTACTCTGGAAGGAAACCTAGGTCTATGTTCCCCTGCTGCCTGACATCTGAGGGACCATTCTTGTGCTATGCTCTGAAAAGCACATTAGTCCCACCCTGTCATCACACCCTGGAAAAGCCACCCCAACACTTCTCCAAGGGCGTTACTTAGGACATATTTCACACCTCATGGTCATATGTCTTCCACACCCAAGGGACATACAGACACTGTTATGGGAACTCACCAGAGACTGGTGGAAAGACCACTTATGACCATTGTCTGAGAACCTTGACAACGCTTGTTAGTGCTCTCCTCAAGAAGCTCACTTATTCCTGAGTGGTTTGCAAATTCAGGTAACCCATGTACTGCCCAAAACATCCCTTCTTTCGCTCCAGAGATCTCATTGTCCCAACACTGGGAGACACCACAGACAGGTACTTTCCCAACAGATCAGGTAAGAGCAATTAAATGACTCTTCAGGAGGAGGCTATTCTGCTTTCAATTAGGATAATTTGTGATGAGATTACACTGGCGCCTATGCTAGTGAAGCATTCAGTCTTATTTAGCAGATGCTGTCCCTGGTGATGTCCATTTAGGCAACTGTATCCTTGCTTTGACATGAAAATAGTTGCTGTCTAGGTGAACGTTCACTCAGAAGGGAAATGAAAAGCCCAACCCTGTCTTTAGCTAAAGAAAAGCCCAACCCTGTCCTGAAGAGCTAAAGATCATGCAGGCCAGTCTCATTTGGGTGTATTGATATGGGGCTCAGATGGGTATGGAGGTGGCAGGGATCTGGTGATGAGGCATCACTGTGATGATGCCATTGTCAGCTGGGATAAAGTCCCATGGAACAGCATCTGCTAATGACCCCACCTCCGCCATCACGTTGCCCAAGGAGAAAGTTTTCCATATGTGTAATGTTTGTGTGTTTACATCCACTTGCATCTTCAAACTGCACAAACACTGTTCGTACCACTCTCAGAACCTGCTGGCATCATGTTTTCACAAGTCTGCAAAGTATGGGCCAACTCCTACTCTGACCTTCGAGCAATTTGTGAAATTCTTTCTTCAGAAGCAAAGCTTCATTTAAAACTGTGGTTTCTTGATTAAATGCTCTTTGGGGCAATTCCCTGTTTTACATGGAGGTGGAAGAACACAGAAATATTGCTACAGAAAAAAGATAAAAGTTTCAGACTGGATCACATTCGTGAGCATATGAAAAAGTTAAGGAGAATTTAAATACCCTTGAAAAATGGCAATCTCTCCAATTCTTACGTTTGGGTTTTTTCTTGTGCACATGTACTAATAGCATTTTGCTTGAGGAGAAAAAGCACCTGTGACAGGCAGTTCACCCAGCCAATCATTCCATCAATGCTTTCTATCATATTACCATGGGATTAGGATTATCATGTGATTAGGAACTGTCAAAAAAGTAATCTTCTTCTTTTTTTTTTTTTATGTTGTATGGATCGTGGCAGTGAACCCTGAGCAATGAGTTGGGTTTGTCTGAGGATCTGGTACCTGCTGCCCAGTATAAAAATCTTTATGTAGATGTAATCTATGTTTTCAGATAGATATCTTGCAGACCTTTGCTTGGGAAGCAATGTGCATCTTTTGCCTAGGTACTAGGCATACATGTTTGTTCATTGGTGTTGTGGAAAATATTTTTTCCATGAGATTGATGGAGACCGAGGACAGGAGCTATCTGCTATGTGAGACCTCAAGAGGTCTGTGGGGCCACAGCAGGAAGTTCTTTGCTGTGCCTCACACAATCTTAAAGCCCACATGTACTTGCAAAAGCCAAAAAGGTGTGTATGTCTGCGACTGGGGAAATGGGAACCTTCCAACCTTCCCATCTTACCTTGGCTCAGTTTGACATTATTTCTACCCAAGTAAAAGCAACAGCTGATTATATATAATAAAGATAAATGCTACATTACAGTACTGTGTTTATTAAATCACTGCATTTGTAGGGGAGTTCCTTGGCATTGTTTGTCTGTGATATAAATATTTTAAGTCTCTGTCGGTAAGTGAGGCTGGTGTGTGTATATTACATAGTGTACTCTCTTATCCGGTTAAAAAAAGCAACAGATGCAAATTGTCCAAACAAACATTTTGTTTCTCCCCACAGCTGGCCTGATTGTCATCATTCCTTCCAGCCTCAAGTTCCTTCTCTGCTCTTGATCAAACACATTACATTTACAGGTGTGGACTACCATGGTGAGGGACAATCCGAGCCATGGATTTCCCCCTTTCCCCACTGCTCAGACAGTGTCCCACAAATTCAGCCCAGTGCTCCACCACAAAGTCAAGTCTATATCTGCACTTCTCCACTACAACCCATTTTTCTTTTCTAGTCTACAGCCAATACAGAGAAGAGTTTATTTCCTCCCTCTTTGTAGCAACCAGTTACATAACTGCATTTATGTTATTCCATCTCCTCTCAGTCCAGTCTTTATTCTAAACAACCTCAGTTCTTTCAGCCTCTTTCTTAGGTTATGTTTTTAAGGTCTCTCATCACTATTCCTGGACTGATTCCAGTTAGTTCCTCGAAGTGTGGTGCCCCAGCCTGGATACAGCACTCCAGAGGAGTTACTTTTCTTGCCTTATTATGTTCAGCACTCCCATTATACTTTGTATTTCACTTTGCAAAAACAGAGCAAAATTATCCTCTACTGAGGGGGAAGCAGGCTTTCTCTGTGTTAGAAATGACCATTTCTGACCATTTCTCACAGAAAGACAAAAGAAGATCATGCCATTTTCATCTGAACTAAACTGTAATGCTCTGCTGTGGCTTACTTTAAAGTTCTGAGCATTTCACAACTCTTAGCAAGCCACCTTCTGATGAAACTGGGATTTGAGTTTAGCAATTGGGTCTTATCCTGCTCTACAGTGACCACGTGGTGTTCATGAATCCCTCCTCAGTTTAGATAGAGGCACCAAGGATAGAGCTGGGATGCAAAATCAAGGCTACCAAAATGACTGGCAAGGTCAGCAGAGAGGAAGAAGATGCTGTGGGCAATGAACAGTGGGGTCATAGCAGCTACCAGCAAAGGACATCCAATTTCTCAAATGGACCCAAAAGAAGTGGACTTGAGAAAAGGTAAATTTCACTTGGCATCAAAAAAATGCTTAAGAAAGGGTTATTTCTAATCTTGCTGACCACTGCATAGACATCATCACACAGAATAAGTATGGCAGAATTACAGAAACACCCCGTCTGAGACTGACCTATAGTCCCAGAGCACCGACTGATCCTTGTGCTTCCACATCCCAGTTGCATTCAATTCCACAGGATAGATTTCAGGTTTTCAAAAGAGTTAAAAATTAGTGGTCCTGGATAAATTTAAGGGTCTGAATGAAATACATGTAGGTACAGTCAAGGAAAGTGGGATGGAACCACATTTTTAATAGATCAGAAAAGGTGAATGAAAGCTGATGATGGCCATGTAAAAGTAAAAAAAATGGACTTGAAAGGCAAGGCTAACACAGTCTGTAAGACCAGGAGTGTCCCTGGTGAGTAGCAGTGCAGGGCTCAGGGTGTAGGGTGCAAGTATCCACAAGTAGGTCAGTTCTTCATCTGACAATCAGCTCCCACAGCATCCCCAGCAACTCCCCACACCCACTACATTTGGCGTTGCTTCATTTGAAAAGTGCTATTTGTTTTACAAATGAAAAAGCACCAGAAATAATTTGATACAAGATGAGGAAGTTAATCTTATTTAAATTAAAAAGGTAGCTGCTTCTCTAGCTGCTGAAAAAGTATCTTTTTCACAATCCAAGCTATTGAGAAGGCCATTTGTAAAAACTTAGAACCTTAATTGCAACATTTTTCATCCTATATTAATAAAGAGTGAATTACTTCGGCGAAAAGTCAGATGATATATGAGTTTCTAAACCAGAACTGTTTTTTGTTTCAAGGGTGATATAAAAAGCTATTTGGCAGTAGCTACCACAGTAAGAAGCCCAGAGAGATTCAGGGTTTGTCAAAGGAGTGACCTAAGATCACTCCACTCACTATGATTTTTATACAATTATCTTGAGACTCTGATGTATTGGGAGAGAACTTCATGTTGCATCTACATTAGAAATCTAACTTGGAAAAGCAGGTACCAGATAATGGAATGGTTCATATATGATTCAAGCAAGAGTTGAAGCATCATTACTGTCATTAACACAATCAACACAGACTTACTGGAGGCAGGTTTTACCTAACTAATCAGCTTTTAGACATCAGCATTTAGGTAGCTAACTTTTTAAGCAACCATCCAGAATTAAGAACACGGGTTAAAGTGTTAATGAAATTAGTAATTAATTTCCTTATTTTATGGTGTCATTTTGACTGAAAAAAATCACTGCAGAACATACTGAAAGGTTTAAGTCTGTTTCCTTTTTCATGCTACCAACTCATCTTATTTTACAACCAGCAGGAGGCCCTGCTTTGTTTCTTCAGCTGAATTATAGACTAGAAAATCCAGCTGGGGTATAGATGCTCAAACTTTTCTTCCTGCCTCATGAGGACATTATAGCTCTATTTGAAATGTACCTTTAAGGTTTTCTGAGTAACAGTTTCCAAAGTACACAATGCCACTGGCATCTCCATCCAGCCCTGACTCCTTGAGGACAGCAATGTGAAAGGGTGGTGACGTGTACCCTGTACATACAACAGTGCCTGCTAAACTCCTGGGGTCAGTATCCTAGGAACAAAGAATTAAAAATACCAAAACAAACCATAAAATTTTAGCAAAACTGGGATGCTAAACTAGTCACCCATTTCCAAAGTATTTTCCAGCAGAAGGACTGCTCAGGAGATTAAGGAAAGCAAGGCTAAAAATCAACTTGAAAATAATATTTTCTTGGAAGGGGTAAATAAGATAATCCATCACCTTGCACTTTCTTTTCAAAGTGACAAAACCCCTAGTGATTAATAACTGAACACAGGATCACACGACAGCATCTCTTACAGTAACACTTACCATACATATAATAACATGTAGTCATTTGTCAGCCCCTGAGATAATTTGAAGGCTGCACTTTTGTTTAGTAAGTAATTTTTCTAAGGAAAGTCAGTTTAGGCTTAGGATGACCGAGTTCTCTGGTGTTGTTTCTCAGTCCACGATACATTTCCCACTGGTAAAACTATAATTTATTTAATAGAAAATACAATGTTTAACAAACACTCTGTATTTTGTATATTTACTTATATTCTTCAGCTGATTTTGTCCCCAACCTATGTCAAGCTAAAAGACATAGCTGAGTTTAGATTCACAAGTGACATTTGAAATAGTGAATTCCCAAATGCTGTACTTGGCTCCTGGTATGACTCCTGTGGAGACTGCTGGGAAAAGTAGCCCAGCCCATGCCCATGTGTATGGCACAGAGAGGGGAGGTTGCTCTCAGCCTCACCTTGAGCAGGATTTGGTGCTGTGGAACACTGTGGGCATTTGCCAGAGGACTGGAGGAGGGGTATTCCATGTGCAGCTTGGCAGGGAGGTGAGAGCAGTTCCTCGCAGCTTCCAGCCCTCCAAAGTTTCCCTTGAGCCCTTTAGGGCAGGGATGGTGCTGGGCAGGAAAGCTCCCCTCTTGAACAAGAGCTCTAGCAGACAATATAATTAACCTGGTTTGGATTTACATTCTCTCTTTATTTTGCATACATTATGGTATTTCCTAGCAGTGCCTTAAATATGTGCAAACGCTACTTGTGGAATATTTATGCAGTTTTTATCTCTTTTAGTTAGACACAGTTTCTGAACCCATTCAAACACCCCCTTTAATTGTGTCATCCTGTGAAGTTTTTCAGGCTTTTTGCTGACAAAGAAAGACAGTGCAAAGGTAGGATATAATCAGGCTTTTGCACAAAGCTGCTACAGTGGGAAATGTAAATAATCTGCTTCTAGTCTCCTTCTCTGAGCAGTGTTGGGTGTTACTCAAGTAGGTTGTGTATGCTGGAAATGTCTTAAATATAGTTTTATTCCAGTTGTGTCTCGCTGAGCTGCCTACGTGGGGGACACAAAATACCACGCAGAATTGTACAGTGCCTCCTTGTAGGAATGCAAGTGCCATGTGTGGCCACTGCTTTTCTTGTTCCCAGTAGATTTTAGCATTAGAGGTATCCAGTGTAGCAAGCAATGCACATCTTACTGGGTGTTTTCCAAGAATGGATTTTGTTCTCAGAGGATGGCTTATTAACAAGCAGAAAGTGGCCCGACAAATTTTGCATTCACATAAATAGACATAGGATTGCAACAGATGGGGTCTGTTTAGGTTTGGCTTTTTTTAACAGCATGAGGAAGGGTTCTCAACTAAACTGCATTAGATGATCCATCAGCAAGAGGGTTCAGTAGAAAGGACTGAAAGGGAAAAAAAGTCCCATTCATTTACAGCCACAGCCATCCGAGTTAAAGCCTCTCTCGCCTGACAGCAGCAAGTGGCAAACTTAGGGAAGCAATGGGTCATGGGAAAGGTCCCATTAGATCAGTGGGAGCACACACTAAACAAATACAGTCACATGGATGCACACATTTAAATACTGCCCAAGGGAATATGTGGACATATGTTCAGTGTGGCAGCCTCTAGGCCTCAAGTAAGCTATGTTAAAAAAAAAAAAAAAAAAAAAAGAATTCCATCAATCAGTCCCTAGGCCCTGTGAAGTATGAAGATGAAAACTGCAAAGGAAACATGTGCTCAGCTCTCTCCACCAGCTGCCCCATTAAGCAGCACTGCTCTGCAATACTGCCCTGGAGACCCTGCAACTTCAATTCCAGTCTCCCTTTAAGCCCAGATGAGAGAGAGAGAGAGAGAGAGAGGGAGGGAGGAAAAAAGAAAGAATTAAAAAGATAGACTAGCATCATTTAGCTTTTTCTGTGACCCATCCTTTTTTTTCCAGTGATAATGAAATGTACTTTTTATGTTGGTCTCTGTCCTTTTGAAGGCACTGACTGAGGCTTATATGGTAATAGAAATGCTATTAGCACAGCAAAGCAGGGAAAAAAGAAAAGACAGACACAAACTTGAACATGATAATCTGACTGTGCCAACTCAGTTGGTGCCAGCCGGGGCTTTGTGATGCCATCTGCAGCGCTACTGTCACTGGGGCATTTCCCTGCCTAGGAAAATGAGATCAAATCAAAGTAAAAGAAATGGGTCTTCATCCCATAGCACTGCACCACTCGCAGAAGATAATTTAACAGTCAAATGTGCTCCTTCACTTCTCAGGGTCCTGGCACATTGTCCCAGTGTGTGCCCAAAGCCAGGATCTCCCAGAGGCAGGCAGGTCAGGGTGGCCATGTCCTCAGCAGCTGTGCCCAGGGGGCAGGTAGGGCAGGGTGGCTGTGCTCAGGGGGCAGGTAGGGCAGGGTGGCTGTGCCCAGCAGTGGGGGGACAGGCTGGCACTATCTACTGGGCTGGCAGTATCCAAGCTGCTGGCCTTGCTGTGGGGTGCAGATCGTTCTCATTCCTGTGATGAGGCATCAGAGTTGTTTGGTTTGGAATAGCCCTGAGCAGCTGGACCATCCAGTTCTGTCTCCTCCCTGGTATCTTTGGAAAAGCTGTAGAAAGGACTCAGGATGTATCAGCATCAGCCACCAGCAGCAGTTTCAAGAGACTTCATTCTTACCTAGCCTTGCTACCCAAACTGGGCACAGGATTTGGTTTCTTATCTTGTACCAGGTGGTAACACCACCAGTGCAGCAGCATTTGCAGGATGACATCTGAGAATGCACTGTCCCCAGAGAGCAAAGGGACACTTTGAAGGCTGTCCCCTTGCTTAGGGGATCACCCACTCCCATGTGCCTGAGGAAAGGAGTGCTCTGCCCTCTGTTTCTAGACCAGCTCTCCTGGTGGCCTGGAAGTATTTCTTTCAAGAGTCATTCTCCACATCATAGTGGGGACTGGATACAGGCAAAGCTGGCTTTTGGGACAGTGCAGTGTTCGAAGCAGCAACGTAACCATGGACCTGCTGCCTCATGTGTTCCTACCAGAGCCTGCTTTCCCTGAGGGTACTGGGAAAAAAGCAGGATACCTCCTGGGGTAGGACTGCAGGGAATTTTCCTTTTTATGGCATGTTGGAGGAGAAAATCATAACCTTATGTGAATATACTGCAACCCTTCAACCCCCTTAGAAAGCTATTTTGTAGGGGGTTTGCAACAGGCTCAGTTCACAGCATGCAATGCTGCCATGGGCCCTGATGAAATTGCACTTGGCCCCCATGGGACCTTTTCCTGCTAACAGAGTTTGCTCTGGACTTTGGGAGCATTGGGTACAAGGGCCAGATTTCTGGCTTTGCTAGGTAGGAGCTCGTAAGGGTTGTGGGAGGTGGGAAGGCATTTCAAATGACAGAAAAAAGCTACACCATAGTGAGTGATGCAGGTTTTCCTCCTTCATGTGCTCAGTGCTCTCTGCCAAAGCCTGGGAGCAGCTGTTGGGAGCTGATTATAGGGTGAGGAAGAGAGGTGTGTGGTAAGCAAGGTTTGGGCAGGTTAACATTTGTCCCTCGGCTTTATACTGATGTCCCAAAAGATTTCATCCCCTTCATCCCCCAGATCACATCTATTGCTCAGTGGCAGGGAACCTCCAGAAGTGCAGCCACTCCAGGGGTCTCATGCTGACTGGACACAGGGAGAGACAGCCCCAGTCCCTGCCACAGCACTGGGAATCCATCTGCTCACTTTGGGGCGGTCTAAAACAGCCTAAGGTTTCCCACTACTTGACATTTTCCTTCTGAAAGACAAGACCTTCTGTTTTGAGAAGAAATACACAGGCATCCTTAGACTGGAAGCTGAAATAGGCAGCTCACCTCCACCACAGACTTGCTGAAAATTTAAAATACAATAATTTTTAATCTATCTGTCTGTCTATCTACCTATCCATCCACCCACCCATCCATCCATCTATCCATCCATCTCAATATGTGCTTAGAAAACTGCTCACAGATAATTATCACTCCCAGTACAGATATAAGAGTGCTCCCCCTCCTTCTCTCCCCGTGCACAGAGCCCTTCACACACAACAAAGAGGGAGGCAGAAGCCTGCATTTTATGTCCCTTTTGACCTACAACATGGATCTGTTCCAATCTAGCAGGTAATTAAGTGATGAGGCATCCTTTTAATCCACATTTTATGTTCACAATCAGGTCTTTGGGGTATTGATATAATTAAATCATGTGATCCCCTATAATGAAATCCTTAATTAGGGAAAATATAATTAAACTGGGTTTCTTAAAAACTGAATGTCACAGTGCCTAAGTGTGTTTTTTTCCTTTAAACATTCAGAGCATTTTCTTTTAAACATGCACAGCAATCAGACTATATCTCCCGCTGATGTTTTAGTTAATTTTCTGTTTAAAACACCACTATCTATATTTAATGTTTAAATAGCACAAAAGGATTTGAAACAAATTTTAAAATGTATCTTTTGAAATTAGCTCAATGCAAGATTACCAGATTCCAGACATTTTACTCTGTATGACAGGAAAAAAATCTACCCAAGCTGAGACCCGTGTTTGGCAAATTTCATGCTCATAATGTTTCAGATTTCAATCATGAAATACTGAAAAAGAGACACATTTTTGGCTTCTTTTGCTTTTTAGCATTAAACCATTTTTTTATAAAAGTTGATGTGCAGTGAGGTGCTGAAGACCATGAGGAGCTATTCCTTCCCTGGCCTCTAACCTCTCACTGGAACATTACTCAGCAAGTTTATGGTGGGGGTAGAGGAGGGGAGAGAGCAGGGGACATGGTCCACCTTTGGCCCCTCTGTGCCTGTCCCCTTAGGCTGCTCCTTGTTGGAGTTTTAGTTTTCTGGGGGCAGAGGTGGCCTTTTTGTCCTCTGCTGGTTCAGCCCACGGCACAGAGCCACCCTGCTCTGTACTCAGATTTCCTGGTTTCTTCATGGTGGTGGAATCAGTGACATCCAGAAAGAATGAGGGGCAACAGTCCCTACAACAGCAGGCCAGGATTTTTGGGGGATTCACACCTGGTACACAGAGGATGTGTATTTATCAGGTGGGCACTGCAGAGACCTAAGGATGAGCTTCCAAGGGTACTTTTTTGAGTACAGAGACATCCCTTCATGCTACTTAGCACATTCTTCGACTGTGCATTCGTGAGAGAACAGCAGGAGTGGATCCTTTTTATTCATTTCCCCATTTATACTGATAGATGGCAGATTGGTTACAAAAAGCTTTGAGTGTCGAAGACCCTAAGCTGACCAGCATCAGCATCTCCTAGCTGCTCAGGGCTGCAGGCTTGGCTCAGGGTCACAGATACCAGGGAGAGGCTTGGGTACCACCTCAGCAATGGGCAAACAAAAAGCTTCTCTCTGCATCCTGCTCTGGATGCCATCAGACCTTTGCTGCCACTCCTGCTTGCTGGGGGCTCTGGGCTGGTGGTGGTGCTTTGAGCTGAGCAATATGTCTTGTGCTGGTTTAGGCAGGAATGAAAAGGGAATGGAGAAGGCAGTGTGTCTGAAACTGCTGGAAAACAGTCTTTGAAATGAGAAATAAAATGTCACATATGGTTATGCAGAAAGCAAAATAAGTTTCTTTCTATTGTAGTAAGATCGGAAGTAGCACACATGGTAACAAATGACATAAAAAAAAATCTAATCTGTTCTAGCTTGATAGCCAGTGAAATGCTCTCTCTTTTAAAATAATTTGATTATAGCTGCAAATACTTTGCCACTTGAAAGCAGTGTTTGCTTAGCTGCCTGAGTGCAAGTGAATCTGTGAGAGGATAAACATCACATCTTAGACTTGCCATTGACATTTCTCAATGAACTGAGCTAGAAGCTTTTAATTACTGATTGGTTTTCAGGGTCCACATTAATGCTGACCCCTGAAGAAAAGCATATAAAATGTTTGCATAATTCCTGGAATCAAATATCTCCTTAAGAGAGCACAAGCTTCTGACCAGTCTCCTGAAGGAAATGGTGAATCCAAAACTGGTGCTTGGTTGAACCCAAACCTGGTGATTGATGTTGACAATCCAAGAAACATTATTTATTTTAGGATTCATTTTTTTCAGGAAAACATTAGCAGTTCTGAAAAATCACAAACTTTGTAGGACATGTGATTTTACCTGTAGTTAGTTTCTCACTGAAAATGGCAGTGAGATTGGCATTTCTATGTCTGTCTTCTCCCTCAGATGGGATATTTGGTTTTCCACTGGCCTTCTCCAAAACCTCTGTACTCCGCACCACTTGCTGTGTCTTTGGCCACTGTTAGTGTTTCTTAAAGAGCATTTGCTAACAGGTAGAGTTGAAGCACACTCCCAACACCTATTAACCTTTGCAAGTTAACCGTAATGAGTCAGGTTTCCCAGCTTCTGTCTGAGCCCCAGCTTCTCCTGGACAGAGCAAATATATAAAAGAGACCATCTAAGGTGTGTTCACATTTGTGTCGCCATCCTGTAGTGTAATTCTGAATTTTGTCATAGTCCTTGCTTACTCTGCTTTAGCTTGCACCAGAGACCAGTCCCAGAGATCCCAAACTGGGTTTTCTTCTGTGAAAAACTAAGCCAAGATGCTGCAAGAGCCCAACCTATTTTGCTCAGGCCACAAGCAGACATTCAGTCCTGGGGATTGGATGAGGGCCAAAGTCAACAGAAACTGCAGAATACACCCAGAGAGCCAACCCTATCATGGGCTGCATCAAAAGAGAGGTTGAGAGAGGTGATTCTCCTGTGGACACAGTATTTACCTCGAGTACTGTGTCCACCTCTGGGTTTCCCAACATAGGAAGGATGTGGAACTGCTGTGGAGAGTGGGGAGGAGATCCACGAGGATAATCAGAGGGCTGGAGCACATCTCTTATGAAGACCACCTGAGAGAGTTGGGATTTTTCAACCTAAAGAAGTGAAGCCTCCTGGAAGACCTTACAGCAGCTTTCCAGTACCTGAAGGGAGTCTACAAGAAAGCAGGAGAGGGAGTTTTTCAAGGGCATGAAGTGATAGGATGAGAGAGAGGGAGTGTCATTAAACAGAAAGAGCAGGTTTAAATTAGATATCAGGAAGAAATTCTTTACTATGGGGGTGGTGAGGCACTGGAACAGGTTGCTCAGAGAAGTTGTGGTTTCCCCATCCCTGGAAGTGTTGAAAACCAGGCTGGATGAGGTCTTGAGCAACATGGTCTCCTGGAAGGTGTCCCTGTCCATGGCAGGAAATTTGGAACTAAGGGGTCTTCAGGGTCCCTTCCAATCCAAGGCTGTGTGTAACTCCATGCCCCTGTGTACAGGGTAGTGGTTGGATCCGCATCATCCATCTGTGTCTGATGGTGGACTTGATGAGGTGCTTCTGGGGTTCCTGACCAGGCTGAAACTGCAGCCAGAGCTTTCTCCCAGCCCTGAAACACTGAGCCATTGCTGCATCAGGACTGACGGGGTGGGACAGGGCTGGCACTGAAACTTCTGCTGTAATAACAGACATGCACAAGGGTGTCCAGGGCTGGGGAGGGAGCCACACTAGAGGAATCTTGGCAGTATGTTCCTAGAAAGCTTGAGTGAGGAGGCTGGATTGCAAGCTCAATATCATGGCATCATCTGCAATTGCTGTACTTGCAGCAAAACCACTGGCAGCTGTGGTTTAATCTTCGGACCACAGGAAAAAAATTCTGTTGTGGTTATATCTGCCTTTTAGCACATTGTGTCCTGTCTGTGGTGCAGAATGAGAGAGAAATTTGGCTTCCTTGCACGTGTCAGTGCAGCTACTAGTGTGGAAACAGAGTGGTGGTGTCCGTAATGCTGGTTCAGAATGGAGACAAACAGCACAGAGCAACACAACGCAGGGAAAGCCGAGCATTACAGGGCCAGCACAGCCCAGCACCCGCTGCACACACAGTGCACACACAGCCTTCGGATCCTGGGCAGCATCTGGGGGCAGGGGGAAGCAGGGGGGATAACACCCTGCCCCAGTGCTATGGGGAAGCTGAGGCTCTCTGCATCCTACAGCTCGGGCCATACTGAGTGCCAGCAAGAGCTGGGAACCAGTGCCACATTGGGCTGGGCAGCCCACACAGCCCTCCCATGTGGCAGCCCTGATCTCCCAGTAGCACCAGAGCTGCAGTGGGTCATTGCTACTGGTGCATTGTAAACCAGGATGCAAAATGCAGAGATTAAGAGGAGGTGAGAGCCAGATTGTTTTGGCTCACGCAAGCCATGTGTCAGCTTCTCCCATGACAGTCTTGTCATGTTTGTTGGAAACAGGAAGGAAAATGATTCAAATGCTCAGACTGGGTAAGCAGTAGCATTGCTGAAAACACCTGGTAATTACAGCACACCTCAAACTGAGCAAGCAGCACTGTGTCACCTTTGAGAACTTTTTTTCATAAAGTGAAAAAACACAACCTTGGCTGGACAACGCTTTTGTCCTGTGACAGCCATTGGAAATATTTATTTCAAATGATTCTGAGGTTTCAGCTGGGGCAGTGAGCCTGGTTATGTGCTCTGATACTAGAAGGCAGGCCAAAATTACAAAGTTGAGGCACCACAAAAGGCTTCAAGGAGAGATTGACAGATACAGGTTTGCCTTCCCAGGAAGGAGGGAGAGTAAAAAGGGCTACAAGGAGAACATCCCTGTGTATAAAGGCATGTTGTTTTAATGAGTAAGATCAGCCATTCCTCATCACCTCTGGCACTGTGACAAGATTAACCGCATTATGAGGCAACAAAGGAGATAAAAGCAATGTGGAGAGAAAAACATAATAACTAAAAAGGTATAATAGACTTGTTTGGTACAGTCATTGGATTCATCGTTGGAGCAGGATAGTTTGTGAGACCGAAATCCCCCTCACTAATATTTAAACCCAGGATCAGGCAAACCCACAGCCTCAGGGGACCAGAAGTGGACCCCCACCAGGGGCTCTGGAGGTCCTTCCAGCCAACATTTCAACAGTACTGATGAAAAACAGCAACGAACCAACAACATTTTCAGGTTTTTTGTTGTCATGGAATATGGTGTTGAGACAGCCACCTTTGATAGATTGTGTATACCACCATGTATTAAATTAAACTACTTTCATGCATACACTGTTATTTGTCTATCTTACTGTAATTGTTTGTGTTTAGCAAGAGGCAACTTGAAGGCTGTTTATCTTCAGCTCTGATTTGCAGCCTAAAAAGAAGCAAAAAGGAAGGCTTACATGGCTTTATATCAGCTTAGACAATCAAGTATAAAAGACTGTAAGTTAAGTAAATGATTCAGCATGTTTCTCTGCTCCATAAATAGCATTTTTAGCTGATATGACCAAAGAGAATTTGTTCCAATGTTTCTCTTTTCTTTCTGTTTTCCTTGAAAAACAAGTTTGCCTCAACATTAGGGACATGTATTTTCACACAGAAATGTTGTTGACCAAGGTTTTGCTAAGGTGCTCCACCTGAAGATGAACATAGTGGCTGTTACTTGGTCTGGTTTTTGGTTTGGGTTTTTTTTTTTACAAATAACTGCTCTTAACAGTTTGTTTTTATTGTTGACCGTTTTATGTTTTCTTGCATTTTTGAGGAGGATTTTGAGCTGCTTTAATTTTGAGATGTTTTATACCATTCTCTCAAAGTAAGAAAATCAACTTTATTTTCTTCACTGTTGTGCACATGTCGTGCTGATTTCAGATTAATGAAACACCATGTCAGAGCTAGGCTCAGACCATGAGCAAATTTCACAACAGCATCCCCCTCCATACAGAGATAGAAATGGAGCCTCTTTTTGTTTGCACATTTGAAGACGGTACAGAAATGAGAAACCCTTTTTTTCTCTGCCTTTAGAACCATGAGATAAAAAGTGCATGAAGCACCCAAGAAGCTTAAAGGAACATGACTCCTAATGTTAGCTATTGTGATACAGAATTGCTGCTGATGTGCATGGCATTCCAGAGAGTGTATATCTCCCCAGATTTTAACAGCAGGCCCCAAACTGATGTTTCCATAGAATCAGCACTTTAGACATTTGAGTGCAGTTTCTACACTTAACAAATTTTGTCCAAAACATGAACTGCCAAAGTGCTCCCAACGCCAAGTGTCCTGCTCTACCCTCCGGCTTCTTCAGCAACCAGAGAATAATGGAAACTTTGCAAAGTGTCAGCTATTTGTTTGATAACTGTCGTATGCTTCAGGAAGATGTATTGTCAATAGTTGTCATCTCAGGAGAAATGTTTAACAAGAATGCCTGTTTGTTTAGCAAAGCTAACGAAGACTTGGAAATCGAGCCTTCTCATAACACACATCACACATGGAGTCCCACAGGACCTCACACACCAGATTTGCTTCTCTGTACATACATCTCAAGCACAGCGCTCTCAAGTTTTATGAAGATTTTTCTCAGGGTTTAATTTGATGCAACTAGCGGCTACTTTTTTTTTTTTAGCTCTCCAGAAATTGCTTGCTTTACAGTTTGCTTCACTGCTGCAATGTTTGTGTCTTGAAATCATAATATCCACACTGTTCCTTTTCTTCAAACATTTTCTTCCAGCTCTGCACTCTGTGTGATGCTCTTTAGTGGCTTCTTCACATGTTCCATTCTCACAAAACAACTTTGTATTTAATTAAATGTACATCTTTTTTGCATCTAAACATCAGGCTTTTATTGACAAGTTTGTTTTGGCAGAGAGGGAGCATGGTGGAGGAAAGCTAATTACAAATTGCTTCTTAAGCTAGGAAAAAAAGCCACCACAGCATACCAGTGAGACTTCCAGCAGGAAGAATGGATGGGAAAGGGATTGCTCCAATGGACAGCACAAAAAAGCTTTATACTGGGTAGTGTTTATAGGGGTCTCTCTCCTGGAGCACCCAGAGAAATAGAGTGCATTACAGCACACTCAACTAATTTCATCTTGCCAATAGCGCTCACCTCTAACCAGTGGGGAAGGGCTAAGGACTAAAGAGCTAAACAGAGGCTCACCTTCACTAGCTACAGAGAAGGAGAATACCTTATTTGAAATTTTCAGGAAATATGCCCTTTCTGTTCTCTCTTCTCCTGTTTTCAAAGCACACCCTCTTTTCCAATGCGTTTCCTTTATCTTAGGCACTTTTCCATTTCAGGGGCGAAACACCAGTTAATTTGGTGAGCTCAGAGCTATCCCAGTCAAGACAGCTCATGCTGCAAACCCCCAAAACGTCTTCCAAAACCCAAACAAACTCTACTTTTAAGACTCACTTTTTTTTTTTTTTTTTTTTTTCCAAGATCCCTGCAAATAACTCACTTCTATTCCTTGGCAAACTTGCAAACTCTGGTCCCACAGCCTCTGCCCTCGCTAAATCTTCACTACACAGTATAGACCTCAAGCAAACAGACTTCTTGCCTTATTAATTGAGCCAACAGCCTTGCTCTGCTGATTGCATGGAGATAACGTCACAGATAAAAACAGGCACATCTTTCTTTCAGCTGCAGCTCTGCCCTCCCCAGCACAGGGGAGTCCTCTGTCCTTCCTGTACCTCTGCCTGTCTGATTATGGCCTCAGTGGGAAGCACACCTGCAGTGGCTCTACTCCCATCCCCCTCGCCGTAAGCAGTGCCCCTCTGTGGCATGTTACAGGGACAGCATCATCTGCCTCAAAGCCACTGATGCTTTTTCTTGCTGGCTTTTAGCTGTTAATTGAGACTTAACTTAGCCTGAGACTCACACTATAAAAAAATACATTGTAACTTGAATTCACACCAGAGCCACACTGGAAATTTATGCTGATGTCTATCTGGCTCTATGGGCTGTTTTGTGAACTGTGTGTCTAGAACACAACCCATTCTACTGCCATGTTGCTGGAAAAGAAGGAGTGATGCCATGTGGAGGACAAAGATAAAGGCCCATCTAGGTAGAGTAATGAGAAATTTCTTTTCCTTTGAAATATTTTCTAAGAGACAGCACTATTTTAAATTCACAGGCAATTGGAAAAGACAACAGTGCTGTGTGATTAATCTCCCAGCAAAAGATAATTAAGATATTCTCTCTGTACTGCTGAACATGTAAGTAGAGTTGTCTCTGATCTTTACTTTGTTTTATGTTTTTATTTTTTTCTGGTATAGCCTCTGAGAGGCAGCAGCCAAGGGAATTCGTAGCAGTCAAACCTGTGCCAGATCACATCACAGCTGACATCGTACCTCCAGCAGCGGCCTCCCACTAGATGCTCCGGGCAAAGACAACAACAGAAAGTGCCAAACCAAACCTTGCTCCCCGTGGGCAGTCCCTCATCCTTTAGCTGCAAAAATACCAGGATCACAAAGAAATCAAGGACACCACTGTATAAAACTGTATGAGGACTCAGCTGATTGAAATTCTGAACAAAACTCTTGGAGTCTTTCAAAAAGCAGACTTAGCCTAAGCTCCCCGTGAACTAAAGTGGGCTTCTCCTGCCTCTCAAGGAATTAATGGAGTGCACATCACTCCTCCTAAGCTACCTACAGGAAAAATTTCTTTTAGAAATTGATCTCTGCCCAAAGGCAAGTTCAGCTTATTGTGCAGGTGAACAGAGGGTCTTCTGCTCTTCTTTTGTTAGGATCTATTCTCAAAGAGCTAATGGTCTATTTTCATGTTTTGCCCACAATGTAGAGAATTTTGCAGTTTGACCATTGGTGTATTAATGAGCTTCTTCTTATTTTAGGCCTAAGTTTTCTGTTCATTTATTTAACATGATAGTATAATTGCCGAAGAAATACCTCTAAAAGGAGAGAATTAGTCTTCCCTCCATATTTCTTAGATATTAAATAATTATTTTATGATAAATCAAGACGAAATAAGTGCAAGATTTTTAGGCGTTTGTCTTCTCTCAAAATTGTTTTCTGATCAAACATATTCATAGGTTATAAAGCCACCACCACTGCAATCATCCTGCCTGATCTTCCCTGTAACACAATACCTAAAATTCCTCTGAATCAAGTAAAGTATCTCCCTCTTTTTTCTTTTTTTCTTTTTTTTTTAGGGAGGTGGGAGAAGAGATGAGAAAGTTATATGCTTTGAAAGTCTTGGGTGATAGAGAATCCACCACAACCCTCAGTGAGTAATTTCAGTGGTTCATTGTCCTGTGTTGCAAATCTACCCTTTAGCTTGCATCTGCCTCATTTCAATTTCTTGCTCTAGGTTTTGTTGTCCTCTGGCAGACTGAGGGCTGATATACTGCCAGATTTCCTTTCCCAGGGAAGGTGCTGGGCAGGGCAGGAGCCCTTGCTGCTACACTGGAGATAGACATGTTTCCTTGTTTTTCACTGAAGACTGTAGCTCTGTCCAGCTCCCTGCCCTGAAGCCTGCTCTCCCTGGCAAACTTTGCTCTCTGACAATCTTTGTATATAACATGGCTTTCATTTTTCTTCCACATCACTGATAAAAGTGTTAATGAACTTGGTTCAAGAAGACATCAGTTGAGAGCCTCCAGAAAGATATTTTCTGCTTTCTATTAACTTTGGAGATGTATCAGCTGGTTCCTGTCCAATCCATCCAGCATATTTTATATTTTTCTAGCCTCTTCATTAACAAATCTTGCAAGAGACCGAGGCTTCCATGCACGGTCCAAGTGTCTTAGTCACCCAAATATGTAAATTCACTTAAAAGAAGAGAGAAATCACATTGCTTGGATAAAATCTATTTCCTTACTTCCTAATTTAATGGCAGAAACCATAAAACCACCTTCTAATTCCCCATTAAGTAAATCTCCCATTAACTATTGATTCAATATTATTTGTTTGTTATCACAAGAAAGGAATGAGAAAAAAATTGAAGGTTTAATGTAGGTAGGAAGCTGTGTGGAAGAACATCTGTTCTCATTAAAAGCATCAGTTTATTGCATAGCATTAATTGCCAGTACCAGGATGATACAGCAGTGTTTCAGAGTGAAACCACCCAAGGCTCCAGCATTTTAACATCAGCATGGGCCTTCTAAACATCTGTGAGCAAAATAAACGTGCCCTTTACCTGTGTGAATAACATTTCCCAGCAATGCACCTAATGTGGAAAGCAAGGGTGGCTTCTCTGGGAAATTGAAGGAAAAATAGGCCTTGTCCAAAAAAAACCACCCATCACAGCCCTTTTTTTTCTCCAGTTTTTCTTTTTTTCTTTGTTTTCTGTTAAGGGGAGGGGGAAGCTGGGAGAAGGCTCAGGCAGAGACAAAAGACAAGATTTGTCTTCAAATAGCAGCACTTAAATGCTAAGCCCCAGCCACGGCAGGTGTTTCAATCCCTGATGAGCAGGTGCACCAAACTGGCTATTGGGTCTTGCAATGCCCTCCAGCCAGATTAGACTATTAATTCATGGAAAGAAAAGGAATGTGCAAGCCACTGGGGAGCTGGCCAAACGCTGGGTGACTCTCAAGACCGCCAAGCTCCGAAAGTGCCCAAGGCCAAAATAATGGGAGCCTCCACTTTCAGTGCCTGCTGTGCATCTGTTGCTGTGTCTCCTTGAGCAAGCCCGGCAGAGTGGCTGCCAACACCCTGAGCCTGCCCCACGCGTGGCCTCCCTCCTCCTGCACACACTGCCAGCCCTGCTGCCCTCTCCTCCTCTCCCAGGGAGCGAAGCCTGGGCACGAGGGCAGTGAAGGAGGCATCGCTAGGATGGCCTCTTTCCCCCTTTGGGGATGAGGGATGGCAGCTGAGACACCCAGAGGGTACGCCACATCCCCTGCCCCTTGGGTGGGGTGTGTGGGCAGGGAGAGAAGCTGCACAGCTGGCACGGGTGGCGGGGTGTGTGCAGGGCTGCACACACAGCACGGGCTCAGCCTCTGCAACTTGTGCATCTGGGTTTGCCCGAAAGTTTAAAGGCCCAGAATTTCTCTTGATTTGCTTCAAGCCTACAGTTTGAACGGGAAAAGCATCATGCCAGTGAGTGAGGCCCTCAAGGCACCCCCCATACTTGGGCAGCCCAGGCAGGGAGACTTGGGGAGAGGGGCTCCTCAGCAGCAGCCTCTCCCCAGGCAGCTGGGTCCCGCAGCCCATGTGGTTGTGCCTGTGTGGGACAGGGCGATGGGGGCACACGTGTTTCTCCTAAAACCCTGCAGAATGCAAAGCAGCTGGCTGTGCCCCACACAGTCCCATGGCTGCCTGTGAAGGGGCAGTGTGCCACACGCATTCCTGCAGGACACCGTGCCCCTGCACAGCCTGGGGCAGCTGCTGGGCGACCATCACTCCACACGGGGCAAGCTGCTCCTGGCCATCTCGAGGGGTCACCTCCTTCTCAGCCACACACAGCCTCCTGTTTCCTCACTCCTGCTTCCCCACACCCTGCAAAAATGAGACAACAGCAGGTGTGCTTGAGGCAGACCCCACAATCCTGCACTTGTGGATGTAATATGTGGTAGCCCAAAAGCCAGCAAAGAAATCATATGCATTGGCAAAGGGCAGGCTTCTTCCACCTCCTGCTTATTAGCTCCACGACTACAACTAAAAGAGACACTTCATTAACGGCTTGTAATGAGCACCAATAAAGCATGTGCTGGTAAATCATAAATATATGTGGTTATTTGAGATGACAATTACAAGCATTGCTGATGTTGTTGGATGACTCAGTTCTGGAATACTATGGTTGGGCAGGATTGCACCAGCTAGTCACCACTTGGTGGCAAGGAGCTGGCAGATTGGCCAGGCCTTCCTCCCCCACGGAGGGTGCTGCTTTCCTTCCATTGTCACAGGCAACTTGGTGGGTGTGATAAACAGCACATTCCCTGATGCATATTGGCCTGTAACCGCGCCAACATATACCCGTAGAAATAATTTCTGCAAAGAGTTGCGCTAAATGGCCAGGATCTGGGAAAGCTCTTGGGAGCATGATGGATTGTAAGCATCACTTGCATTCATTGGAATGGGTATAGAAGTAGGTAGAGTGTAGGTGTTTGTGGAATAGTCTGAGAGTCCAGAAACACTTTGCAAAGCACAAATTAAGGTCCCAAACTCTTACGTAGGCATGAAAAATCTTTCCACTTGTTCAGAGAAAGGACCTCAACCAGAGTTGAGGAACTGAGGAACTAAAAAACCTAAAACATAATCACATGGTACCTCAGCAGGGATGAGTGTGGCAACTGGTGATAGGGAGCAGGCAGGCAGCAGGATGGCTGCTTCCTGTGCTTGGGAGCCAGCCTGCTGATGTTGTCTACTCCCTGTTCATTTCCTGTCCTTATGGTGCAGTTTCTGGAGGTTTTTAAAAATTCATCCTGAACTCCCACAGTGGAAAGTGCAAAGGGTTATTCTGACTGTGACTACATGGGAACAGAAACCCAAAAGACAAGTCTGTTATTCTGGTAAGGGCACTCACATGAGCCCTTTGCAAAGCAGTCACTGGGTCTCTCCTGAGGCCACAGGTTTCATGTCTGTTGTCTTCACTGGGGACCAGAGCATCCTGGCAAGCATACACAGCTGGAGAGGTGTGGAGCTCACCCAGGGCAGGGCAGGCTCAGAAGTAGCTTTGGACACATGCTTTTCCCCAGGTTTTGGGTAACTACTACAAACTCACCTCTGGAGCCATCAGGACGGGCATCAGGATGGGCACGTTGGTGAAGGAGTATCTTACTCAGACCCCACTGTCTTCAAGTGTCCGTGTGCTGCAAAGGCTGCCCATGGATGATGTTCTGATGGATGTGGAAGAGCCTTCCTACACAGCCTTCAATTTACCAAGATTGTGCCTTCACCTGATTAAATTACACCTGTTTTGTCACCCATGAGGATACTGGCTTAGAAAGGAGGGATAAATTCGTCCCAGATAGCCAAATACTATAAAAAAGGCTATTTCAATAATCTGCCAGACAAGTAAGTGCTAAAAAGCCCATAAAAGAGCCTAAACAACTGCAGTTTTGTGAGGCTGGCTCATCAAAGGAAAGTCTTCAAAAAATTAATCATGGGCAAAATAACCTGACTTATTCCCTCACAAGCAGGGGCAGGAGACAAAAAATACTGGTTATTCTGGCAGCTGCCCCCCCAGACTGACCCCCAAGGTTGGATGACACCCTGGAAGGGTGGGAGGGCACGGGGCAGGGACATTTCAGGTTGGCATACACGGCAGAGCAGTGATTTCACTCTGCAATCATAATAAGCATTAAGGGAGAGAGGAAAAGGAAGATCAACAAGCTCTCATAGTGCAAACATACATCCCAGTCTGGCAGCCATGCATCACAGCCATCCTCTCTCAGGCTCTTTGGGTGGGCATGTTTACAGCACAGAGCACAGAGCACTCGCAGGGGCATGAGGAAAGAATCACAGCTGCAGCAAAGAAAAGTTTGGTTAGACCTCCTGAGTTCATCAGAGCATTCCTGGTTTTGGGAGGCAGATGACACCTATATCTACAGCAGGCGACCCCTCGCACACACCGGGTGTGGCAGCGTGTGGCCCTCCCTGTGTCCTGTGTACACCAGCATCACCAAGCATGCAGCCCTGATCTGCTAGCTCTTCTTCTGCCTTGATACGTGGTTTAATGCAAGTCTCAAAAAGACTTTTCAAAGGAGATGCCTTGTGTACTCCCAGCTTCTGATGCAGTAATGAATGAAGGGTGCAGAGTGGCATGTTTCCCCTTGATTTTCCAGGTTCTGTAGGCATCTCATGGTTTACATTTTGGAGGCATTTTTAGCATGTTTCTCATGCCTTTCACCTACACAGCCTTTCATCTCTAATGAACTCCTGTAGCATCAAGCCACCCTATCCCAGGTAGGACCCTGGGGCAGATGAGCACTCCCTTGTGTATCTACAACCTGCTAGCAGGCTGCAGGTTCAGGCACATGATGCCATGTGTCATCTTGCACAACCAAAATGTAGCTGCTGAGAGAGAGAGTGGATTCTTATGGCGCTGGCTTGAATACTTCCAGGCTGCTTCCTTGCAAGCATTTATTTTACCTCCAAAGCACTGTGTCTAGAAAGCGAGACCAAAGAAACCTGGGGCTGGAAAAATCCTGAGACACTATCATTTTCACTGCCAGCATGGCAAATGCCTCCCTTGATATGTTCCAGATGGATGCATTATTTGTGCTGTAATTTGGCATGGATCTTGCTCCCCTATTTGTGTAGTGTGCCAGGTGCCTTGCTGTTCATGAACCCAACCCCACTGCTACTAAGGAGCCAGGAAAGCAAACAAGCAGTGGTGACATGCCAGTGGTACAAAACGCTCTCCTCTCCCAAGGCCAGCGGTGAGGGCAGGGGCAGAGGGTATGAGCTAATAGCCAAACAGCAGCCAAGAGGTTGGATGTGCCTTCTCATTTCCTCTGCTTCGGGAGGTTAAAGGTGGGCCTTTCATGTTCCTTAAGTGTAGCTTTGGTTTTGATGACTCAAACTAATCACACATGGTTGGACACCTATTTTTAAAGTCCATTGTGCCTCCTGGTAGCTCTCCCACCACTGTGGAGCTCTTTACCCTTTTGAGGAGGAGCTGGGAGTTACCAGCTAGTTGAAATTAATTTTGAATTTTACACTATTTTCAAACGCTTCATCTTTTTTTCTCTATGTCTTGCTTGCCACAAGCCCATGATTGCTTGTTTCCTTATCTGGCGTGCCCCCCTCACTCGCATGCTTGTTTGGCAGCAAGCTCTGCAGACACAGGACTTGTCCAAGTCCTCCTCCCAGCTCTCCCAATAACCTTTGCAGGAAGAAGTTTCCCGTTAAATGTGAGGTGTTAACTGTTCTCCTGCCTACATATTCCAAGATGTTTCCTGCTCATATTTCAGGAGCGGTCTGCAGTGTTGCAACCCCCACTGGGGCCGTTCTGTCAGTCCAAGCATTTAATTAGCTAATTACAACCTGCTGACATGAATACACAGAATATGGTGTTCGAAGAGCAATTTTTTTTTCAATTCATTTATTATTAACCCCCAGTAAACATCTGATATGCTCTTCCCCGAGGGGACAGAGTAGTAATTGGTCCCTTGAACACTGAGTTCCCTTTCTAATCTGCCTGAGCTGGAGCCGAGTGTCACCATCTGTCAGTGTTTGCATATACAGCCCACTGCGCGTTTCACGTGGTGAAAGGGGAGAAAGAGAAAAAGGAAGCAGGAAAATCTCAGGGAAGGATTTTGAATGTAGTCAGGTCCCAGCTCCTCTGCCTGTCACTCACTGCTCGCACATCTGCACCCGTCCCGGCAGGCGGTGCGGAGGGCCCAGATGAAATGCCCTGCCCAGGGTGCTGTGCTAATTGGGCTGGCTGTCATCAGCCCTGCTTTCTTCCCTGCTTCATCAGGCATCTGTATCATGTCTGAGGCAGTGGTGGAAATTGCTCTCCCCTCTGAGAGACCAAAGTGCCACAAAGCAGAGATAGCTGGGCGATGTTTTGGGGGGGACAAGGATGCCTTACAAATACAAAATGGTATGGGCACCTCATTCTGGGTGAAGCACCATACTTGGTGACTCTCTGGTGAGCACAAATATACCAAATGAGGCTTGGCTGATCCACTCAGTGCTACTGGAAGGAAAGAAATTGATGTTTGAGTTAAAACAGCTCCTAGAGGTCCCCTTGGTGCTGTTCCATTTGGAGTTGTGGCAGTGTGAGTCAGGATGGAGGCAACCCCTGCTCCAAAGAGCCAGGAAGGGCACAGGCAGCAGCAGGAGATTGGGAAGTGGGAGCAAGGAGCAGGGAGTGGCAGCAGGGCAGGGTGGCTGCTGCAGTGTGCCCAACATGCACAGCTCAGCTTTTCCCTCCAGCTCAGATGCCTTATTCCCACCACACAAATCTCCCTCCCCAGCAGTATCAGAAAGGCTTAAACCAAACTCCTAAGTATTGACATAAAAAACCCCCAGCTACTCAAAAAACTTCCAGAAGACTTCTTGATGGTATTTTACAGCATATGGACATCACTGGTATCCATGCAGCTCCAGCACCTGCTTTCTATGAATGCAGCACCAATTGTCAAAAGGCAGTAAATGCTAGGAAATATCTAGAAAACGAAAGATTTTAGATTTTGATTGTGCCCATAGAGACATTTCTGCTTAATATGATGAGGAGTCTCCCTAATGGTCTGCAATATTTTCATGGTGGTACATGTGAGGGTCCACAGTTAGACAGAAAAAGCAAAGTGGAAACATAGAATGAGGCTGGTGAATCTGGGAAGACAAAGAAGAAAGGGAACTTTGGTTATAAGTAACAAAAACCAGCTTAGAGTCTTATCATATATTTTCAAGATATCAACAGCAAAAACACACATCTGTCTTTGACTTCATGAAAATATAATTTTCCCACATCTGCCTTGGAGGAAAAAGCAGCAGAGTCCAGAGGAGACAGAAAAATAGAGAAAAAATAAATAAATGAGAAAAAGAAATAAAATTTGTGTCAAGGGCGAATGGGGGAACACCAAGTACCTTGAGCTAGTTGGTTTAAAGGCAGATGACTGCAGACAATTTGTGCCACTCTGCACAGATGGGGAAAGCTGGTGGTTATCCAGACCTTGCCCTGTAAGAGTGAATCAAGCACGGGCAGATAACATCACTGGGCCCAAGACCCACATGTTCAAGCCCTAGAAGAGAAAGAACTCAGAGTGCAGCAGCTGGGTGGTTTAGACAGAGACTAACTTCTGGCTAGACTTTGGCTCAAGAAGTTGATGTTACCAGTGCTCTGGCTCTGATGCCAGCATGGCTTTTTTGCATGTGCACGTGGCACTGAACCCATCACAAAGCCAGTTAACAGTGTTCTCTACAGCAATCCAACCCAATTGCAAATTATTTCTGATACAAAGTGTATGAAAAAGTTTGTGCTTTAAGAGACCTTGAGGAGCCGCTGCTCTTTAGAAAGCCTTGGCTTGCAGTTCAGGTACAAACTAGTGATACTTTGTCATCCTGAAAGATCATTCAGAGGTGCTGAAGGAAAAACTTCTGCTATGCAGAGTTCTGAATCAGAAGGCCAGAATTGTTGGGTTTACAGAGTTCACCTCAGCCTTTAGATCTGAGAACCAAGCATGAACTTCATTTTACTTCAGAGACATTTATTTGTTGGATCTGGTCCCTTTGCTCCTGAAAAGGAAAGATTCCATTCTTATACAGATTTTTTGTGTGTGGTCCAGTACAGCAAAGATGTGTGCCTGTCTCCTTCAGGGAAATGTTTTCTCTCCAGCTCCCTGTGGATGGGTGGAATGAGCCTCAGCAAGCAGGCTGACAGCAGCATCTCCTGAGAGGAACCCTGTAAAACAATATTTTTCAGATGTCAGGGCTTCCCCACGTGCAACATCTGCAGGTGCCCATTTTGTTCTCCAGCAGGGCCTGATAGGACACCATTCCATGGGAAGGGAGAAAGCTGCAAGTTCCTGCCTTGAGGGGGGTGGCATGACTGTGACAGTGGGTGAGGGCAGAAAGCTGCTGCTGGTGATGCTCCAGAGAACAGCTGCTTTTGGTAATTCACCTGAAGCTGCCCAGGATGTGGAGGCACCTCCGACACAGCCCCAAGGTCCCGCTGCTGCTCTTCCCTATGTGCGGCTCCCCTGGCATGTCCACCCTCAAAGCAAGGCTCAGGCAGGCACCAGACACTCCCAGCTCACAGTTTTAAGCCTTCCTTCCATGGGTAGGGGATTTCCATGCACGGCCCTTGTAGTTCTGGGTGAGCAGAGGACGGGGCCCTTGTCATGGGCCTTGGCTCATTTGCGTTAAGCAGGTTTTGGGTAGATGCCATGTGCAGATGGAAACAGAGTATTTCAGCTGTTCCCTTGTTGTTTGCTGCAACAAAAGGACACAATAATTTCACTGAACCCTGCTGATAGTGCAGAAAATGTTTCTCATCTCTCTTAGCTGCTCTGGCTTTTTTTTTTTTTTCTGCCTTTTTATTCTTTTTTTATTTTTTCTTTAATGTGGTATTATTCAAACAGGTTGGCTACTGACAACTGAGATCATGATGGCAAAGACAGTTTAAAAAAATATCATGAATTAATTATTTTCTCCCATGCCTGGCTGTATCACTTATCAGGCCTTCAATGGGAGCACTGGCCCAGCTCCCTGACCACGTGCACACTAATGGCTTGCTCCTCTATTATCCCTTTTGATCAGACACAGGTGGACAACAAGGCCCCCTCCTTGTCTGTTGAAAAAGGTGCACACTGTTGTCAGGGTGATTATATCTAATTACATCCCAGTTAATTATCAGACCTGAATAATTATGGCAGAGCTACTCTCCTCCAGAGATAGGTGCATCTTCCAGATGTCACACTACGGTCTTCACAGGGCAATTTCCCAAGACCTTTTGTTGGGATGTGCTGGCTGCAGGAAGGGACTGCGGGGGAACTGCTGAGACCAATCAGGGTCCAAACAGTCCAGTGGTCTTCAGTTCCCCTCCCTGAACTCACAGCTGACTGGGCTGAGTTGCTTTGTGTTATACTGGTATCAGAGCCCCCACTCCCCATCCTGCCGCACCACTGGGGTAAAGGAGGTAGAGAAAAATCAGGAGTGAAGTTGAGACTGGGATGAAGTGAGGAGTGGGGCAGAAGATGTTTTAAGATTTTGTTTTATTACTCTTTATCCTACTCTGATTTGTTTGGTAATGAATTAATTTCCCCAAGTGGAGTCTGTTTTGCCCATGACAGTAATCAGTGAGTGATCTCTCCCCAGTAAGTGATCTCTCTTATCTTGACCCACGAGCCTCTTGTTATATTTTCTGTTCCCTGCCCAGCTTAGTAGGGAGGAGTTACTCTGGTGGTCACCTGGCACCCTGCCAGGGTCAACCCACACTGCAGGAACAATCCTTATGTGTGTATCCTGATGGACTAGATCAGGTGACAGCAGCCATCCCAAACCCCATGTGTTCATATTGCCTGCAGCTTCTTCTGTAAAGTCTCCTCAGCCTGGATCTAGTTGTTCTCTGAAAGTTGTGAATGTCTCTGACAACCTGAAAACAGTATTTAAAAAAAAAAAATCTATTTGATTCCATGTAATATATGACTGCTTTCACTTCAAAGGCTACTCCAGAATCTGCACTGTGGGAGAGAGTAAGAAACAGCGGCACAAAAAACACCCTAGACATTTAGCTAAAGAAATGCATGTCCAGCATGCACAAGTTTATAATAGTTTGTATTAAACCCACTTGAATATTTAACTTCATGCCATAATTGCCTTGTTATGAAGACACACCAGAGACTTCTGTTACAGATGTTTTCCTAGGCCCTTAACCCAAAATGTTGCATCCTCACTGTCACTTAGTGAAAAGAAAAAAAGCATAAAAATAAATAAAATAAAATAAAATAAAATAAAATAAAATAAAATAAAATAAAATAAAATAAAATAAAATAAAATAAAATAAAATAAAATAAAATAAAATAAAATAAAAACCTATCAGCTTCCAACTTTCTTTTGTATAATTCTGACCTTCTCCTGATAGTATAAATGTCAAGCCTTACTTTTGGTCTCAGCATGGTCTTGGGCTTAGAAGATGCATCTTCATTAACATTAAGATGCATCTTCATTAACATTTGAATTTGAATCTGAGATGTGATTTTGAATTGTTTCTCCCTGTGCTTCACACTTTGCTTCACAGGGTGGAGCAATCAGTTCTATCCAGTGCCTTTCCAGTGGATGAATATAAACCACAGTGCCCGCTCCAGGAGTGCAGCGGATGGGCTGCTGCCACTCAAAGTCTGGTCTGTGGGATCAGAGCAGATGCAGTCCCATGTAAAAGTCCCAAGGGCACATAGCAGGGGTGGTGGTCCCCAGCACCTGCCATTCACTCCACAAGCCCACTCCTACCATGACAAACCATTCTCTGTTACAGGTTTAGCAACTGATGTCTGGTGGCACTGAGGTCAATGATAACGCGTGCTAAACAACTTCTGTTCCTAACTAGCTCTGAAATTCCTATTTTCCCAATTTGCTCACTCCTCTCTCGTTTCTGAATTGTAACACAGGTCAAATTGGTTTTCTGTTTGCTAGCAGTATATCACAACCCACTTTTATGGTATTGATTCAACATCACCACTTTTTCACCTTTGTAAAATGTAAACTCTCCAGTCTTTTCAGTCTTTTCTCAGATGGGAAATTTCACACGTCCTTTTCCATTCCTGTCACCTTTCTCTGAACTCTGTCTTGCTCTGCTGCGGGCTTCTTGTGAAACTTGGGAGTATTGGGTGTCCAGTCCTGCATATGTTATTCCAAATGTGAATGCATCATTGACTTACATAATTAATTGCTTGCATTTCACACATTATTCTCTATCCTGTTCCTTTTGCAGTCTAACATCTTGCCTGACCAATAAATTAGAGCTGTGCTCTGCATCCAAATGATCTCTGAGACGTCCACCGTGACATTCAGCTGCCTTTCCCAAGCCACTGCAGGTAATTGAGAGCCCTGTAAGGCACATGACCACATCCATTTTATTCCCCCCGTCAGTGTGCAACACTTTGTCTGAGCAGAGCTGAACCTTGCATGACACCGTGTCACCCATTCATCTAGTCAGATGAGGTGCCTCTGAAGTTGCTCACAGGCCATTCAGAATTTTACTGATTCTGTAGTCTTTGCAGATTTGGTGGATTCACAATCACCTTTTTTCCAGATCTTTCCTGAGTATCCCGAGCAAACCAGGAAGCCATATGGATCCTAAAATAACCTGAAAAGCAAATTTTTGCTATGACAGAACATATATTTAAACCTACTTTATTTTTTTCCTGCTTCAGAGTTAAATAAACTCTCACATCAGCAAACATTATATGGGATTTTTTTCTCTCTTTTTTCCCCTCTCCTCTCTCAGTATTCAGGGCTGTCCCACCCATACAGGTGCAAGGAGAAAAAGCAAGGAGTCCATTACAAGTGAGCAAGAGGAGAAATCTTACTCCAAGACCACTCCAAAACACTGAGGATGGCTATGGTACACACTGGTATCCACTAACAGCTTTGTGCCTATTAGGAGTAATTTTCCTCTATTATATTGCAATTAAAACACCACCATTTTCCTTTATTCCTGTGTCAGCCCATATTTGTCTGAGGTTTCAGGAGCGCTGTGTGTCTGTTCCTATTTTTATTTCAGTTTTATTTTGAGGGAAGGGCAGTGCACGATATGGAGCTGCCCAAGATTGGCAGACACCAACACGGCATGGAAGAGAGGGACAGGAAAGGTGCCAAGCAGGAATTAAGTCTGCATTCTGCCAGAACAATGCTGCATCATATAGATGTGTCCCGGAGCACACAGCACCCCAGTGATAATTTCACAGAATTAATTTTCCCAAAATGAAAAAAGAAAAAAAAAAGGCAACAGCACAGAAAGGATGAGGCAAATTACCAACACTAATCAGTCTCTCTCTCTCTCTTCCCTTTCCCCTTGTATGATAATTATGATAATTAACAAGCTAACAAGCTTCTAGTAAAAACAGTTCCAGAATTTCAATGTATAATTAATATTTACATCCATAACAAGTTGTCATTTATGGTGCATGTTGATTTTCCTTTTTCAAAGGAAATTGTGCTTTATACTCAGAAAAGATAAATGCATCAAGAACATGCACTAAAAAAAAAAAAAGGCATCCTAAATTCAGAAATCTTGTCCCTATTTGCTATTTATTTCTGCTATTTTATAACATCTGAGTTTATACAAATTATGAGTATACGTATGTATAGATAGATACAGTTTTATCTTTTTCTTCACAGAAAGCCACAAATCCACCACCATAGTAAAAATGACTTGTGTTTCAGGTGGGTCCTTGCACATAAACCATGCATCACCTTTTAGTGACCTGAAAAACCAAGTTCAGGTGACCAGTCATTTGCAGAAATGATGGGTCCTTATTATGCCAAACTGCTGATTGTTCCTGCATGTTTTTTTCAAGAAAGCTGGATCTGTAGTTTTCCACCTGCTGGGAAATATAGAGCAGGAGGCAAATACTTCACTCAAATAGGCTCAAATTTCTCTGTGCTGATGCAGGGTGGTAGCCATGCTCGGATAACACAGTCATGATGGACAAGAGGTGCCTAGAGAAATGGCAGCCACTTCTCTTTGAGTGTAAAACATCACCCATGGGCAGCTGGGTGAACTGGCTGCAACAAACACCTTAAAATTGCAGCTTCTGCATTACAGCTGAAAGATGCTAAAACCTGAGAAGACTGGTACTATCTCAAGGGTAGGTTTTGATTGAGTTCCTCTTAAACTCCTCCATATGTGATGGCTTTTGTCTCACCGTATGGCAAATGGCTGTCCTCAGACCCTCACAAGATGATGGCATTTCAAAGGAATAACTGAAGGAGATGGGATGATGATTTACTTGGCATCAAAAAAAAAAAAAAAAAAAACAAACCAAAAAGTTTAAAGGATGAAGAAAATCTCTAGAGATATACAGAGAAAAGAAGCATTGAGAGATACAGACAAGAAAAATTCTGGCAAGATTTACTGTTCTTACTCATTAATATGTGATCCAACAACATATATTCTTTGGCCAGTTGTTTTTCAGGTTTTGTCTTCCCCACAAGCTCAGTAACCAAAGGAAGCATGGGTGGTAGGGGGAAGGACGATGGTGCTGCAGGGTGGGAGCCAGCCCATCCTCCAGCTCCCTCCGGTGGAGACCACATCCCATGCTCCCAGGGTATCTGCTTGACAGGAGGGTTGGGAATAGGGAGCAAGGGGAAGAAAAAGGGAGGGAACACACACCGGGGAAATTAGGGTGGCTTTGGGTCTCTTTAACACACAAGTATTCCAGAAAAGAAAAGGCACTGTAAATATCCACAGCTTAGAGAGAAACTCATAGGGATAGCCAACTTCAGAAGGGAGTCAACACTTTGAGTTGGAACCAAAGGTAGATTTATATGTAAGTGAAGCTGGACCTGAATTCTGGCATTACTTCTTTGCTAGATGAGATGAAATATGTGGTCTAGATACACAGTCAAGTCCACAGAACCTGAACTAATTAAAACACTTCATTAAATCGGTCACATCCCAGCTGTGGAGCATATGCATTCTTCTACACCAAGTCATCATTCTGTACAATATTGCATGGCAAAAAAGGAAAGGAAGAGTCATGACCTTCTGCTTCTTACAAACTAATACATAGACAGATCCCTGTAAACTTTGATAGAGAAGTCTTCTTGTCACTGTTTCCTAAGTCACTGGCAAACTTTGAACGAATTCTCTACAAATATATTTCACTCACCTTGCTTGCCTTGTTGCACAAAATTGATAAAATATGCACAAAAAGTCAGAACAGAAATACGCCTAGTGTGCAAACCTAGAAAATGCCTTCTAAGCTCGGACTCCTGTAGTTGTTTCATGCCTGGAGGTGGGTACTTTGCCATGATGAAATATAGAAGAAGTATTGCACACAGGGTGCTCAACAGCTGTTGGGCTGTACATTTGATTAATAAGGGCAAAATAATGACACAGGAGACTTAGATTTCTTCCACAAAGCATTTCACCTGGTACCATATGGCATTTAATTAAGAAACTAGGACACTACAAGATACAAGCTCTTAGATTAAATTTATTAAAAATTAACTGATATTTCTCAAAGTGCAATTTGAAGCAGGAAATCTTTATTGTGGGCTTTAGTCTCCACTAAGTGGGTGTGACTTTCATATATATAACATATATTTATATCTATTTTTATCAGTGGGGAAAAAAATGTTTTAGCATTGCAGGTGGCACAAGATAAGACTTCTATTTATCTAAGTGCAATTCAAGCATTATGGTAGAAGTTAGGCAGTTCAGATGGCCCTCTTAAGCCATTCCATTGTGATGGAATGAAATCCCTCTTTCGCTGTGGAAACTGAAACATTTCTCTGCTGTTGTCATTCAATTACTAGCTGTGCCCTGATCCAAAAATGGGAATATTTAGAGATCCTTTACACATAGCTATACAGAGGCAAATTTACAGCAGTAATGCTACTGTCAGTAAGAAGGAGGGTGCAAACCTGCTGTAAGAGTGACAAATAATAAGCTTCAGATGAAAAAGGGGAAATAGGAGGGACACATTCATGCAGGACTTTCAGTTGAATCAGGGAGCCTTCTATGGACAGAAAGAACAAATCTACCTAGCCTTGATCCTGAACAAAGACTACCAAATGGAAAAGAAGTTGAATAACTTAGAGAGCTTCACCCCTTCCCAACTCTTCTGAAGGATAAGAAATAAAGCTAAGACATATATATGTATGTGTGTGCATGCTTATTATTTCTGCAGATCTTTCTCTCATGTTCATCTAAGCAGCTTGTAACACCATGTTAGAGTCTGGCAAAAAGCCTGTCTGTGCCTTTGTATGCTTGTACTGGGTCTGCAGCCCCAGAATATCCCTAAAGATGCGGCCTTGGAAAGGGCTGGATATGCAGCAGTGAGAGTCCACATCTCACAGTGCACAGGCAAGACCCCTTCCTGAGACCTCACACTGGGCTGTGGGAGATCCCATGATGAAAATTCTGGTTAAAGACTATTTTGGCCCACTTTGGACTGACACTGAACAAACACAGAAACATTTCTCACAGGTGGGAAACATTGCTTCTTACTCAGTGATGAATTAAAAATTTGATATGGACTTTATAATATTCCTTGGAGGATGCCCCAACAAAGCTTCACTTACTGAACATGCAAGCTTTATTATTGGCACAGGCAACTCAATTTTCTTGGGAAAAGAAGACCACTGGCTGCTTTTTTCAGCTAGGCACTTTTTGATAGCCTGGGTTCAGACCATGGGGGCAATGACTCACATCTTAAAATTAAAAGCCATCACTACACTGAGAATCCAGATTTTCAAAGGGCCCCTATTTGATTAAATGTATTTTAAATCAGGCTAGAGAAGGAAAAAAATCAGTTCACATAATAAATAAAATACTCCACTTGGGGTGCACAGTGCAAGACCTGGAGTACCAAGAAGCTGTTCTCATCTCAGAATATGGCTGCAATAGGGACATAATCCAGAGTGGCCACTCTGTAACTTCCAGTTTAGACATACTCATTTTCTCCATAGTGCTGCCTACATTTAGCTGGCTCTGGAGGAAAGCTGAGTGGAGCAACCAACAGACATTCTTTTGTATCAGACCAAGGCATCTCTTTTAAGGAGATTATTCAGAGCATTGTTTTAAATTTGACCCCTCACACACACTCACTCACTCATTTTGCAACAGCCTCCTCGTGAGGACAAGTGCTAAGCCTACAGAAATGTAGGTGCTACTGGAGTGTGTTCACTTAGAAAAGCGTGTAACTTTTCATCATGGTAGCTGCATTGATGCCCTCTATTTTGCTCTTTTATTGAGGACATTTTACCCGATATGCCTTCAGAAATGGGAGTATTGTTTCTATTAATCCTCAAAACTCCTTGCTATGTGTTATTATACAAAGCACTTGAGCAAGAGGCAGTGCAAGCTTACTGTGACAGTCGGGGCAGGATGGCTTTGGAGACTGGAAGGAGGTGAGTGCCCTCCAGCATGCCATCCTTCAGCTCCCAAAGAGGCTACAGTGTGTAACTCAGAGCTCCCAGCTTATGCCTGTGCAATCCCCTGCCTCGCAGCCTTGCTGGCTGGAAGCTGAAGGTGGCTGGAGCAGACTGGAAGATGCAGTAAGGTTTGCCCAGCCAGGCCTGAAGGTGAGTTGGGCAGACATTGTTAGCAGTGGGGATGGGTGAATGGGCTTGATCTGCAGGTGATATCAAGTACTTCTGAACCAACTGGACAGGGTCTTGTGCCTGTTCATGGATGACAATGACTGTGATGGGCATGGGATGTGAATGCACCATTGTGCAGCTCTCCCTCCAGACAAGGTAATACAATCTCCTTTGTGGACAATTCCCAGCATGTAAAGAGAGCTAGGAAATGCTAGTAGTTCTTACCAGGCTTGCTCTGCATGGAATTTCAAGGCAATAACTCCCTGGAACCTCCCTTTTGTTCCCAGGAGAAGAAGCCATCCATCACTCCATTGACTCAGCCCAGGACCATCCTTTATTTTCCACCAGTGCTACCTCAAACAGAGCTTTTAAGTTAAAAGCCCCTCATTGCTAACATATGCAAATCCAGAAAGATTCCTTAGGAGTCAATGTAAGTTTTTCATGTAAACATGGGATCTGTGTACAGAAAAAGAGGGAGAGATGAGGAAAAGAAGAAAGGAAGGAAAGCAAGAAAACCCATGCTCAACACCAGGAGCCTTGACTATACTGATCATAAAACATAGACAGGTACAGTTGTTCTCATTTCACTCATGAGAAAGTGAAGCTCTCTCCCTTACATATTCTTTAATTTTTGTCTTCTAAATCAACTCTCACTCCCCCTTGTCCTGTCACTACGTGTCATGTCACTACATTTACTGTATTTTACTTTATGCCACACATGACTGAATTTATGAATACCATGACTTGTCCATGTGTCTCATTGGGAATTTGGACCTTAGGCTTCATGCTTGCTGTCCTCAACCTTAGAAATTCCAAATGTGTAGGCACCATTAGAACTAATTTTCCCAAATTTGTTCCATTTTTGCACTCTGTACGCATGGCTCTCAGTCATGCTTTTCATGCAAGAAAGCTCCACACAAAACAAGTGATCTTTCACCCAAAAGGGAGAGCAGAGAGGTGCTGGGGACATGGCCACAGCCTTCAGTCCCCCTAGCCTCATTCCTCTGAGTGGGAGCATGTGCTCACTGCCTGCCTTTTCTTCTGGAGCAGGTTTTGCCTTCTGGGCCTCTTCTCTGCTCTTGCATGGAAAGAAAATACCCACTGCCTTGTCTTCTTACAGGCCATTCACAGAAGAGAAAATAAGGAGCTTTGCCTCAGTCAGAACGTGTCAGCATTTGAGTCAATGGCAAACCTGATTTATTTTTTCTCCCAGTAGGTAAGCATGTGCTTCTGTGCAGAATAACAGAAGACATCCTCCACCACCCCCTCCTTGCTGCCTATTTGTTTTCTCCCAGTTAAGTCTGTGAGGAAATCCTCCTGGTAAAGCCAGTTAATAAGATTAGATAAATGTCTTTGAAACCAAAATGCTGATATAAAAATCAGAACAACAGAGCACCAGCTGGCTTTTCTTTTGCTCATTCAAATGCAGCTGGAACACCACAGCCAGTAACGTGCAAACTGGGAGTGATAATCAATAAGCAGTGAAACAAGAGCAAGATGCCTCTGGAGGAATTTTCCCTTGGTGAGAAAGATGGATTAACTCTAATTCTCAAGGCACATGAACAAAAAACATTTGCCTAAATTCAGACATAGTTTAAATACTGCTCCAGAGAACCGTGACAGCCTGAAATAGCAGTGAAACAAGATCCTCGGGACACAGCCAATGATGATATTTAATGTAGGCACTGGTCTTTTTTTAATGCAAGGTAGCTGTTGCATTGTATAATAAGGAACATATAATAACAATGTATAATGATTAAAGGCTGTTTAGTTGAGGACACGGGGTGAGAGAATGATATTGCTGACTATTACAGCTCTGTGCATACAGAGGCATGCAGTTCTGGGCAGCTTATCCAGCAGGGTGCTGTGTACACAGCAGGCTAAAGACAGAAACATTAACTAAATCACAAGTTCGGATCATTTATCTTATCGTCGCATGGGGGAAGAGTTTATCTTTCAAGCAGGCACACCTGCTCTCCTTGTAAAACTTTACTCATTCCATTGCCAACCGCGTTCTTTCTTCTTGTTCAAACACGCCGCTGCAGGAGTGCGATGGAGCCGGGGCCGGGTGTCCGTCTCTCGTCTCTCTTGCGGCGAGCTCCCGTCTCTGCATCTGCCCATCCCGGCTCCGGCGGCAGCGCCCGCCCGGCCCGGGGCACCGGCAGCAGCACACAGGCTCCGCTGCCCGTTCGCGTCACCCACGGCAAGGGGTGAGATCAAAAACGCTCTGCAGGCATTCACAGAAACAACACAACCTCCTCATTTTGTGCTTCTGCCCTGCGGAACAAAGTGATAGGAATTAAATTTGGGGATCTGATGAAATTTGAGCCTTTCATCGGGTTGTGATGGTCTAGTGAACTGGGTTCAAAATCTTGTTGACTGGGATTTCAGATGAAACCTGTAATGTCTTCCAAGACAAAATTTACTTGAAATGTCAAACCCCTGGCCAAAGGGAGAGCTCTATAAGGGTGGCATCAAACCCATATGGATGAATGAACACCTGAAAAATTGTATTGAGTTAAGCAAAGATCATGTAAGTACTGGAAATTGGGATTAGAATCTGAAGTCATGTTAGAGTTGAGAAAGTGTGCCACCAAAGTAGGAATTATTTCAGTTAATCTGACCTCAGTCTTAGGCAAGACTGGTTGAATAGATGAGGAACTAAAACAAGAACAGGTGCAGGGAAATGTTACTGGGCATATCCATGAAATAACAAACCTATTTTATGAGTGGCTGCTGAAAAAGCTGTGCTTGTTTAACATAAAAAAAAAATGAAGTTTGAGAAGGGATTTGGTTCCTTATTATAAGTACATTGAAGTGATATGCAAACATTAGACAGAGCAGAGCCACCCAACGAGGGGACAATATTGGCACAAAAACAAATTAATTTGAATGGGCTGTGAAAAGAATCTTGGACACTAGAAGAGGGTTTCTAAGCAACACGAACAAGGTTTCTGGTACAGCAGTACAGCAAACAGCTGAGTAGGAGAGACAGATTATTTCTGGTATTTCACAGAGCTGAAAAAGATCGTGTGCAATCTGTTTGACTGAACCAGCAGCAAGTCAGCACCTAGGAGGTCCCTCCTAGTCCCATCCTTGACATTTCTAATGCTTTTCACTAATTGGAGGGGAAACCACATACACAAAGGTCACACTCAGGATCTTTGGAAAATTTGTATAAAAACACCTGAATAAATAGAACTTCTATTAGGCCAGTTTGTAAAAGTCAAAGGGAAATGATAGCTTCCTCTTGATTGCTAGCAGCTGCAATCCCTGCCATCCAGCAAGGCTGCTGGCAGGAGAATCCCCACTGTCACCCACCCACCGACGTACACGGGCAGTGCACACCCTCTTTGCTCTGAGGCTGCACAAGCCACAGCTATAGATCACCACACTGCAGACACTGGGCTCCAGGGCTCCCTCCATCACACATCCTGTCTTTCCCACAGACAGGACTGCACCTTGCTTGAATGTTAATGAAAACAAACTCTCAAAATAGCCACAGCATAGGTTTGACACAGTTCATGTTAAATTAAACTCCATGAATCAAGTACGTGCATTTGCATGTGTGTTCGCTCTCTCCTGGGATCAGTAATGCATCTCTTACTTCAGGACGTTCATCTTCTTTAAAGTAAGGGATGCTAAGAAACTCTATTGGATACTATCTCATATTAGCTGGTATAGATAATGAACAAAAAAAAAAAA